>OU343222.1:28033989-28245351 GCA_910596185.1 Chrysanthemum makinoi | reverse complement strand
AACATCATATTTGAGGTTTCGGAAGATGTAACAATACACAGAGACCTTTCAGCTGAAATATGCTCCATGGAAGATGACTTATGCCTGTGCGTGATATATTCAACTCCCTCAAGCATTCTAAACATCCAATATCTTCAGGTACAGTCTCAATCCCAATACAAAGACACAATAGCACTACTCAATGCCTTTCAAAACTACAGACAGTACATGCTCTGATAATTTCTTATCACAAAAATATGTGCATCCTTACAATTATGTGAAACCTCAGTGAAATTTGTTGAAAGCCAGTAGTTTGACTCAAAAGTCAAATATTTGCATGATTAATGATTTCATCCATATGTAGAACTTATTTATGTATATAAAACTACTTTAATAATTTTATGATCTTACATCCCTTATAACACTTTCTTAAGTTTATTTGTAACATTATCATCTCCAATCTTTTATCATAGTCCCACCATTTTCATCAGTTTGACTTTCTAAAAAGTCAACTGTGTTTATACAGCTCCATGAATTAAAATAAAGTTCAAACTCTTTATTGATTTAAAGTAGTAAGTACTAGTACAGCATCCAAGTTGGGATTATAGCTTGATCTAACAGTGTATACATTTAAAAAAGTAGTAATACTGAAAGGCAAATTGACAATCATACTTAACACTTAACAGTGTAACAAACATCGATACACAGTTACATGTGGTACTACATTGAAAGAAGTAATGTCCTTTTCTTTAACAAGAAAGATATAGATTTGTCAAAATACCAAAACATAAAACGAAAACAAAACCTGACAAATCAACAGCAAAGTGCAGAGAAAACAAGGAAATGGCTAACCAAACGGAACGTAAGAGGATAAGATATGGTGCATAAACAGAAATGAGGGCGTGCACATTTACATATATGGAATATCACAACATCATTGTAGCTAGGTAAGCAAAGCCCGATAACCACATCATTGTAGCTAGGTAAGCAAAGCCCGATAACAACATCATTGTAGCTAGGTAAGCAAAGCCCGATAACAACCACCTTCCCATCAGCTACTCGAACCCGATTCGATCCTATCCAGGGAGTTCACAACACACGAGAAGATCCAAGATTGCATCTGGAGGTCATATATATCTAACTTTGACATCACTTTAGTAAGACTTTTGGCCAAAGTGCAAATAAATAAACCTTTTATTAAAACCATGTGGCCAAAGTGTGAAGAACCAAAATTTTAACACAAAGTATCCACTTTTTTACTGGGTTATGATTCTGACCCGCTTTCTACCTAAACTAAATATAAGTACCAATTTTAGCTTTTAAAAATCATTTTATCATACAATTTCCCACTCTTTTAAGATTTAAAAACGCAGTTGACTTTCTGAAGAAGTCAACTCTGCTCCATGAAACCAGTTCCATGTACTGTAACAAAAAGCTAAGTTATTAGGAACAAAGCTTAGTGCCATGTCCTGTATCACAACAATATCACTTACGTAGTCAATGGTAGTATGGTTTTAGTTGTAAGCGACCGTTTGTGTTAACTCAGTTTTACCATGTTAATTAAACTGTTTTCCAAATTTAACATTCTACGGTTTGTAGCTCAACCATCACAAAGACACAAAATATGTGTGTCCATACAATTCTATGAAAAAACCTTGATGAAAGCCACTAAAAAGTCAAATAGTTTATGCTTGATGATTTCATCCACATGTAGAGCTTATTTATGTGAATCAAAAACTTATATATGATATTACATCACTAATAACACTTACGTTTATTTTAGCATGATCATCTCCAACCTTTTATCATAGTCCCACCATTTTCATCGAAAACACAATTTGACTTTCTAAGAAGTCAACTGTGTTTACCGAGCTCCATGAATCAAATAAAGTTCAAATTCTTTATTGATCTGAAGTAATAAGTACTAGTAATAAGTACTAGTACAGCATCCAAGTTAAGATTATAGCTTGATCTAACAGTGTATACACTAAAAAGTACTAATACAGAAAGGTAAAGTGACAATCATACGTTGAAACACTTCTTTACAAACAATCGTACTTTTGGGAGTATACTAGAGAAAATTATCAATGACCAAAACGTATAAAGCGAAAATCACTTGAAAATAATCAACAATAAGCAATGGTGCGGTAATGTGACGGGATGCAGGGTCTAACCGCATAAAAACTATCAGTTTTAAAGTATTAAAGTATCAGTTTTAGCTTATAAACAATTCTTTGACCTTCAAGTTTGCCCAATAAAGATTGAAACAGGGCTTCAAAGTTTAATAAATCCATCTGCTAATGAGTTTGGAGGTACAAGTGTTTAACATAATAGGCCCTTTAAAACTGGTTTATGTCAGATCATCTGTTAATGAATTCATTTTTGACATCCAAACTCATGTCAAAATCGCATCTTTTTCATCAGTTGACTTTCTCAACAAGTCAACTTTGTTACATGAAACCAGTTCCATGTACTGTAACAAAGAAGCTGAGTTTGTAGCATCAAAGCTTGCTGTCATGTACTGTACGTGTATGTGGTCAGTACTGACGTTGTATTAGTTATAAGCAACGTTTTGTGTTACTTCAGTTTTACCATGTCAAACTATTGTCCGAATTGTACATTCTACAGTCTCTCTAGCCCAACCATGACAAAGACAACATATACTCAATGGCTTTCAATAATACAAACAGTTGATGCTCTGATAGTTTATTATCACTGAAATATGTTTGTCGGTTCAATTTGGTGAAAAACTCAGTAAAATTCGATCAAATATCATAGTTTGACTCAAAAAGTCAAATGCTTTTATGTTTAATGATTTCATCCAAATGTAGAGCTCATTTATGTGAATCGAAACTTGTATAGGATCATACAGAACTTATAACACTTTCTTATGTTTATCATTTACATGATCAGCCTCATAATTTAAGTTCGAGAGACTTGAGATGTTTCAACTTACAAATGCTATCTGGAAGATGTTTAATCTTTGTAGATGAAAAAGTTAGCTCCTCTAGACATTCTAGCTGGTCAAGGTCCCGGGGTGCTTCTGTAATACTGCCTTCAAGTGTAAGCTTTCTTATACATTGTAAACTACAAATGCTTCTTGAAAAACTCTCAAGGTTTGTACAAGCACAAAGACCTAGAGAAATTAGCCTTTCAAGATTTCCAAACGATGAAGCTCGATCTTCTTGATAATAACATTCAAACCGAAACTTTGGGGAATCATTGTCGGAGTGCAATGGGCAAACATATGTGGGTTCTGCAATCAGATGTAACTCAGATAAAGAACCAGCCTCAGCTGCTTGAGACCATTTCATAAACACAAAAGACTTAAACCTCCCACAACCACTTAAGTCTAAGAAGTCAAGCTTTTTCAGACATCCAATGGGAGCATTGATTTCCACCAAATCATAACAATTTTTGAGATCTAAAAATTTGAGATTTGGATTCAGCCCAAGGTCAAGGGTCCTCAGCTTTGAGTGACTGAGGTAGAGCTTTTCGAGCTTTAGACATTCAGAACGCATTTCAAGTTCTACCAAATCATTATAGCCTTTGAGTTTCAACTTCTCAAGATTCAGAGTATTCCCGAGGTGAATGGTCTTGAACTTTGAATGCTCTAGGTCGACCACTTTAAGCTTTGGACTTTCAGCAGGCATTTGAAGTTCCACCAAATCATTACACCCTTTGAGTATAAGCCTCTCAAGATTCGTAGTGTTCCCGAGGTGAAGGGTCTTCAACTTTGAATGTCTGAGTTCGAAATATTCGAGCTTTAGACTATCATCAGGCATTTTAAGCTCTACCAAGTCATTACAGCTTGCGAGTATTAGCATCTCAAGATTCGGAGTACTCGCGAGGTGAAGGTTTTTCAACTTTAAATGACTGAGGTCAAGTTGTTTGAGCTTTAGACTTTCAGCGGGCATTTGAAATTCTACCAAATCATTACACCAATTGAGTGTAAGCGCCTCAAGATTCGGAGTACTCCCGAGGTTAAGGGTCTTTAACTTTGAATGAAAGAGGTAAAGATATTGGAGCTTTGGACTTTCAGCAGGCATTTGAAGTTCTACCAAATCATTACTCTTTGCCAGCATAAGCCTCTGAAGATTCGGAGCACTCCCGAGGTGAAGGGTCTTCAACTTTGAATGATTGAGGCAGAGCTCTTGAAGCTTTAGATTAGGCACTTTAAGCTCTACCAAGTCATTACAGCCTTCGAGTATTAGCATCTCAAGATTCGGAGTATTCCCGAGGTGAAGGTTTTTCAACTTTGAATCAGTGAGGTCAAGACGTTCGAGCTTTAAACTTTCGGCAGGCATTTGAAGCTCTACCAAATCATTACAACTTTTGAGTATTAGTATCTCAAGATTCGGAGTACTCCCGAGGTGAAGGGTTGTCAACTTTGAATCATAGATGCAGAGAATTTTGAGCTTTAGATGATGAGCAGGCATACGAAGCTCTACGAAATCACGACAATATTCAATAGTCAACTGCTCAAGATTTGGAGCCAGCCTAAGGTCATAGGTCCTCAACTTTGAATCCATGATTTTGAGGAACCTGAGGTTATTTAGAACCTAACATAAGTACAAAAGAATAATTAATATTGATGCAACGACAAACCAACAGATATATAGGATCATAATGAATCATGAAAAACAGCAAATACATTTAACCATTATTCTACCTTTCCTTCTCCATCTTCCCAAAGTTGAACAATATTGCTCTTATCCATTTCAATTCCAACAAGATATTTTCCTTGAAATGTATTTGGTAAACACGAAAAAGGAAAACCATACCATCTCATAAATCGTAAGGAACTTGGAAGGTATTCACTAACTTTATCAAATTCAACAATATTGCCATTAGAATAATCCTTTATGAGATTTATGTGAATAAATCTAAGATCCTTCATTTTTGCAAGACCTTTCATTGCAATTTCAGCACTGAAATCCGATGACCACAAGTATAGACATTTAGTTTCTTGGGTACCCTGAAATCGAAAAAATAAAACCCCTTAATTTCAAAACGCCCAAAATCACTGAAAAAATTGGGAGTGAATGAAGATGATATAAAATGAATTGAATGATAATTTGATTCGAATTAATGAATTTTTGAGTAATTACTAGAGAAAGAAAGTGACTTTGGGGAAAACGTTTTAGACCAAACTCAGAAGCTTTTATGTGTTTTTTATAAGAAAAGTGACGGTAACTTATTAGTCAAACCCGAATGAGTCTTTCATTTTAGACCAAACTCAGAAGCTTTTAAAATTATTGGACCAGAAATTAAAATATACACGGACCAAAAATTTAGTTTAATTAAATCATACTAACTTGATTCTTACCAGGCCATTAGTCAATATATCTTCAATTTCCTCGTTAACCCACAATCGGCTATGTCTTTGAGGTTCATCAGGGAGTAACTGACGAACAATATTCCTACCCATTTCTTCTAAATGGTCATGCATCCCCAAGGACAATGCACCTCCCCAATTCTTTGAAATAGTTATAAGAGATTTCTGCTCAAGAACTCTTAAACCAACTTCAGCATGAAATCCACGGCTTTCAAGCACTCTAATTGCATCTTCTTTGCCCCAACCTTTTAGTATGCATGCAACATCTAAGAATATTTCTTTGTATTCCTTTTCTAGACCATCTAAACTTATTTCCAATCTTTCCATAGTTGCCTTTAATGGAATTTTTTTTAGTTTTTCTATGGTATCTATCCAGTAAGGTTCACTTTGACCACAAAGAAACGAACCCAAAACTTTGATCGTTAAGGGAAGACCATGAGCATATTGTACAACTTGTCCTGATAGCTTTTTGTACCCACGAGTTGGAATCTCTGTTTGAAATGCATTCCTACTGAAGAGGCAAATCGCTTCCGTAGACGATAACAGATTGATGTCATGAACGAACTTCACCCGGTGGGCCAGCACTTGCTCATCTCTTGTGGTAATGATTATTCGGCTTCCCGATTTAAACCAGTCAGGCTTGCCTGCTAATGCCTCAAGGTGTTCTATACGATCAACATCATCTAAAACAAAAAGTGTCTTTCTACGACTCATCATGTCTTTCAACATGTTTTTCCCGTCATGAACACTACTAAAAATGATGTCTTGTTTATTTAACACATCTTTTAGTATCCGTTTTTGAAGCTTCTTTAAACCGGACAGAAGGTGTGAAACTTCCCTACATTTTCAACAAAGCTTTTTCCTTCAAATGATTAGAAATATGATCATAGACGGTTCTCGGCTAGAGTTTTCTTCCCCACCTCCCATCCCCTTGATTCCAATCATGCGAACATCTTCGGTGCCAATATCTAAAGATGAAAGAACATTTCTGATCCGGGTCTCCATACCCACTAAGTTTCCATCGTTTGAAAGAGTGGAATATTTTTGTTAAAGATAACATCAACAATTATTTGGATCAGTTTAGATTCATCCCTCAGATCGCGCATAAACAATTGGGATTAACATATATAAATGCAGGTTAGGCAAAATATCAGAGATAAATGATGAAGAAAATTGAATGAAACTGAATTACCCGTTAGTTGTGGCCTTCAACTCCCACCCAGAGATCGATGCTTCTTTCATAGCCTCTCTCCATTTTCCAGCAGCCTCCTTCTTTGCGTGTTCGGCAAAGGCTTCGTTCCCACTTTGATAGCGGACTTCAGTGGGCTCCACATCAAGAAAGACAGGATAAGCATTCTGCTCGGTCGTCTTGTTACATTCCATAATCTTGACAAGCTCATCTAGGCACCAAGATGAAGATGCATAAGTCTTGGAGAAAACAATGATGTAAAACCTTGAGTCCTCAATGGATTTGAAGAGCTGGTCCTTGATCGGTTTTCCTTGCTCGATTTTCTCATCATCCTTATACGTTTCAATGCAATTGCGCTGAAGAGCTTCATAAAGATGGCCAACAAAATTGTTACGGATGTCACCACCTCTAAAGCTCAAAAAAACATCATACTTGAAGCTCTTTTGAACGGATGAAGAAGAACTAGACGCCATTCTGTTGTAGATATTATCTAAGGATCTGTTAGTGGAGAAAATTATCTGAACTAACAGCAAAGAAACATGGATAAGATGATCAAGTGTATATTGAGAAGACAAAGACTCGATAACATAAGGCTATTATTTGGTCAAGAAAGATAAGATTCATCTAACAGATATAGCTAAACTCACATCAATCACTCGTTCTTTACTTTGACTTCAACATACATTTTATTATTTTCCCAAACAATATGAACTTTACTTCCATAATTTGCAATAAGAAATTTCCTCTTATCTGTAAATAGGGACCATTTTTTAACATTCAATTTCATTAACCTACACAAATAATATTGCTTCAATCAATTTATGAGGAAAATTCTGAGCTAGTTGGTCATAAAGTCTAATATATGAGGAATATTCTTTAAATTCTGTAAATGTATACGGAAATTCTTCACATAAACTCTTTTCCCTGTTTTAATGATACTCCAATAAAATAGACATTTTGACTAATCTTAGTGGATTGATTGATTGATCTTTGAACAAGTAAAACCAAATATTACAATTGACATCATAAATTCATGTTCTAATCTTGCATTTTTATAATATAATTTTACAAAACTGGGGAGCCCTGAAAGCGCACTGGTTAAAAAATATTTTGTACACAACTTTAGAGCCTGCAAGTATAACTTTTACTGTAACAGTTTTGACAGAGATAACTTTGTAATGAACTATATTCTTACGGGTCATCTTCTTGACCCGGTTTTGATCCGAAGTCATAAACAGATGAAATCAAGATCCATTTTGTTACAAAAATAGCAAATGTTGCCTTTTATGTTTAATCATCAAATACACTGCTGATTTTGCATAAATCAAGCTTCAAAATTAACAAATTTTGGGCTAAAACTCCAATCTACCAAAGTGATATCCAATTATAACTATAAGAGTTCTTAAAAAGCTTCAAATTCTAAAACTAAAATCGGGACTACAACTTGAATTTTGGAAAGCTTCTGCTATATTCTCTGTTTTTCATTAGCGAACTGCCTTTGAACATCCCAATCAGTTTCTTAGTATCTCAATATGAGCATATACCGATCTCACATTTCAGCCACACGATCAACACTCATTTCTTTTTGGTGGAAGTTTTCTTCACCTTTTTATCTTTAAATCCTCCACTCTCCTGTCAAAACAGGAAATATTCTTCGATGTTAATAGAAAGCAGATTTGCTAAAGGACAAAAGCAACATAATTGAGCTCAGATCATATTTATACACAAAAGATTTTTAAACATAAAGTTATTTAATATAAAGAAAAACAAGGTAAAAAAGTTGGGAGATATAATTGAGAGCAGAAGTACCTTTTTATAGTGAATGTAAGCAGCTTTGCCAGTCATTTCTTGCCCATTTTTACTTACATAAACCTGAAAGTAAAAGAAAATTCTATTCACATCATACAACAAATAAAGACATGCAATCAAGAAGTAGGGGTGGCAATTCCTAACACGAAACACGACCCAAAACCAACACAGAAATAAACCGTCCGGTCTGGTCTCCCAACCAGGTTTCAGGCGTCGTGTTAAACAGGTTGACTGGCCAACCCACTTGGTTTTTTTTTTTATTTAGATAAATTATGTTTGTAGTGGTTTAAACGGGTTAAATTACTTAAATGGGTTGAACCGGTGACCGGTTTAGAAAACGGGTTAAACAGACGGTGTTTGAGTTATATGTAAACACTTTAGGATTGAAATAGCTGACCTAACTACATAAACATGCTCGGGTCAAGGTGTTTTGACATGCCAATCCAAACCAAACCCGACCGCATTTGGTTCTAACAGTTCCTTGATATGAAATCTACAATAACAGAACAAGAACTTTCCAACTTACTCTCTTCCCATTGCCATTAGTGAACCAATGCCCCATCCCATGACCATCTGCTTGAACCCTTCTTTTGCCAGCATCTTTTGTGATCCCTTTCGCAGTATTGACTTTAGGATTCATGAAACCTTGTGACGTTTCTTGAGTCTTTGATTTTCTTGAATTTTTCCTTGATGAGCTTGTCTCGTTAGTTCTAGCAGCCTGTTTAGTTTTGTCACCACTGCTAAATTGACCCCTAAAAACACAAGAAATACAACAAAATTATAATTGAAAAGAGTTATTTGCATATAACCCCTTAAAAGCTATCAATAATATAGCAGAACTAACTTACATTTAATCGATACATGTGTACTGGGCTGATCAGACTCTCTATTTTCTGCATTTAATGGGACAAAGTTGCACAAACGGGTTCGAACAAGCTCTTGGATCCTCAAATCATTATGGAAAAATGGTGATGTGCTGGCGGTGAGGATCATCTAAATCTATTACACTGTCCATAACATGACTATTATGGTTACTTTTTCCAACATTACTCTGAGCTTTAGTCTTTTAGAGAACTAAAATATTCCTCGCATACCTCATCGAGTGCTGGTGTCGGGATATGGAAACTCTTCTCGTGTTCAAAATCTTCCAACTAATCTTTTCTGGTGAAAGTATTGAGTGACTCATTTTCTTTTCTCAGCTGATTTAAACCTATAGAATGCTCCTTGTTCAAATAAGATTCCGACTTACTGCTGGTCTTGTTAGTAGCAAGTTTATTGATTGAAGAAATATCAGAATCAGAGTCGGAATCAATCAGCTGAAACTTTCTAAGAGGACTGACGGTTAACTTTGGAAACTGCTGTTTGCTGCAGTTAGTGATTATGGATTCTGGCACGTTTGAGATATTTGAGAGATTTTGCTTTCTTTTTCCTGATTCTCTGGTCAAAACACCTAGTCCGGTAAGCGGGAATTTGGAACTGTTACTGAGTGAATAGTGTTGTGTTGGAAGAATCTCATCTGCATTTAGCAATAATAACAACCAGTGAATATGGGAATGATAAACAAGCGCACGTGACAGTAATTAGCACACTGGTTTATAATGCGTGTGACTGCTACTTGATGGAATCTTATAAATCATAAAACTAGTACATCCCTTTTACGCTAAGTTAATCAACGGGAGCAATCTGATTCAGTGGCGCCGTCGTGGATATCTATGTGATCTTTCTTGGATTACAAAGAATCGCAAGTTGCTGCTTATTTAAGCGTTTATGTCTGAGCTAAATACATAAATACATTTCGATATTCAGATATGAAAATCATTGGTAACGACTACAACTTTCTTGTTTATCTTAAGACATAAGTAAGGGTGTATAATGGCAGTCCAAAGGGGTTGTAAGTTGTAGCCCGAAAACAATGGCCCCAACCCTAAATACACCAGACTTGCTACATCATCATAAGATTAACTAAATATATTACGCAATAGACACAATGAAGTTATCAAGGGTAACTCGTAAGTCCATCCACCCACAACATACAGAAAACAAGTCCAGTTTTTCGTTGCTACTAGAGTTCAAAATAATCTAATTGGCTGCCAAACTCATCCCGATATCTTCAGGAAATCAAATTGAACCTACTGAAAAAAGCATTAGTGGCGTTTAGGATTGCTCTTAGTATCGTTTTGAAACGGCAAACAATTAGTTAAAAAGGTATAATACTTATTCATTATTCATACTGACTATATGAAACCGCAATAAACAGATAACAAACAACTCAATCCCCTAATGATCAAATCAAATATCAAAAAACTCACAACCAAAATTAATAAATTGGCACAACTAAAGGGTAGCTCCGAAAAAATGTTACTAATTTGCTTATCAGAACGATTCGATGTATTATTCGGTGTGATTTGGGGTTCTGGAAGATCGTCAAGGTGCTTCAAAATCACCCATTATAATTGAAAGTATTTAGGGTTTGATTAATTGATTTGTGTTTTGTAAGTTTTTTGAATTTTGGGGGTTTTGGAAATGTTTGTTTGGTGGGTTTTGTTTTTGTTGAAATGAAATGTGTGGCGGCATGGTGCCTGTGTAAGGATGTTTGTTTTCACTTTTCACCCATGACATCTTTTTTATTTTTATAATTTTTTATTATAAACCCTTTAAATAAAAAAAAAATAAAAAAAAAAAAAAAAAAAAAAAAAAAAAAAAAAATGTAAAGTTTGATAAGTTAAAAGTAGTAAAATATAAAAAAAATATGGAGCAGGAAACCATATAAGATTATCTTGTCCTGTTAATAAAGTAGACAAATTGTCAAAAAAAAAAAAAATACGGAACATAAAATAAAATTTTAACAAGTTAAAAGTAGTAAATAAGAAAGACACTGACAAAAAAAAATCAAAAATTGTCTTTTTCTGTCAATAAAGTGGGTATATGGAAGGTAAGAAGGGTAAGGGAGATAGCAATATTTCAAATTACAAAATTGGATTTTTTTTTTATGTTGTGACCGAAAAAGAATTCTCTAACGTTTTTGATTTGTGCATTTGTGGGGTGTTTGGGACTTATATGGTTATGCTTTTACTTTGAGACAAGTACTCGATTGCTTTACGAGTGTTTAAAAATAAATATTTTGATGTGATCGATATTATTATCGTTAACTTAGTGTTACATTACATTACATTTTATTCCACGCTAATCAGATATGATAAAACTACCAATTTAACGATCTAAACATATTTCATTTATACATAAATATATCTCACAAAATCCATTACTACACAACTCTCTTCCAAGTCAGTCTTGCATATGATCGGCTTGTGCTCAAAATAGGTCCAAGAGGCATTGGGTGGGGGTGGGATGAGGGTGGGTGGGGTGGTTCTTTTCAAGCAAAAACGCTTTAAAGAGAGCACATGTCGTTACTTATGTTATTACACTTAACCTTTTGTAGGTAACACAAAAATACTTCTCCATAAAAGATTTCGTCAATAAGTTTATTTATTAAATCTCTATTTTTATAAAATATATGGTGTTAATACTCTATTTTTTTTTTAAACTTTTATGTTTTTCTATACGCATTTCTTTTTATATAAAGGCTTTAACTGAATTACCATCCCATGAATTACATATGTTCTATTATATGTATACACGTAGTAAAAATGATGGTAAAATATGTTTTATGTTAAAAAATAAATTTTACACATATATGTTATAAGATAAACAAGCAAATATAGTAACGCTAAAAATATTAGTCAAAAAATTACATATTACGTCTAACATTTTTTCTATAAACAATGACTATCCCAACTTAATAAACTTACAAATTTCTTATGTTTTTAAGGGATACTATATGACCATTAGATTACTTCACAAGGATTGCCACCTTGTCAATATCAATGGGCAAGATGCATCAAAATAAAAACAAATCTATCCCTTTCTTCTCTTTATTCTTACAACCACACACTAACTATAAGGCTAAACACAATGGCAAACTAGTTCACCCATGTCACATCAGCTTTCTCTCTCCGACGACATGACGTCGACCTAGTTGACACAGTTGTGACCTGATATTTTTTATTTTTTTTTTAAAAACAAAATTAAACTTCATTAATAAAAATACTTAACACACAACAATAATTGAAAACTTAAACTAATAAAACGTAGACGTTACAATACTTATTAAAACGTTACAATACTTATTAAAACGTAGACGTTACAATACTTATTAAAAACGAAGTTGTTTGAATTGTGTTTGAAATTGTGTGTTTAAAAATGTGTTTGAGGTTGGTATTTATAATGTTGTAAAAGCGGTAAAGTTGTTTTTTTTTTTTAATCCAAACCGTTGGAATTTTTAACTTTTTCTTGCTTTGAATTCGATCGAACAGCCAAACTAGTTCATGGCTTTCTCCCACTCAACCGATGACAACCTAACACCCCACAATGGGACAACCTTGCTCAACCCAACCTCAACCCAATCGGTTCACCCACCCATTGTGCATAGCCTAACAACCAAACAAATCCTTCTTTCTTCTCTGATTCAACATATACAACATGGGAATTCCATATTCAATTAAATATAAAAATAAGCTTCGACCAAACCAAAAACCCATATTTAGCTTGCTATTATCTCATTTTCGGGTGTGGGACTATGATTGTGATCTATGAATATTTTCGGGGTATTGTTGAATATATTAATCTATGTTTTTTTTGTTATATCTAAGAGTATTACTTTCAGATTTAAATGCCTTTAAAGTTTGTGTATGTTGATTTATTTTTATTTTTTGGTTGTATAATAAAGAATTTTGGTTTTGTATCTTTTAAACATGAAGGTTGAAGCCCTTTAAGAAATAGATATGGATTGATGGATAATAAAGAAGATGCAAATGATTATGGACATTTGTAATGTTAGGAAACAAATATAGAATGCTTGTTTTTTTCACATTATGAAATAGATAGGTAGAAGCTAGTTGGTTGTGGTCTAGTATATTTTTAAGTTTATTTCAGTTTCAATGTAATATATGTAGCTTTTCGGATACTCCATGTGTTTTAAATCACATTTTAAATATTCGATTAATAGATTTTAATAGGTTTTATAGCTACATACTAATTTTTAGTTTCCAATTTTATATTTATGTGAAATATTAAAATTTGTTGGAATTTAAAATTTTGCCTCAGGTTTGCTAGATGTTTGAAACTAAATTTACTATTAGAGATCCGTGGGAAATACATGAGTACCTACGACATGTCGTCGGGAATGAAAATGAAATATCAACATATTTTTTATGTTATCTATGACATGTCGTCGGTATAATAACATAAATATTCGTGTATATTAAGTACACGTAGACGACATGTCGTAGGTATAATAAAGGATAACGATTACTTAATTAATCAATGTGATTAATTATCTTTATTATCCCTACGACATGTCGTAGGGAAATATATAGTCGAAATTACAAAACCATTGATCAAAAAGGGTGTGGGTCCCACCTTGTCTTAGGGAAATGTCATCGACATAGTAAACACAGACGGGGCATTCTCGACAATTGAATGCCTACGACATGTCGTCTAGATTTTATTATCCCTACGACTTGTCGTAGGGAATAGACAAAACCTCGAAAGTGGTGTGTTGGTCTAGTTTTAGTTGAATAATCGCTCTACTAACCACTTGAGAAGAGGTGATCGGGTGAAAAGTATCAAGTGGATTAGCACCAAAACAATTTTAACCTAAGGTATTAGTGAATTTTTCAATATACATCCAAACATTAAATGTATACCAATTACGCTTTTAAGTACATTTTATGACACAAGGCGCATAATGAGTTGTTACACATGTATCCTTTTCATTTTGTTAATGAGTTGAACTTTTCAAACAAAGTTGTAGGATGAGTTCAACTTTCACTTTGATCAGTTATTTCTATGATCATCATTGTCCAATTATCTCAAGTGATTAAGTCTTTGAGTTGCTATGATCATTGAATGCAGCTATATTCAACGACTGAGTCTTTAAGTACCTTTGAAGAATAAAAATGTTGATTTTGCAACCTTCACAATTTGACTAGCATGCATATATGGGAGCATATGAGTCAAAATTTGTCATACAAAAGTTAACGAACTATAGTCGGTAAAAAGCATTTATAGGTTTTGTTAATACAAATAAGCCGTAAAAACGTTTATTTATATTTTACGATCTTCTAATGTTTTGTCGATAACAAAAGTAAAATCATTTTAACGAAACAAATAGAGTACGTAAATAGTTTGAGTTAATAGTTTCCTAACGCACTTACGTTTTCACATAAAACACTAAAATAAGCTTAAGTGATTTTATGATTTAGATATATATGTACAACAACTAATTTTTATATATTGGGTTAGCACATACTTAAACTAAGTGTACTAAAATGGGTAAAAACATGCATATACTAAAATGGGTAAAAACATGTAAATACTAAAATGGGTAAAAACTAGCAAATGGTGTTGACCCATAACCCATGGTTTTATATATACCACTTAACCAAGTTCATTGTATCTAGAAAGAAAACCATGGATCAACCCATAACCCATGACCTATAACCAAAAATACCCATGGGCAAAGAGGAGCGTTCCACGGATCCCTGGCTTTTTGCTAGTCGGATCCCAAGTGGAAGGGATTTGTGGGATCCGGGGAACAGTAGAGAATTTTCTCTATAAATAGAGAGCCATTTATTCCTTTCTACTTATCACTTCACACACATACTTTCCCCAAGTATTCTAACCCTCTAACCTCAGATCCAAGTGACCTATGTAGTTTGTCTTTTATTTTTGTGTGATCTTCTAGGTTCCTCTTAAAGGAGAGATCACCACTTCTTGAAGACGTGCAAGCTCAAGTCCATGAGTTGCCATGTGTTGGAATCACTCCTAAACCTTATTCAAGTGTTAGTTACTCATATGTATTTAGTATGGCCTTTATGTTTGTTATTAGCCTTAAGCTTATGTAGAAGGCCCATGAGCTTAGGCCCAAGCCCATAGGTGAAAGGGAAGGAGTAGGTGTGTTGCCCTAGCTCCTTGCCTATAAATACCTTATGTAAACCTTCATTTGAAGGTTGGTTGTTCAAGTTTTCTTTCACTACATACTCTACGCATAACCGTGTTCATTATATCGTGTGTGTGTGTGTAATACTTGTTCAATCGCCTCTCTATCTTTCTTATAAGCTTGTGTGGTAAACCTTGTGACCAAACAGTGGTATCAATCACGGCCCTAGTTGGGTGAAAGGTTTGTCTACCAGAAGGTTCACGTTTTTAACCTTTCACGCTTAAAAACTCATTTTTACACTTTTCAATCAAAGATTCTTGTACTTTAAAGGGGTGTTAAAGTTTAAGTTTTGGCAAAAGTTTGAAACTTTATGTAGACTCGTTTTAAGCTAGTTTTGCACGAGGGTGTTTTCCTACGCCGAATCCTGTTTTAGAAGCTTGGATCATCAAGTTTCACACTTTTGTGTTATTTTGGTGATATTGAAGCTATTTCACAAAAATTGGTTTAGAAACATCTTTGGGCAAAATCAATATTACGAGTAATCCTATACGTAGTAAAACCCTAAAACTACGCGTAAGTTATTCCTTGGTTTGATCTTCGTTGGTTTACTTCGGTTTTCTTGCTTGGATAAGCCTGAAAATACGTCGCCTCTTTGGATATTCCTTTAAAATCGTATAGTGTGATCATTGGGGAAAACCCTAATCTACGATAAGCATAAGCTTACGCGAGAAATTCCTACGCTTAAGATTCATCTACGAGTAGACCTAGTTCGCGTGATCCCGCCTAAGTTTTCTACCTAACTTCACGCTACGTAACTTTAGTGCTTTTCCCCTGCCACGCGAAGCTAAAACTACGCGAACTCTCATTGTTACGTAACTTTGGTGTTTTACGCTTAAGTGCTACTTGGTTATTATGATTTCTACTAAAGACACTTCTTCATCAACCGTTTCATTCGACTACAAAGATCCACCAACACAAGTTATCAAAAAAAGAAAAAAAAAATAGTTTTTTGGCGGGAAAATTTGAGTAAAATTTAATTTTTCGAGGAGACTAAGCGTTCAATTTTTACGCGAGATTCAAATTTTGGTTTAACCGTGAAAATTTTGGTCAAAAATTCAAATTTTTAGGCCCAAATTCAAATTTTTCGGGTAAAATTTGACGTCAAAATTGTCATAACTCAAATTTTTCTTACAACCTTAGAATGGAATTTTATAGTGAATTTCAAATTTTGAGAGTCAAAATTTTTCAATTATTTTTGGAGGGAAATTGAGATTCACTATATCGACCTTCTGTGTGCTATATCGACTTTGCACCTTTTTCTTCTTTGATTCTTCAGAGGAGTGAAATGGATTCTGATCATAAAGATCCATTTGTGGCATTGCAAGAAGGATACATGGCTCGCTCTCGCATTGAAGCGCCGACATCATCAAATTCCCGATATCCCAAGTCATTCAAGGTGAAAGAGTTGATGTACATGAAAGGAATGCTCAAATGGACGTTGAGAATGTTGTGACATCGCGAATCATGCAGTACGGACAATGAGGTTGCGGAAAAGCGGGATGACAAAGCAGCCAGATCCGAGAAGATATCATACTTAACTCCGACACCGAGCCTAACTCGTGACGAAGAACAAATGGGAGGAAGATATCTTACCCACCTATGACAACGCTAATACGAAATGTATGGTCGAGGTACACCCATCGTTGATCATATTCTACCGCACACAACAATCCTACCTTAGTAATGAAGGAAAGGTTAACGTTGCGCGCCCTCTGTTCCCCACTTGTTAACAATTCAAGCAAACGTCAAATAAAACTCTTGAATTGAATCATTCTTCTCAAAAGACCATTGCCAAGTTTTATAAGATTTTTCAAAACTAGAGGCACATTGTCTTGAACTTAAATTACAAAACAAATATTTGTCCTCGAACACAATGGTCAAGATTCATATGAACAAAGTAATCGTGTGAATTTATTAGTAAAAGAAAATGAGCATTTAAAGGCTCAAATTCAAGCAAAGGGGATTGCACATGTTGCTTAAAACAAATGAGAAGATTAACTGCAAGAGTGTGGATAATAAGTTTACAAAACCAACAATCTTGGGAAATCGTCTTCAACCAATCGAAATCAATCAAGAGTTAGACAACCAACTGCTTTTAAATCAACGCTTCAACAAAACACGGTTTGCCTCCCAAGTTGTTGAGAATAATCATTTGTCAAAACCGGCCACCCACATTTCGGCCAATGAATAATGTCGCTCTATTAATCTGTTTCGTTATACTGTTTCTATATCTCAACAAGTGGTCGCTCCTCGCCAATCTAGGACTAGTTCAAACACCGTGGTCTAAACCGAGCATTAAACGTAAAAATTCATATGATTCAAATGACGATTACAAGAACTATGACCTAGAAAAGGCTAGGAAAAGGGCACTACTCCAAAGGATGGAATCTTAGGTTCACGACCTAGTGTATCACCTTCGAAAGTGTATTACAACACTACTTGTAGTAGCAAACCAAAACCTAAGTTAACTCAACAAACAGTTAGAAATAAAACCGTTGATCTAAAAGTGAACCGTCGGAAACCTAATAGGTGGATCCATATAGGGCTTGCATCTTCCCAAAAGAAGTTTCAACATCCCCTAGATCTAACCTTAGATGGATACAGTAGGATTTTCAAAGCTGTTAGTCTTAGGTGGATTCCTACATGCAAGATACTAAGTAGTTGCACCAAAACAAGTGGGATACCAACAACATCCATCCCCGAGGCAGGAAAGGAAATCATCAAATTAGCATGTCGGTGTCAAGAAGATAATTGATACTACATCTTTATGCTTCTAACATACGGAACCCGCTACACTTGGGGATCCATGTTTTCTCTTCTTGCCCCTTCTATTTTCCATGCAGTACAACAAGAATGGCTTCATCGCAATACAGCGAGGACCCGCTTTCACCGTTAAAAATATCATGATCCATCAGCTGCTCCACCATTGTACTTAATCGTCATGAATTGGTAACATTGCTTGCTCCTCCGTTAAAGATTCTCAGTCATGCTTCGGATGTATCAATGTTTCCACAAGACAACCGATTATACTCTAATTTCGGATACACTGAATCTACAACAACAACCGAATCTTCTATAACAGAAGATCAAACTGCTTCCAACAACAATGACACGGCTGATGATCAACATAATGAACAGAGATGTTTTATCGCTAGCTGACTCTCTAAATATTTTTGGTATCACACTTGTTCTCATATACACACTTATACCTTTTCTTCCTTATACATGGTTTCACTGTCTCCTTATACATGGTTTCTTCTTCAATTCATCATCAACATAATGGTGTATGATTCGAATCATTGAAAACATCGAGGGGGAGAGAGTGTGTAGGTGGTCACTTCTTCCTTGTTCTTCTACATGTTTTGAAAAACCCAATGCCTTCTTGAATTCCTTCAATTAGGGAAGAAATAAAACAATGTGTGCTCGCCTCACTTTGGTGTTATCGTCTCAATTTCACGGGTGATATTGTGTGAAGTTACCCAAATACGTGAGAAGATCTTGTTGATTTCTGGCATGTTACCCTCGAATCGGATCTTCCGCATTAGTCGATTTTGTGTGGTTTATCGCTCATCTACAAATTCACGCATCAAACCTTCAAAAGTTAGAGGAAATGTAGACTTCATCAAAGTTTTAAATCTGCTAAAGACAATTGTCGCTTTGGGAAATCGATTAAGAAACTTCCAATATCTGTTTATATTCAAAATGGCTTCCGAGTATAACAGCTTGAACCCGTCACAACCGCTTAAACTTCCCTCAAACCCCATCATCACCACAAAGCCCCCATTTTACGTCAACAAATGGAAAGGTTATTTGTTCGCTGTTGATCGATCTTGATGAACGTGCTCCGTGTGTATCCGCAAGCTGGCCGCTCACCGATAATACTCTTATACCGATACACTCGCTACAACAACCATCTGCAGATGCACCTACACCCGCTTGACTCCACCACAACACCAAACAGCTTCCAACAATGATGAAGGTCGGCGATGATATTCAATGTAGTACCCCACCGCAGATTTTGATCAAAATGCGCTCTTCAACCTGTTTGCTAACGATCGCCGCACTGGATGTCGCGAATCTTCAACAAACAATTTGAATCCTCGTGACCGCACAATGTATATCAACATCAACCCTCCACACATAGATGGACGAAAGACCATCCTCCGGAAAACATTATTAAAACCCGAATCAAGGCCAAGAGACAACGCCTTCACACGCGTGACGTGAACATTGCATTTATGCACTCACGTCACACCAACACATAAAACATCAAAGACGCAATGACAAAAGACAACCGGATTGAATCCATGCAAGAAGAACTCAACCAATTCAAACGTCTTGAAGTATGGGAGTTGGTTGAAAGACCAATGCGGTCTACGCCATTGGTCTCAAATGGATTTGGAAAACAAATTGATGTCAAGGAAATGTTATCGTAAATAAGTCACGCCGGTGGCTAAGGGTTATCGTCGGGAAGAGGGTATTGACTTTGAAGAATCTTTTGCTCTGGTTGCTCGTCTTGAGTCGCTCGGATATTTCTAGCGCTCGTGATCTCATATGAATATGACGGTCTATCAGATGGATGTCAAAACTGCTTTCTCAATGGACAACTTAAAGAAACGGTTTATGTCAGCCAACCAGATGGATTCTGATCCCGAAGTTTCGAATCACGTCTACAAACCAACAAAGCTCAGATGGTCTCAAACAAGCTCCTCGAGCATGGATACCGATAAGCTATCATCCTTCCTCATTGCTAATAATTTCACCAAAGGTTCGGTTGACCCAACTCTTTGTATACAATATCACGGGGAACATATCTTAATTGTTCAAATCTATGTGGATGACATCTTTGGGTCTACATAAAAGTTTTCAATCTTTGCAAAACTAATGAAGAAAAATTTTGAAATGTCCATGATGGGTGAACTCACGTTTCTGGACCGCAAGTTCATCAATCACCCCGTGGTATTTTCTTGAGTCATACCAAATATGCCCTTGAATTGTTAAACAAATTTGGAATGAAAACCTGTGACACCTATGCCACACCAATGGCTCATACCAAGAAGCTAGACGCCGATTTACATGGGAAATTGGTGGACCCTACAAAATACCGTAGTATTATTGGGTCATTCATGTATCTAACAACAGCGTAGACGATATTGTCTCTTGCCGTATATCTTTGCTCAAGTATCACGCGACCAACCGAAACTCACCTCTCTAAGGCTAAAAGAATCCTCTGATACATAAAGGGAACCATTAACTTGGGGATCCGTATCCGGGATTCGTTTTGAACTAATCGCTTTGACGCGGACCACGCAGGATGCTTAGACTCACCGGAAAAGTACTTCAGAGCTTTACAATTTCTGATAAACCGTGTCATGGCAATCGAAGAAGCAGGATTGTACATCGCTGTCCTCAATCGAAGCAAAATATGTAGCCATGTCCGCATGTTGTGCTCAAGTCATCTGGATGAGAACACAACTCAATGACTATGGTTACGATTTGACGTAATCCCGATGTATCTGCGACAATCGGAGTGCCATTGCGATCTCGCTGCAACCTCATCAAAGACGAAATCAAAGCACATCAATCTTCGATATCATTTCATCAAGGATCACGTGGAACAGGTAATCGTTGAATTATATTTTGTGGGTACAGAATACCAATTGGCGGATCTTCTCACCAAAGCCTTGCCTCCCGCTAGGTTTAATGAGTTGGTCCACCGATTGGTATGAGGTGTTTGACTCAAGAGGAATTGGATGACCTCCTAAAACAGTCTTAAAAACATGTGAAACACCAAAATCTCTTTTGTAAATAATTCTTTCAAAAACAAAATACAAAAGTATAAAATCCGATAAAACAACAAAAATATTCTTCTATCTATTTTCTTTCAACATTGCAAGTCTTTCGTCAACACTATAATCTTTCAAAATTTAATATTTTTCCGATCAAGTGTTGAGGGGGAGAAAATAAATTCTTAACCGTTTCATAACATCTGTGTACTTGCATGTTATCATATCTCGGTTGTTTCTTTTAACAAATAGTGGTAAATTTTCTGGTACAATGACACCCCTGACTAAATTTATAACCTTTCATTATTTTCTCGAAATGGGGGAGTGTCGCAAGTTTCTTTCCTAAAATCTTTGTTTGGTAACCAAAATGGAAGTTAAATGGCTTTGTTTGAAAATGGAAAAGGTGGAGGGAAACTCAAAATGTTAAAGATAATTTTAATAAAACACCTCACCTAACTTATTCACTTCTCATTTATTACTCTCAACCATATACATCTACGCCTAAGATTCATTCAAGTTATCCGTTGATTTGATCATCATTTTGTAAGTGTTTTAACGAACTAAACATGTTTTTAAGCCAAGGTTTTTAATTTCATACAAATCCAACGGCTAAAATTTGTTTTACGCGTGATTGTGTTCTAACGATAGCGTATGAACACACAATCATTGTGTGTGTGTTTTTGGTTAAAAGGAAGGTGTCAAAATGTTCCAAATACATCAAGAATATCATTTTAACCATCAAAACCTACCCAGAAACACTTATTAATGATTTTGAAAATTAGGGTTTATGAGTCGAATTGGGTTTTTCCAAATGTGAAGTGTTTTGGTCTAAAAAGATTGTTGGGTTATGGTCATATGAGGTTGAATTGATGATTTCCATGGTTGTTAACCACCCTTAAAACACTAATTGTTTGACAATTTGATATTAGGGTTTAAAGTTCATAACTTTGGGTAAATTTGATTCTCAACGAGTTAGATGTTATAACTTGGTTTATAGACTCTCAACACATCTTAGAACTACCATAATTTATTTGGTGCAATTCCCATGGCTAGCAATTATATGCGCGAAATCTTAACCCTAGGGTTTTGACTCACGCTGTATGACTTTCCCACGCCGTGAATCTGCGGTTATGAGTGTTCATGCCATAACTTGTTGATATAATGAATGCTTGTGTTAATTTTGATGATTTGATGAATTTATTTCGTGCTTTGCTATGCTTAAATATTCGTAATCAAGGTCATTTGCAACTCACGCGATAAGGATTACCCCAGCAGAGTCAAGTTGCGCGAACAATCTTACATAACTATTACGCCGCGAAGGGTTCAATGGGACTACGCTGCGATCCTCGTGAAGGATATGCGTAAACAAAGGACCTCTACACATAGGGTCTACTTTGAGTAAGCCTTACGTAAGGTCTTTATACTACGCCAGTAAGCTCTCTACGCATAAGGTCCCCTTTCCTACGCTACATTTTTTACGCCGTAGTTAGATCCTACGCGTAAGCTTTTCGCCTACGCAGATATCATCATCGCCACTTAACTTTGCCAAAACTACGCTTAAGCCCGGATTGACCTTCATAATGAATTGTTACGTGTACAAACTTGTAAATAAACTAATCATAACGCCACCGAATCCAATAATGTCACTAATAAACTTAATCGTTTGATATGTTGTGAACAATAAGTGATAACATAAACTTTAAAACTTAAAGTTAACTAACTCACGAAACATTTCACGACGCCATTGGACTATTGAACAAACAAGTGACTTAGGACTCAGAACAATCATTGACAATCGCACATTCAATAGCTAGACAATAAGACCTTCTGCTGACTAACACTATGTCTTTCGATATGTTGGTTCTTTTGGCTAATGTTATTTCGGATCACGACATGGCTGAACAAATGATTGTGGATGCATCGGTTCTTACAATCATTGCATATCTTTCTAGAGGGTTATCCGAGAAAGATTGGAAAGAACAACCTTAGGGTTGACTTTGATACCCTCACTTGCTCGAATCTTCCCCGCTTGATTGCGTGGATATTCTCGGAATCATCCCTACCGTAACATGCTCTCACACTCTGCCAGCCAGCTCCGAGGTCTACATTCAACAATTATGGGATTCTATGCAGAGGATCACTGGTCAAAGTGCATGAATGACACTTAATCACAAACAAGTCACTATCACTCCTGCGACTTACGGGCTCTTCATTCCTGACATCGCTCCAACCGACTTCTTTGCTACCCCTACTGAAGAGACAAATCAAATTCTTGATAGATATTGGTTATGATGAAGCTTCGGGAATCATTACTAAGCACTCTCCGTAGAGTCAAGAATATTCCTCAACCATGGAGAACACTCTACATGATCATCACTGGTCTCCGGTCTCGTCGCGACAGTGGCTATGAGCATCCCAAGCTCATGGAACTACAAATTTTCTAGTCGTTGATCAACAAGAAGGACATTGAAATCGGCTAATCGATATGGGAGGACATGATGGTATTTCACAAGAAGCTTGGCTCCAAGATTCCCTATGTCGATACCAAATGTTGATCCAGAGAGCACTTGACTTCATCCCGACATCCCCATGAGGCTCAATGACCCGATAATCACGACATATTGACCGAACCCATACTATCCGCCGAATCAAAGAATCGTCAACAAAGAAACAGGTTCGGTTTTACCGATCACCTTCTAACCAATCAAATCAAAAGCTTGAAACATATAAAAGGTATCGGTTAGCCGTAAAGAAGGCAAAGTTGGTCATTCGATGAAAAATCTTCTCGTACACCTACTCGAAGGACCGTAAGAGGCAAAGGCCGGAAGTGTTACAAGTACGATATTTATAGGAAGCTTCCAAGGAATCCTCCTCGTAAAGGATTGTTCCCGTAAAGGAAGTCAACCTATTCCCACACCAACCCAGAAAGCGTGGACTAAAGCTCAAGGTACCGACATGGATGAAAGAGATTACCTACTCAATCTGAACCGTGAACACCTCCTTCAAAGAGCTAAAACCCCAAGTCCGTACCGGTACAAAGAAGGGGAAGACTGTACTTGTACCGTATGATGAAAGCTCGGATGAAGAAGAAGAGCAACCGATATATCATACGGGAAGAAGTTTAATATCGTTAGACACCTCCAAAAGCCGAAGAATTTGCAAAGACCAAATGGGTGGTCCCGAGGATCAAGTGTAGTGCCGCCCACTCAACCTTCTCTCTCCGATGCGTTAATCAACCCGATGGGGAGCCGGTGCCACCACTTTATGCAACAACAAAAGCTTATGGAGGATACTATCGAATATGAGTTTGAGGAACCGGAAACTAAGAAGTCCGAAAAAGATCAAGATGTTGATTATGATACGCTTTCTAGATAGTCCGCCAAGGATCAAAGGAAGAAACCTCTCAACCTCCGAAGGTTCCGAGTCTCCTCATATCTCTTCATCATCATCGATCGCCTTCTCACCGCCACCACCATCAAAGAAGTCAACCAAATCATCATCCAAATCCGTTAAGAAACCATCTAAATCTTGGATCTCTCAAGCTCATGAAGATTACCAAAGTCACAAACAAGTCGAAAGAAAACGTGCTCTACATAAAGCTAAATTTCTTTGTCGATCACATACATAATGTATGACGAGCATGAAAAGATAAAAGGAGAAAGGAAGTTTGTTCAGGAATTCATGAAAAATCACCGTCAAGAGGAACTGAACAAAATGATTGAAGGCTACACGAAAAAGTACCTTCGAGTATCGCTCCTCACAAAGGAGTTGTTCACCAAACAACTTTATCCAAATCTTATGCGGATCGCCAAGCAAACTATTCGATCAACGCCCTTAACCGTCACAATCAATCCAACCGATCCGGTTGTTTTCTGATAATAAAATGGTGGCAAGCTTGTCACACAAATGTCCGCGCGACGACCGGGACATTTCGATGAAGGAAAGTCAAGCTTCAATTGTTGGACTACCAACTTCAAGAAGCTTGTAGATTTGAAGTCGAAAGTCTAAACGCCCTTAGACGATGAAGAAGGATAAGGATAAAGACTCGCACCTAAACGCCAAGGGGCCGGTGGGAATCTTCTTTGATGCAACCTCCTCCCCAACGGCCTCCTGCTCAACAAAAATCTTCTCCTCGTTCTTCTATCAAAAACCTCGTGATCGATCCGAGTTACCACCCCACTTTGTAAAACCGATGATCACTTTGAGTATACGGGTGGTGACGCGAAGAGGTCCTCGAGCCCCTACAACAACCCACCTCTCCCAAACAAGTTCAAACCGTAATCATCATCTAGGCCTTCAAACAAGAAGAAGACGCCTCAAACCGACGTCAGATCATGGCTAGATGACGATAAATGGAGAGGAATTTGAATGGTTTGCTAATCTTGTTAACAACACTCCCTAACTCAAGAAGGTCAATTTGGTAGACGGTTCTACATTGGAGCATGCAAAATTCTGCAAGAAAAGTTCCATGTGAAGAAAATGACGAAATGAAATGGGCGAATCAAGAATGAAGCATTTCAAATTCTAAAAGACAAATGAAAGTGCTCGAGGTCGAATATCACCTTGAAAACATTGCTCGAGCTATGTCTAACAACATGGATTGGCTCAACCCGGAAGCAAACATTGACTTCACACAAAAGGACAACCCTCCATACTACACCGATTGGACCAAACCTCTACCAACACTTGGACAAACAACTGAACCAAGGATTCCTTTCAGATACTTCTTCAACAAAGACACGGATTTTCTACACTACGTGATGATTCAAGAAAATATGCTACGCCGTTGACACTTCCATTCCCAAAATTGTCTACTAAATTTGATAGCCATTGAACGTGCCAATCACTTGTTCTCAAATTGGAGGCATACCGGAGATGCATTGTGGGATTCATCATCGCCGTAACGCCGACGAATCTACTATAGAAGCCGCCGAGTTCGAAGTCTCAACATGCCGCATAGTTCTAAAGATATCGCTGCCATCATACACGTTGACCTTTGTCTAAGGGACTACACATTCCTAAAGAAGATCGTAGTCAAAGCGACAATATGAACGGGACTATGCTTTCTCTCGAGGTGACTTTGAGAATTTGTCTCTCAATGACATCGAAGACATGTACCTTGCCAAAGTACATGGTCGCATGAGATAATTCTCAACTGCAGCATACAACGCGGAATTTATCAAGTCACTTCTCATCTTCATAAGACGGATTGTCATCAAGGAACGCGGTAGAAGATCTCAAATGGGCGTTGAATCTTATCGACGCTGCGTCAACTTCACTCTCCAAAGCTTGATCTTCCGATATCAACCGCCATCTTATATATACTCATCGGAAACCTTCGCTTGTTTACCGTAGTGAACTTCAAAGAAACCGCATTGGCATGTAAAGCAACTCCACAAGTTCGGGATCATACTTTGAAGCCGGTTAGGGATGGATTGGCATACGTGTTGAAGGATATACGCCGAATTGGGTCTCCTAAGCTACTGGAATTCTCGTGAAAGGAGGGATGTGAGACGGATCATCACAATGATTGATGAACGGTTGTTTCAAGGGATCGGCCGACGACATGGAGAGTTATATGCGGTGGTCGACCCGTGAGAAACATAACCGATTTCAACGCCTGCGCACACCGGGAACATCAATGCACTTCCCGTACCCCTTGAATTGTTTCTTCATATCATTTTGGATGTTTGATTGATTATGTCAATGGCTTGTGCACACATTACATTGTACAACCCGTACTTGTAAATAAAGGACCGGTGCGCAAAGGCCACAATCCTTATAAAGGAAGCTTAAAGCTTACTTTTGAGTAAAACCTATCAAACCTTTCACTTTTCAGGTTTTGCTCAAAAGAACAAGTACTTTCCCTTATGATTTTCAAAACCTCAACCGATTATATCACTTTCGTTGAGGGTACTTGAATTAAAACTTTGTTCAAAAATTGTTCTCGGTGGTCATTCTTACACTTTCGAAATGGTCATATTTATTCTCAAACATTTCAAAAATAACACTTTAATATGCCATTTTTGAGGGGAAGAAAATATGTGATAAGAAATATGTTGTGTAAAATTCAAATGAATCATGTGTTTCAGGACTTAACCAACGAATTGTGATGCTTAACTGTTAGTAACTCAAAAGACTTGTCACGGGCCGGGTAATAATTTCAAGCTAGTTTCGCTAGTGATGTAAAGCGTGTCTCGCATAAAGGACTTTTCTGAGTAGAATGTACCATTCGAGAAACTCTTGATAAACATGAACTCCGACGGGTTTGACGACCTTTCGAGGATTGTCTACACCTTCAAGGTAGTTACTAGAGCCAGTTGTCACCTAAAAGATGACAATGCAACTCTTTAATGCGCTACCGTGAATCGTAAACATGCAGGGGAATGTCTATCTTGAGTTAATCAATTCAAAAGTCGCGGCGCTCTTTCCTCATCATGTGCATTTTAACCGTTAAAACTCTTAAGCACATGTGGAGGGGGTGTATTTATGCAAAATCTTATCTCAACAGTGGTACTAAAATGTTTTTTATTCATAAACACTGTGAGATATTTTTTACATCGATGGTTTTATGGCAACATAGGTTAGTCATGGAGTTATAAGGTGACTAAGGTTAGGAATAACTGTCTTATGATCCGCCAGAGCGAGAGGATCTACCCCGGACACCACAAATAGTTAGTATTTAGAAGTCCTTAGGTATGATTGTAAAAAGGAGAAAATGAGAATCGGAGAAAGAAGGAGTTGAAGAATTAAAAATGAAATGCAAAGAAAAGGGTGAAAAGAAATAGCCCTCAGTTATTCAACTTAGAGGCGGATAACCGGGTTCAATTCATATACTCTTGGTTGTCACTTTGTGACGCCGTATTGAAGATTAAAAGTCGTCATGGACCCAAATGACACATGCACTAAACCTTCTTATCCACTCAAGTTTCTCTTACGTAAGCTTGTTTCATTCTCCTGGGAACCCTAACGTAAACTATCGGCTTTCTCTTAGAGATTGCTGGTATTGAAGAAGGAGACCCTCTCCCTAGTCTCCGCATAGGAAAACCAAAACGCACTATTGAGTCTAGAGCCACGAGATTCATCAAAAGATCTCTTAGGTACACTTGACATTTAATCACTTGATGATCAACAAATAAGGTTATCAGTGGTGCATATCGAGTCCTTCCGGATCTTAGCAATCAGTCGAGAACATTTATGAGAGGTTCACATTTGTGATCCTCGGTGAATGAATGGAAACTCCTGCCAGGGTCAACATTAAACAGCATACGACAGCGGGTAAACTTCGCCCGGCAACTCCCGTGGATTGCGCTTAGTGGTCTCAAACGGCTCCATCTGAGGTGATGATGCCGTACCTCAACGACTCATCCGATCGTAGGTGTACTTGGTACATCGTGTTATCTCACTTGTGGGACTCCGACCATTCGAGGACGGCCTTTGTAAATTAGAGTTGTGTTTTCACACTATCGTTGACACTCTTGAAGTTCAAACTTGTAAGTGCGGAATCCGCTTATTACTAACCGTTTAAATGTTTTCTTCTTATGGAAGCTCACGGGCGGAATGATCGTGCTGTGATTCTTCTTATGCTCACGCCAACATCATCACTAATGGAAGTTCTATCCAAAAGCAACACAACGGTCAGAATGATTCTTCGTCAATACAGAGAATCTACAAAGTTAAAGACTTAAAGAACTCCATCAAGATCTTGAATTCCAAGCGTCAAAGGAGCGTGTGAGCATGTTGAAGAACGGCGTGGAGACATAGAAACCTTTGAAATGGGGCTGCCGAAGCGACTTGAACTGAGTCACAACAACATACTATCACTTTCACCACAAAGAACAATGATCAAAGAACAAAGTTAATGATGGCGTCAAAGCATAACCGTTCAAAGTAAACTATCTCTCTACACTGGGAGATTGTTCAAATCAAGGCAATTCTTCTCACAAGAAAGAAGAATGTCGAAGACGCGTCAAAGCTACTATTACATCAACGTCTTCACCGTTTTCATCACCAACACTTGAGTGTTTGTTACTCATATGTAATAACACTTGAGGGAGATTGTTGGAATCACTCCTAAACCTTATTCAAGTGTTAGTTACTCATATGTAATAGTTAGCTTAGTATGGCCTTTATGTTTGTTATTAGCCTTAAGCTTATGTAGAAGGCCCATGAGCTTAGGCCCAAGCCCATAGGTGAAAGGGAAGGAGTAGGTGTGTTGCCCTAGCTCCTTGCCTATAAATACCTTATGTAAACCTTCATTTGAAGGTTGGTTGTTCAAGTTTTCTTTCACTACATACTCTACGCATAACCGTGTTCATTATATCGTGTGTGTGTGTGTAATACTTGTTCAATCGCCTCTCTATCTTTCTTATAAGCTTGTGTGGTAAACCTTGTGACCTAACACCATGCTTCGTCATCATCAAGACAACTAAGGTTCTCTTGTTGATAGTTCTTCCTTTCTCCATAGATGTTGGAAAGCATTAGTAAAGAATGCCGAAAGTGTCAAGATGAAAGCATTAGTGAAAGGTGCTCATCATCCGTGTCAAAGCATTAGTGAAGAATGCTAAAGGTGTCAAGACGAAGGCATTAGTGAAGGGTGCCAAGCGTTGTGTCAAAGGCATTAGTGAAGGATGCCGAACTATCAAATCAAGTTGCATTTGGGAAGAATGCCTAGGTCGTATAATCGATGAGGTGCATCGTTATACATATAAGTATTTGTTTATTTCCAAGGATGGTGATATCCTTGATGATGTTGTAACAAGGAGTGGATCTCCTTGATATTAGGTGTTGTGTTGTGACGGGTAGTAGTTCCTCCATAATAATGGAACTAGGTGCTTAGCCTAGTACCTAATAAAGGGTAGGCTGACGTTGTGATAGGATTAGTTCTCCTTGGTGTGAAAGAACTCGGTGGTTAGCCTAGCACCGTATAAAGGGTAGGCGACGTTGTGTTAGGTGTGGTTCGCCTTGGTGTGAAAGAACTCGGTATTTAGCTTTGTACCGAAAAAAGGTTAAGCGATGTTGTGAAGGCTTCTCCGCCACAAGGAGTTGGTGTAGTGCTTACGAACTCGAGTAGGTGACTCGGGGAGTGGAGTAGGGCAAGGAAGGTGTCCTTGTAGCCGAACCACTATAAATAACTTGTGTGGTGGTGATGTGCTTCTTACTCTTTATCTTTCATTACACGTTTATATATATCTAACTATCAACGTCCAACATAAACAACCAAATAGATTGACATAAGTCGATCTAAATATTTAAAAGGAAGTTTTAAATTGGTAAAACTATTGAACCCCCCCTTCTAGTTTTCCACAATTGGCATCCGAGCTTCGTTACCAAGTTTCTTAAAGTATGTTGTACTTTAAAGACTTGATACGATCCGTGTATGTTTGAAAACTACAAAGAAGGATTTTTTAGGTCATATTTTCTTTTAAATCATTTTGTTGGACATTGATAGATGATTCTAACAACTTTTGTTCTTAAGAAATCTTCATGCTAGAATCTCTCCAAAATCTTCATTCAAAGAATAATAATGTCAACATTCAAGGAATGATCTAAAAAGTAATCACAACTTACGTACACCTAATACAAAGGATTACTTTAAAAGCTCATGAAGTATTTTTGATATTATGCCAAACCAAGAAGCATAGAGGTATGTTTTACTTTTCATTAGATAGGTTACATGAGTTCAATTTATTTTCATAAGTTCTCTTTGTTTATTATTCACTAACATCGTTAGAAGTCTCTTTAGTCACTTTTCCGTCTTTTTCATCATCGGGAATAATGTTCCTTTTGATTCGTCAAACTAACGCCGTCATCACATATGAACCCTCGATATGTGATTCATCAAAAGCCGTCATTCAAAAACAATCTTCATCTAATACCTCCGAACTATTTTTAGCAAGCTAATTTATAAGCCTACTACAAAAATAATGCCAAACAACTCCTTTTATGTCCCACGAGTGGCGGATCCCTCTAGTTGTACTAGCGGATCCCAAATATAAAGGATCCGGGGAACGTGGACAGAACTTCAGTTATACGCTTTCAAAAAATAACCATTGATCTTTTCCCTCTACTCACATAACACAAAAATGAATACACCACTAATTTCATCCTCATTGGATTCCATTATCTCAAGTATTCATTCCTAGAACACCATTGTAAGTAATTACATTAACTTGTTCTAATTCTCATCATCCTAATTCTAGGGTTTATGGTTTCACAAATCTCTAATCAATTATTTTAATTAGGGTTTTCAAAATTAATCATGAAAAGGGGCTTTTAACATAACTAAGATCACATTGTGTTCACAACATTGTTAATACAAATCAAAACCATAAACCCACCACAACTAATTTTACCTAATTGAAAATTTTGTGTTTTTAGGACCAACCATGCCCAAAGCTACTCAACAAGATCATCATGATACCGTCCACTACCTTACTCATTATTATCGTAATGAGGAACTCTCAAAAATCGACCGCAAGGTCTTCAAAAAGCTCGAAAACCGACTTATCCATGAAGGTCGTGTAATCAAGGAATGTTTCCTTGAAGATACCAACATTCGTCAAGTCTTCTCGGAAATCAATTTTGATTGTCTTCTTGACATTGATGAACAAATTTGTTCGGTCTTTATCTTTGAATTTTATAGAAGCATTAGGATCATTCGAAACGTCGATGATAGCATTTCAATCGCTTTCATCATCAATAAACAAAACTTCACTCTTCCTCTCAACACCTTTGCTCAAATTCTTCGCATTCCTTGTGAAGGAATTTGTATGTACTCTCAAGATAGGGCAATTAACACTCAAAACCTTGCACTCGATCCTAAACCAATGTACCATACTCCTCTTGATGAACCCGAAACCATCCGAGACACCATTTTCAAAATAAGATCCGACCAATCCCGTTTAGCCAATCGAAACAAGAAGCTCATTCACCGTAATCCCTTTCAAATGGAACTTTTCAAAATCCATCCCATGTTTAAAAAATGGGAAGAAATCCTTAGGGAAAACGTCATAAGCCTAGTTGGAAACAAAGATCATCCAAACGCATGTCTTGTGCAAATGATCTATTGTCTTATCCACCAAAAGCCATTTAATCTCTCCTATTACATGGTAAGGAGAATGGTTGGGGTATTCAAAGCTTCCAACATGGTACTTCCATATGGTATGCTTCTAACACGACTTTGTAAGTATGTTAGTGCATTGCAACCATCCCCTATCAACAATGATCATTTCCTTGCCGATCATGTAATGGTAACTCTTACCAAAATACTCGCTTCAAGGTCAATGGAAAGAAACCTAAAGCTCTCTCGGACTCCCTCGGCGGTGAAGAATAAGATGAAGATGAGGAAGATGTCGACCCCGTAGCCAACATCAAGTTAGAAATCCTTGAATACCACGAACAACTTTCAACCATTCCAAACGAGACCTGAATTTAAACAATTGGGGCATGATTCAAAACCTCTCTTACAACCTCACTAAGCCGTCAAAAAGGAAAAGAAAGGATTGACAAAAGAGACAATAGGAATGTGCTTATTTTTGTTTATTTTATGTTTGGATGATTATGTGTTAGTTCTTTTGGTTTATGGAAATTTGGATATTGTTACTTTATCATACTTTTATAAGTGGTGTTTTGTGATGACATGCTTGTTCCTATTGCTTTACTTATAGATTTATTAGTGTGCATAATCTGCACATCATTTCTGTGTAGATTCTCGACTGCAGATGCGGATCCCAGGATTAGCCTAGCCGGATCCCTTCCTTGAGGGAACCGTGGGATCCGTGATATCAGATCAACAATTCAGCTTTTCTTGCATCAAGATAACATCTCATTAGCTTAACATATGATTTTAGAATCCAACTAGAACCACTTCAAGGATGAGAAAGGCTTAGACTCACTAAAGGCTTACTTAAAATCTTAGTCAAAATGCCTCTTGATTTATCAACACATCAAAGCTCACCATATTTCCGCCTCAATAACACACAAAATGTTTCTCATCTTTCAAAACACTTAAGAGGACAAATTAAACAATTTTAGGAAATTGTTTTCAATCATTTTTATCTCAAAGTGAGACAAAAATTAGTTTTTTCAATTCTTGTGATTTTTAAGAATATTTCAAATTTTACCTCAAGCTTAAATCTGATCATTAGGATCATTTATTATGACTTAACACCACAAAACTCTTATTGTTATCCTTGGACATCCATTGATCATTTCCATCTCCTTTCCATAAGAAGCAATCATTTGCTATAACACTTATTACCTTTGATCATTCAAGTATCCTCTCATCCTAAAACACTTAGGAGATCTGAAATACTCAAAATAAGATAGGCTTTAGCTCCTAAAAACCTCATTTCAAACCAGTCATGCTGGCGAGCGGATCCTAGGAATAGCCTAGCCGGATCCCTCCAAGGAGGGAACCGTGGGATCCGGGTGATAGTTTATGTCAAACATTGCTAAAACAATCATTTCAACTCATCTTCCTAACTCAAAATTCCATCTCATCTTAAATGAGTTCCTAGATCAGTGAAACTCTGAATCTCAACCTTGTGCATGTTAATCATCACATTTCCAAGAACATTAGTTGATTAAGTCTTAAATGTAATTGCCAAGTTCTTCCCTTTATAAGCCATATTGCTAAGAACACTTTAGTCATCAAACACAAACACAGTTATCTGCAATTGCAACCATCTCCTTAGTCATTTCATCATGAGAAAGGCTCCTAGTGCTAACTCATCCACTCAAGAACCACCCAAGAAACTTGCTAGAATCATACACGAAGTTTCCTCAACCGAATCATCTCCGGTTAAGTCCACCAATGCTAGGATTTCCCCTACACCAAGGAAACCAATCAAACTAATCCCCAAGAAGAGTGTTCCCACTAGGATTTCATCACCAAATTCAACTATACCAAACACAACTCAACCAACATCATTAGTGTCTAGAGCCACCTCACAATCATCTCCACACTCTCACAATGTAGAAGATTTACCTTCTTGGCCATCTCATCTTTCACCATTACCAACAAAAATCACTTGAAAAGATTGAGCAACAAAATCAAAGTATTGAATCAACACTTGCTCCAAAAGCAAACTCATCATTCCTCACAATAGTCCATTTTGGATTATGAGAAGACATCAAAGGCAACCACCCAACCACATGGAAGTTGATGCTTCTTTACCTCCACCCTAAAACATTGTAGAGCCATCACTTAATGAGCCTCCACCAAATCCTCCTTCATTTGAAGATCCTCAACCCACTTCACTTGAACTTCCACTTCAAGAAACTCAAAACCATGACAAGGATTGCTATCATTGTAAACATGTTGAAAGATTGATACATGAACTACGTGAAGAGCAACGTTTCATGTTTCATCACCTCCTCGAACGTTTCGAAGAGGTCAACAAACCTAAACTACAATGAGCATCATAGTCACAAGCTCAAACTTAGAATGTTTAGGAAAACTCATCTCATCATTGATCGTCATTAAGCTTTTAGTTGAATCTAAAGTCTGGATAACTCATTAGCATTAGTAGCGCTTGTATGAATAGTTCATTCTCTTAGCTTTAGAGATTTGGTTGATCATCTCTAGTTTTTATTGAATGAATATTTTTTTGCCATAATTGTTATGTGCTTTATGTGTTGTGCTTGATATATCATATACTACCTCACATATTCATTAGCATTGATTGAAACACTCTCATTCTTTGTCAAGAAACTCGTCAACAGCAGAACCGGATCCCTCCATAATGCCTAGACGGATCCCTTCAAGAAGGGAACCGTGGGATCCGTGGATCAGAAGCACAAATTTCTACTAACTTGAGTTTTACTTGCAGGAAATTATGCATTATACTCTTGTTTTCTAACCTTTACTTTGTAGATTTCAAAATAACACATGAAGATTTTGACACCATAAAGCTAGGGGAGCTTTGTGTCAAACGATATTGCAAAACATTTGCAACATTAATCCGGTTTTGGATTATACTTCATGATACCCCATTGCATCTTTGCAATCTTCAAGGGGAGCACGTTTTCGTCACTTAGACGAACCATTTGCAAACTTAATTGCAAACACAATTAGTTTATTTTACGTCATGTCCTTGACGCCCTTTCAAAGGGATGAACTCGTCAAGGGGAGTTAAGGCAGTATCATTCCGCTCACTTGCTCTCTTTACATTTTACATGCCTTTTTTTATAAAAATTGTGTTAGTTTCTTTTAACACTTTTGTTTTCGACAAAAGGAGAAGAAAGTAAAAATACAAATTCAAACTTTTACGATAATTTTAGATTTTCCTTAAAATAATTTTATGTTTTGTCATCAACAAAAAGGGGAGATTGTTAATACAAATAAGCCGTAAAACGTTTATTTATATTTTATGATCTTCTAATGTTTTGTCGATAACAAAAGTAAAATCATTTTAACGAAACAAATAGAGTACGTAAATAGTTTGAGTTAATAGTTTCCTAACACACTTACGTTTTCACATAACACTAAAACAAGCTTAAGTGATTTTATGATTTAGATATATATGTACAACAACCAATGTTTACATATTGGGTTAGCACATACTTAAACTAAGTGTACTAAAATGGGTAAAAACATGTATATACTAAAATGGGTAAAAACATGTAAATACTAAAATGGGTAAAAACTAGCAAATAGTATTGACCCATAACCCATGGTTTTATATATACCACTTAACCAAGTTCATTGTATCTAGAAAGAAAAGCATGGATCAACCCATAACCCATGACCCATGACCCATGACCCATAACCAAAAATACCCATGGGCAAAGAGGAGCGTTCCGCGGATCCCTAGCTTGGTGCTTGCCAGATCCCAAGTGGAAGGGATCCGTGGGATCCGGGGAACAGTAGAGAATTTTCTCTATAAATAGAGAGCCATTTCTTCCTTTCTACTTATCACTTCACACACATACTTTCCCCAAGTATTCTAACCCTCTAACCTCAGATCCAAGTGATCTATGTAGTTTGTCTTTTGTTTTTGTGTGATCTTCTAGGTTCCTCTTAAAGGAGAGATCACCACTTCTTGAAGATGTGCAAGCTCAAGTCCATGAGTTGCCATGCTTCGTCATCATCAAGACAACTAAGGTTCTCTTGTTGATAGTTTTTCCTTTCTCAATAGATGTTGGAAGGCATTAGTGAAGAATGCCGAAAGTGTCAAGATGAAAGCATTAGTGAAAGGTGCTCATCATCCGTGTCAAAGCATTAGTGAAGAATGCTAAAGGTGTCAAGACGAAGGCATTAGTGAAGGGTGCCAAGCGTTGTGTCAAAGGCATTAGTGAAGGATGCCGAAGTATCAAATCAAGTTGCATTTGGGAAGAATGCCTAGGTCGTATAATCGATGAGGTGCATCGTTATACATATAAGTATTTGTTTATTTCCAAGGATGGTGATATCCTTGATGATGTTGTAACAAGGAGTGGATCTCTTTGATATTAGGTGTTGTGTTGTGTTGTGAAGGGTAGTAGTCCCTCCATAATAATGGAACTAGGTGCTTAGCCTAGTACCTAATAAAGGGTAGGCGATGTTGTGATAGGATTAGTTCTCCTTGGTGTGAAAGAAGTCGGTGGTTAGCCTAGCAATCGATAAAAGGGTAGCGACGTTGTGTTAGGTGTGGTTCGCCTTGGTGCGAAGGAAATCGGTATTTAGCTTTGTACCGGAAAAGGTGAAGCGGCGTTGTGAAGGCTTCTCCGCCATAAGGAGTTGGTGTAGTGCTTACGAACTCTCGAGTAAGTGACTCGGGGAGTGGAGTAGGGCAAGGAAGGTGTCCTTGTAGCCGAACCACTATAAATAACTTGTGTCGTGGTGATGTGCTTCTTACTCTTTATCTTTCATTACACGTTTATGTATATCTAACTATCAATGTTCAACATAAACAACCAAATAGATTGACATAAGTCGATCTAAATATTTAAAAGGAAGTTTTAAATTGGTAAAATTATTCAACCCCCCCCCCCTTCTAGTTTTTCACAGGTTTATCTAAAGGTACAATGTAATTATCATATTAGTGTAACTTTACATACGTTGAAAAGGACGATAAGGCCTTTAGTACGTAAAAGCAATATATATTACTTTGCAACGCAAAAGGTATAGCTTAGCACAGCCTCGTATAAAGGTGTGTGATTTCATCGATTTGTGCATTTGCACAATAACTCCAAATTTTAACGGCCTCAAAATATATATCCTTTATATATTTTAGGTCTCAAAGTTCACTTTAAACATCAAAAAGTTAACAATAATATTTCAATAATTGTCAAACTCTACTTCAAGTCGGTAAAAGATATAAGCTAACTTATAGATAGAAAAAGGAGATCGCTACAATATATTTTTATCGTTATATTTACTTATCATATAAATTTATGAATAGGAAGCCCAACTACTACAATGCAAATTAATGAGCTCTTCCAATGAAATAGCTCTTGAATTTGATACCAATCTTTTTTTATTTATCCGAAACAGCTTATGAATTTTGGTCATTAGAGAAAAGTCATAACCGGATCAAATCGACTCCCGAATTAAAGTTACCCGTCAAAATAACATGTTTGTGAATATATATATTATTCTATCAAACTTGACAAAAATGTGATGATATAACTTAACTTTAAACTTTAAATAGTTGAGAAATGAATATATTTTTTATTAATCTTCATGGTTCATGAGTATTAACTATTTTTCTAATATCACATGGTTTTGTTTATATGAAGAAAAAAATGGCTGGTGTATTATAATTTAATAATGACATGTTAATTTACATGTGGAGATAAGGTTATCATTTCATTATCTATAATATAAATTTTGTGTTGAGTCACTTGATTTTCTCGATCAACTTTTTGCATTGGAGAATCAGAAAGATATACAGTACTTTTCAAGTTTAAACATGTAATGATTAATCATATCTTATTTTCAGAACTGAAAGTTTTTCTTTTTAAGAGAGTTGGCACTTGGTATCATAAAAAAAATTGATGCTACTTCAACACTATTTGGCCATAACATCACTTTTGCCCATGACATCAAAACACTCATCTTTCCGTGTGGTTTCTCAATACCCTGCTAAAACACACATAAAAAAAAAGGGTTTGGCGTGAAGTAGCGTGCGGCCACGGCGAAAACCGACCGCCAACCCATATGCGGTGTGTGGTTTCTCACCGCCGTCGTGGGCGCCGACATCGATGACTTGAGCCATCGGCAACCGTACCGGGCTAAATATACAAAGTGAAGTGTGGTATAAGTTTTGAGTTGATTAATTATATATATCTTCATGTTGATTAATTAGTAGTATATAAATCATATGTTATTTTTCTTTCTAATTCTGGATTCACACTTCTTTAAACTCCAAAACTGTCTTACAAGATGACTTGACAATTCGACATATAATGACAACTTAAAACATATACTAAAAATAGCTAGGGATAAAAAAGGTAACATGTTTCTATACATATGCCGTTTGTGCTCTAATTTCTAAATAACTTGTAATTTGTAAATGCCCATATCTGGTTATAGTTTGTATATATATCGTCTCTTAGTAGTGCTTGTTAATCCATCCACGAGTAGTTTGACATGTGACCATATATCATTATATTGTCCTTTATAGTTTAGCACTTTAGCCTTATCGAGTTATCGACACAAGATATCATGCATAAATTGACCCACGTCAACAAAAGTCAATGAAAAAAATAGTTGATACTGGTTGACCCACGTCGATAAATTTACCCTGTTTATAACTAATCAAGTCCATAATGAAACCATGTAAATAAGAAATTAATAACCTAAGATTATGAAATCATCGTTTTGCATGTTAATATTATTTTTCATGATATTATTTGAGTTTTAACAAGCATTATCTAACAACCTCAAAGTCGAAAGTAATGGATTATGTACACTCGGGTGATTTTTACAGTTTCAACTAATTAAAATTTGGGCAAAAGAATACTAGTAGTTCACAATTTCACACTTAAAAATAGCTCAAATGTCTTATCTTCTACCAATGTGAGTAGATTGTTACACAATCAAACATTTCAGCGATATACATAAATCATACAATTCTCGATCCTTCATGCTCATGAAGAATGTTCCAAAAGAATATGTACGGCAAACTCAACTTTCATTTTGATAAGTTGTTTCTATGATCATCAATATCGACTATATGCAATGATTGAGACTTTTGAGTCCCTTTCAAGGATGAGAATTTAGATTTTGCAAGCCTCACAATTTGACTAGCATGGGAAGTGCGAATTATTAGAAAATGATGGCAATTTCAACTGGTTAACTTTAAGTATGCTGAAAGAGATGTAACGTTTTGTGTGACCTTTTACCCAAAAAAGAGATGTAACGTTTTGAGTATATAAAAGCAATATATAATACTTTGTATCGAATATTATTGTTGTATCTCATCTACTAACATATTAAATAGAACATATAAACACTCACGCAAAGTGACGGTGTATATAGTGATTAATAATTATATTTACGAAATCGTAATTTTGAATTTAATTTGTAGTCACTGCAAGAAAAAGGTTCATGAATTACAAACAAAAAATGCTAAAAGTTTAAAGATTATACGATATTTAAAATATTGATTTATTTATATTTGATGTTACCATTTAATCAAGGGTACATTAGTCACTAACATTACTTGTCATTTAAGCATTTAAGTATAAATAGTATTATAAGCAATTAACATTACTTAAATTTTAAGCATTTTAAGTTTAAGAAGTATACACACATACATTATAAATAGTAGATAATAAGAGATAAGAGTGCTAGAAGCGATGCAGGTTATTCTCAAGTCCTCCATTTATCACGTCAATTTTTAACCTATAATATCTTATAACCACTACAAAAAATAGTTCTATTCTCTACGTTTATTTTGTCACGGTATGATCAATTACAATGGACTACTTTTTATATGAATAATAATTTTGCTATATTTATAGGTGTCACAAATATTAAAAAAAAATAATCCACGTATATTAGTGTGTACAATTAAATTATAACTACACTTATATGTGTCACAAATGTTTTCTCACTTATTATCGTAAACATTTTTTGCAATTTTGTCACACTTTTAGGTGTGGACATTCAAAACATATTTCCAAATTTTTAACCATAGAAATTTTATATAATATCTTCATACTTATATGTGTAGGAAAATTTCCCACACCTATTATTACCACACATGAGAAAGTGTGGACTCTATAATTTTACACATTCTTAGCCGTGACCATTTAGCGTTTAAAATGTGAAGAATTCAACTAATTTTTTTTAGTGAACACAAACTTGAAAAAGACTCACGTCAATATAACCCAAGTTATAAATACAATGAGGGCAAATCCATTCCCTTGATTCTTTTATCCCAATTCAATTGTTGTTTGATGTTCGTCTCTCTTGACAATAGTGTACCTTTCTAATGGTCTGCCTTGATGAATGGAAGAGACCCACAATTTATATTTAATTTACACTAATAAACACATATAGCCTTTTTTATACTCTTGAGCAAAACCTATAACACAAATCGAAGGTACATCTATAACCGTAATAGAAAGGTTAGCTATCACTTGACTATGTGACATGTATTAAGCATATTCGATGAATTACAGATCGAGGTTACATGACATTAAATAGAAAACTAATTAACCTAAACCTAGTAACTAACGGGAACCCAACGAGCTTGCGGGTCATTATTATCTAACATTACTGACACTGATAAAATGTAAATAAGTAACATTAGAATATTCAGTAATTATCTCCTTTAATTTAAGAAAAAATAATACAATTAAGTTTTATGTTGAATCATTTGCTTATTTTTAAAATTTTGTGAGGTTGGTGAGCGAGAAAATGTAATTTCACGATTGATCAATCATCATATATATCTTCATTTATAAAATGGTTACTTTTCTTAAACAATGTCTTCATTCAGCTAGAGTACACAAAGTGAAAGATATTCTTAGTTTGAAAATTTATAAGTGACATGACCCGTTTACATGAACTTGTAATAAATAAAGGTGATCAATACATGCTAAAAGAATATCTTATGTCGTTAAATAAATAAACAAAAATGGTATGCAAGAAAAATGTGAATTTCAAGCTAGCTTGATAGCACGTGAATGAATTCGTTAAACACATGTAAATTCGCCAATCAAATTGTTTGAATATCCGCTAAACTGATACTACCTCCGTCCCAAATTAATTGTCCTCATTTGACTTTTTAAAGTCTTAATTTCTTAACTTTGATCTTAAATATTTGTATTTATGTTATATAATAATTGATGCAAAATATATGAATGGATTATCTTTGAAATGTTTTTTCATTGGTGTAATTTTCATCAATTATTACATAACACATGCAAAAATATTTAGGATCAAAGTTGAGAAATTAAGACTTCAAAAAGTCAAATAAGGCCAATTATTTTAGGACGGATGGAGTAATTAATTACTAGTAATTAAATTACGTCTGCACACCAAAAAAATAAATACTCCCTCCCTCCCAAAATTATTGTCCCATATAGACTCTTTTAGTATTTCTTCTTCAACTTTGACCATAATTATTTTTGTTTGTGTTATATAATACTTGATGAAAAATATATGAATATATTAGGTTTTAAATGTATTTTCATTTGGTATAATTTTCATCAAGTATTATATAACACAAATAAATATATTAATGGTCAAAGTTGAACAAGAAAGACTGGTCAAAGTCAAATGGGACAATAAAAATGAGACGGAGGTAGTAATAAATTACTACCCGTGATTTTATGCATGAATTATGATTACAAACATATATGTTTGTTTTTTTTTCTAGAGTACGTAGTTATGCTGCTAAGTAATTCTAACCAAATTTCACAATACGAAAAGTCTAACATTCTACAAACTTATTTATGTATATTATTTCAAAATTTGCTACCCCTGTACTTTATTTATTACCAAAATGTCACTTGGCATATCAATTCTACAAAAAACTACCTTTTAAATTAGGATTACCAAAAACTACATTGAGCGCATTTTCTCTCAACTGACATTAATTAGAAAGTACACAGAGCGCAAATTGTTTTGCTGACGGAGAGCAAAATTTTTGCTCTCCCAACCTTTTTTGCTCTCCCAAATTTGAGTATCATGTGGACAAGAGAGTGACGATATACGGAGAGCAAATATTTTGCTCTCCCTCTAGTTTTTGCGCTCCACTACCTTTTATTACTTTTCATCCGCTTCTAATTTTTCATCCGCCTCTCCCTCTAATTTTTGCGCTCCACTATCTTTTATTACTTTTCATCCGTTTCTAATTTTTCATCCGCTTTTTTTTTTTAACTTTTAATATAAATATTTTTATTAAAAAATAGTCTTTTTGGATAAAAAGACTTTTTTTATTTTTTATTAAGGCGCGTAAAAATCTAAATCTTATCCAAAAAATATGCTTTTGTCAAAAAAATATACTTTTTATCCAAAAGAATCTGTATAAAAATTTGTGTGCATTGTATAAATAAATATTTATTGATCGGTTAAAAAAACACACTAATACCGGAATAATAATTTTCATAATTTTGAGAATCATGTACCTTTCCTCAACGTTCAATTCCATACGATGAATGGAATTAGCGACAATATAATTGATAAAATACCGTAACTCATCATCATCGTTTATTTCAAACACATGATTGTCAGGCTGAATTTTGTATGATAAACGGATCACCCCGGTGATATCTAAACCGAGCTTTGTGCAAACATATTCTTTCAAACTTTTGTAACAAATCTTTTTTGGCAAAAGAACGTTACTACCACGACCACCATATAAATTGCACACCGGAAACTTTCCTTTAGAAAAATTCAATTTTTTTTTGTTGACTATTAGTGTGTTTTTTTTACCGATTAATAAATATTTATTTATACAATGCACACAAATTTTTATACAGATTCTTTTGGATAAAAAGAAGATTTTTTTGGATAAGATTCAGATTTTTCCTCGCCTTAGTAAAAAAAATATTTTTGGATAAAAATCTTTTTAATAAAAATATATTTTTATTAAAAGTTAAAAAAAGCGGATGAAAAATTAGAAGATGGATGAAAAGTAATAAAAGGTATTGGAGCGCAAAAACTATAGGGAGAGCAAAATATTTGCTCTCTGTATACGTGTCACTCTCTTGTCCACATGATACTCAAAATTGCGAGAGGAAAAAGGTTGGGAGAGCAAAAAAATGGCTCTCCGTCCCCACTAAACCAAGTAAAGCTTCAAATTGAGAGCGCGAAAAAAGAGGGAGTGCAAAAAAATTGTGCTCCTTGCCACGTGTTGAATTCAAATTTGATCTTAAAGTACATGTGTAATGATCTAAAGCATGGAGCGCAAAAAAAAGTTGGGAGAACAATCAATTTACGCGTAGAGTAGTTTTTGGTAACACAAGATTTAATGGTTTATTTTGGTAACACTGTTCCCTATGTGTCTTTTTTAGAAATTTCCTCTTTTTTTAAAGTGGGTACGAACAATGTAGGATAGCTTAGATATACTGTTGCAAGTCGTGATACTTAATCGTTGGAACTCGTTTCTGATATCATTAATAAATTCTAAAGCTTCAAGTTACATAAGCGAAAACCATTACACAGGTGGCGGAGAACACTACAAATAAAGCTGTTCGGTCTAGTCACAATCATTTTTCATTGTCCCGAGAAAATATGTTTTCTCGATGAAATATCATGTGGCAAAGCATACTAACATAAAATCAATCACCAGAATGACATACACAACTTTTTTGCACTTAAAATGTGAAACCACAACCCCACAATACATTGTGTCTCTATTTGCATCAATAATGCGCGTACATGTTACAATTTCCCCTTATCTATAGTTTAGAGAATCACGAAGTTGTGTATAGGTTAAGCCCTTTTAATGCATAGCTGCGGCAAAGTGGGCATTGTCATCACACGTGAGCGTCCACCACGCTTCAGTGTGCTCGTTGTTTTATAGCTACGATACCTGCATGAAGTCAAAAAGTCGCAAACCTTAGCATTTGAGAATCTGTTTAAAACAGAAACTAACCAACACCAAAAAATGTCCTTGTTTGGGTGAACCTCACATGGGCATAATGCAACCATTTTACTATGGAAACTATTCTTTTATCTTGGCGTGTGCTAGCATCATTTAGCAAACATGTATGTCTAAAGATAAAAATAGGTTTGTATGTGCCGTTTGTTTTGAAACGAATAACAATCAGCTCAATCCTATAGTACAGCTGTGGTATGCATCAAGAATTAATATTTTTTTACCTGCCAACTTGCTTGATGGGAACATCACGTATTCCAAGGCTATTAAGAAATTAGAAGCGACGATTGATTCCGAACTCCAAAAAGTTTCCAACCTCAGGGCATGAACTCCTCAACTCTCTATTTTCCATCATCATCCTTTGTGTCTACAATCGTGACCTTTTCTGAACTATCCTTGTGCTGCAACTTACTCTCTTACTTCACGTGCTTTGTCGCTTCTGATTATCTGTGACTTACAACACAGCAAATATTCAGCCACTTCCAAACACCACAATGCGGTATAAAGTTCTATAAAGTAGTAAGAACGAAAAACTGTGGATAAAGTTCAGCATTTCATTATCAAAATCAAAAGTTTTCCACTAAAGTCTAACATATGCAAATACTACAGATGCAAATTTTTATAGTTTTAAAGTAAAGAGCAATCACACGATTCATAAAATCATTCAGATTTAAAAAAGCAGCATGGCTATGAGATAAATAATCTGATAAATCCCTAGCTGAATAAAAGACAGGTTTCTCACCGTCGTCGGTAATGTTACTGCTTTCAGGATCATTAACAGCCACAAGGGCTGGTCTTTGAGTAACTATCGTACGCTTTTAGGGCCTCCGTTTGTGCTAGTAATTGTCTACAGAAGCCCACGTGAAACCGCTCGACTCAACATCAGCAGAAGATGTTACTAATATCTCATTTACGCTCACCTGTAATTCCACATAAATAAAAGCAACGTGAAAAAATTACGAAGTCACAAAAGTGGAATCACATAATGTGACTGAAATGAACCCACAATTGAGGCATATGATTTCTTCTACCTTTTGAGTTGTAGAGAGATCAAGTTTCCAAAGTGTAACATACTACAGAAACTGGTGGAAGTTTATCAGAAGCCGTATGCAACCTATTAAAAGGAACTCCGATAAGGTAGTAATACGCGAGTACGTGCATCTTCAAGGAGCCTATCACTATCGGCTTGGTGGAAGAATCTTTCGTTGTTCGCGTAGCCTGTGATACAAGTTGTGTCATCGAGTTGAATCTTTCCACTTGGAAGTATACTTCAATCGTCAGTCGATGATGTTGACACGCGATGTTCAGGATAGTGACATCTGTCTAATCGCCCCCTCAAATCCCTTTTGCTGTTTCAAGAGTCTTTGTGCAAAGGTCTGCACCAGATGTATTTCTAGACCATTGTCACAATGAAAGGAATCCTAGGGGAAGATGAGAACCGGGCAATGTCTTAGACATCTTGTATCAATATTATCAAATGAAGATTGCACTATTCTACTGAGTGGAAAGATTCCAATCATTGACACGACTATTTACTTGCATAAGATGCAACTCATATAACCTTGCATCAATTAAAACTTACATGCACACAACATTACACCGAATATTGTTGCATCGAGGTGGGCTCTTTCCACTCGGGAGTACATTTCAAGTATCAGTCACTAATGTTGAGACGCGATGTTTAAGATAGGGAGACCCATCTACTCGGCCAATTGAATTCCTTTTGCTATTGCAACGACTGTTGTGCAAAGGTCTGAACCAGACGTATTGCTACGCCGTTGTGACAACGAAAGGGTTTCGAGGGGTGAGTTAGAACAAGGCAATATCTTAAACATCTCATATCAATATTAGCAAATGAAGCGTGCAATATTCTACCGGGTGGAAAGATCCCAATCAGTGACATGAGAATTCAGGTGCATAAGATTCTACTGCTACAGCACTGCAAAAATGGCAGTATTAGAATTATAACCTGACGACATAGTGGTGCAGAAACAATAGTTGTCAGCTAACATTATTTGGTGTGGAACAGTTAGGTCCGCTTTCAACTTGGTGAAAGAATCTTTCGTTGTTGGCGGCTGTACCGAACAAGTTACGCTCATGAGGCTTCCTTTTCCTCGCACATGAATATAGTTGTGTCATCAGGTTGAATCTTTCCACTCGAAGTATACCGCAATCGTCGTCGATGATATTGACATGTGTTGTCAGGATAGTGAGACCGTCGATAAGCCCCTCAAATTCCTTTTCTGTTTCAAGAGTCTTTGTGCAACGGTGCGCAGGCGTATTGCTAGACCATTGTGACAACGAAAAATTGAAGGGAAAGATCGAGAACAGGCAATATCTTAAACATCCCGGTATCACTATTAGCAAATGAAGATTGCAATACTCACCCGATGGAAAGATTCCAATCGATGACACCACTATTTACTTGGATAAGATTCAACTCATGCCGGCTAAATACATATAGACAATTCCAAACAACCGTTAGTCAAAAATCTACCCATGATTCTATAGTGGCATTCGATATAGTATCATGTCACTATTAGAATTATAACGTATTGATCTGAGAAACACATAGATGGTAGTTGGCGTGGTAACATGATTTCTTTGGCGAACCTTTTATATCACGTATCCCTGATTTAGGAAGCGACGCGGATAACACATGCGTGATGAATACGCGCAAAAAATACTACAAAGACGTACGTGTATTTGTCACTTAACCTACAGTTTCACTAACACGTCAAAACCAATAGGAAAACATAAATAATGGCAACGAATGAGACTCATATATATGTATACAAAGGAAATGTAAACGCGTTGGTCATAATATTATCATCATCGCCTATAGACTAGTTGAAGAGGCTGATCAGTATTCAACCAAGAAAAAGCAATCCAACTAAAAAGGCTAATTTTTTGAGTAACCAACTTTCTGGTTTATATGTACAAATGCGGGACTAAGATCAGATCGCATCCATACAACTAAAAAGGCTTAGGTCAGCAATTATTGAGGTGGTACTCAAAACCCCATGGCTGCAACCGTGAGGTTACCACACCAAGATATAGGTTTTGGTAAACAACACTTACACAAACACCAAACGCTGACAGCTCTCATCATCGCCTACAATGAAATCAAAACCCCATGGCTGCAACCATAACGCAACCAGAGAAACAATGGGAAAACCTTCGTCTAAAGTTAACGAACGGACACACGTATAACGGCCTCAAAAGGCTCAAATATGTCCGAATACGGGTCATAAGCAACAACCCACGGCTTGGCTCAAAACCTACCATACCCCGCTTTCCACTAACGAAGATAATAATTTTTTGAGTAACCAACCTTCTGTTTTATATGTACAAATGCAGGACTAAGATCAGATCTCAGCCATACAACTAAAAAGGCTCATGTTAACAATTATTGAGGTGGTACTCAAAACCCATGGTAGGGTTTACCACGCCAAGATATGGGTTTTGGTAGCAAACACTTACACAAACACCAAACGTATGGCAGCTCTCATCGCCATCCTAGGTGTAATCAAAACCCCATGGCTGCAGCTGTGAGAATCGCTTCACGCAAGATCTGGGTTACATTACATGTAACATGAAATGTCACAACCTAATCAGTAATAACGAAAGTAATGCATATACCCAAGGGTCACAATGCATAAACCTAAACAATAAATAAATAATAGGGTAAGGAAAACATAAGCTTCAAATTGTAATATGAATTATTGAGCGCGTTAATATTCTCTATAACCAATAGTTTGTGGTGTAACTTTTTTTCCACACTAAAAAGCTTCGCCGCAATTGAATAAACCTATTTTAAGAATTCTCTTATACATATAAAATAGAAAGTCGGTTGGCTTGAGGTCTCATCATCGCCTAGAGTGTAGTTAAAACCCCATGGCTGCAACCGTGAGGTCGCCACGCCAAGATACGGGTTCTGTTACATGTAACCCAACCAAAACCAAAACTAATCATCTTTTTTAGTAAGTCATAAAAACAAACACTTGGTACCGCACCTTACTCCATCATATAAACTACAAAACCAAAAACCCACATCACCAAACACAATTTACAACAACCCCAAATCATGAAATTTAGTAAAATCAAACACAAATTAAGCAACAATAAAAAAACTGAATTTTAGTCACCTGCCTACCAAATGGGTTTGATTAGTTGCTAACACGCGTATATAACAATCCCTTCAAGCCATTTCGCAGATCCAGAACACCACTTGCAAGGCGGTGGACGGTATGTAAGACACGTACCATTTTTTTATGCGTGTACGTGTATGAAGCGGTGATGCTAACTGTTTGCTTAAGCTAACCGGGTAAAAAGCCCAAAAGTATAACAGCCTACGTCCTGGCCCAAAACCCACTATACCCCGCTTTCCAATCACGAACATAATAGTTTTTTAAATAACCGACTTTCTGTTTTATATGTATAAGAGAATTATAGAGCGTGCATGGCATTAAGAAATTAATGTAGTAGTACTCTTATTTAGAGGTGGCAAAACGGGATTCGAGCGGGCTCGGGCCACAAGTTTAAATGGGCACGGACACGAGTCAAACGAACTTATGTTTTACGAATCGTTTAAGAAAATACTTTAAAAAAAAAAAAAAAAAAAAAAAATCTTAAACCGAACACCACATTTTTATTTAAATAATTAAATTATTATATTCTGCAGTGTTTTTCAATTGAGAAAAATTATGTGGTCGTTAATGTCCATTTAACTTTTGAAAGAACCATACATGTCAAGTTGGTGGGATAACTTGAAAGAATTCAAACCCGTCTATTTCAGATGAAAGAATTAGCTAAATGCGCCCAAATATTTTACAAATTATCTCATGAAAACCTATGATTTTGAACACAAATTACCACTGCTACTCTCTATCGCACGTCATCTGCCTTGAATTATATGCGATTATAAAAATCTAAAAGCACACTTGTTCTTCTTTTCCTTTAAATAAATAAGGCATAGTTCTTTGGTCGGAACATTTTTAGTCTATAAATCATATTTTATGTGTTTCTTTTCGGATTCACACTTCTATGAACTCAAAAAAACTATCTTACAAGATGACTTAACAGTTTGACATATATAACAACTTAACGCATAAACCAAAAGTAGAACGAAATGCAATGCAAAAACATGTTTCTATTTGCCTATGTGGCATGTGCTCTCGTTTCTTCATAACTTGCAAATGCCATTTAGTTATAGTTTTTTAAGAGAAACTTTAGGCATTAGGAAATTGGAATGCATTAACGAAAATATGACAAAGATATATTTACCGTCTGTATGTAGTACTTATTAATCCATCCACGAGTTTTGCATGCATAGGACCATATAGTGTACTTAATAGTTTTGCCTTATCGTTACATTATCATGCATAAATTGGCCCACATCGCAAAAAGCCAATGGAAAAGAACGAAAATGAAATGTGAACTAAAGTCGAACTTTATTAGGAAGAAAATTGAACCATATGTTTAAGAGCACAAGGTATGCAAGCTATCAATAATACGTTATTGGTATGTCAACTCAGCGTTACATCATACACCTCCTATAACACATCAATAACTAAAACACCATTTTTCATAACACATCACTAAAATGTTATTGGGTCCCACAAAATAGCACACTAAAAATACCCAATCAATCACAATACAACAAATAAAAAATAAAAATAAAAAAGACAAAAAGTGGTTTTTTGCTTTTGGCGTGAGCCAATAGATTGACTGAATCTCATTTGGCATGCATTTGTCATATTTGGTGGTATCAAGATGGCACGCCATCTGTCAATTTTGGGAGCATTTGACGAGTTAAACCCATCCCATACCGATTGCTTTAGAAAAAATAAGGTATGTCGAACTGAATTAGCTGATTTGTCCAAAGTCTTTGAACTAACATTTTTTTATTAAGAAGAATTACATTGATATCCTTGATAAACTTGTAAATTGCATCAATATCCTTGTAAAAATTTTAATTACACCAATATCCTTCCAAAATCTTATAATTTCGTATTTATCCAAAATAATAATATTATGATTTTAAAATTTAAAAGATATATTTAAATATTAATTAACATGTTGTATTACCCTTATACCTTTCTTCTTCATGCCTCCTCTTCATCATCCATTCAGTCACAACCCACTCTCAAAATCAGGTTCCAAAATTAACTTGTTTAACCATTACCAAACATGTGGTATTCGTATTATTATGAAATAAGGTGGGGTGAGCAGGACCGGACCGGCCGATAAAACCGATCGGACCGAACCGAAATCGGCCGGACCGAAGGGCCGTGATGCTGGTCTCGGTCTACCATTTTTGCAAATTCGGTCTCGGTCGGTCCGGACCACAACCAGAAATTTAGCCTTGTTGGACCAGGGCGACCGGACCGACCACATTCGGTCTCGGTTTAGGTTTTTTGCCGAATTCGGTCTCGGTCTGGTCTAGTTTTTCTCGGTTCGGTCCAGTTTTCGCCTGATGATCAGCCCTACTAAGAATATATAAAAAAAATTATAATAAAATTGCATCACTTGAATTACTTCTACAATGAAATATTCCCACTAAGACTATTTTCATGGCTGCCAAACGGTTGCCCTGAATCAATATGGTGAAGTTAGTTAATGTTTATTAAAAATTATTACTATAGAATTATTAAAAGATAAGAAATTGCATATCTTGTGTGGATGATTTATCGTGGATCGAATTTTGGGATACTTGTGAAATCGTTATTTGTATTTGTAATAGGGACACTTTTTTCCTTTAACGTGTATCTTCCTCTCCCATATCTAAATTCTAAAGTACACTATTAAATTGGTGCTCCCTTCAAGATGAAAGAATAGGTATAACTCCACGAGGGTTGAATAGTCATTTAACTTATTAATTAAGAGGTGAATGACAATTTTATCATCAAAAATATAATTTGTGTTTTGGGCAAAAATGAATGTTATTGAGTTTTAGAATGATATTAACGTAATTATAAAATTTGTAAGGATATTGATGTAATTTACATGTTTTGTAAGGATATAGATGAAATTGTCCCTTTTTATTAAGTTCAAATTTTCACCCAAATTTCCGGTTACCGATCGATATGATCTGCGGGAGGATGTTTGTTTTTATATCTTTAGGGCGTGAACAATTTTTGTAACCTATTTACGTGTACTTCGCCAAAGCAAATGGAGTACATAGATCATATATATATACTTAAAATACAATGAGACAAAAGTATGCATGATTACAAATTTACAATAACGTGAAATGTTAAAATAAGAATATATATGCATCACATGTTCGTGTATGCAAAGTGGGTTTTTATCGTTAAAGAAGCATGCGATGTAATCAAGTATTGATATTTACTATCAACGTACTCGCGTGTTGCGATGACGGATACTGAGTAATTAAATTTTCGGCGACTATTATATATTTTTTAATTTTATGTTTTTAAATGATGAATGCGAATGGTATTATGAAGTTAATAGGTACTCAACCATGGTTTCTTACGATAACAAATGTAACAAAAGACGTTTGTTAAAAAAAAACACGAAAATAAGAAAGATGACATAGCTAACGATAAAGAGAAAAGTATAAAACATAAAACCATTAAGCTTAATATATTAAGGTAGTTAAAAGGTTGTTACACTTTGGTTAAAATAAGTGATTGTAAAATTAGAAAATTTATACTTTGTTTATAACATGGCAAATAAATGATGGCCACATTAGTTAGTAGCTTTCATCATTTATACCATTTGTTTTATTGGTTGTACATTTCATGTATAGGGTATTTTATTACTTACATTGAATTGTTGATATTTAAATTAGTTGATAACTTTCATTATTTGTATCATTTATTTATTTATTTATTTTTATTTTTATTTTTTTATGTAGAGGGTGTTTTATAAGTTGCATGAATTATAGGTATTTAAAACAAAATTTTATAATGATTAAGTATATAGTTTTAATATTTTATGATTTATTTTTTGAAAATATATCAAATGCTTGTACTAGAGATTATTATGTGCATATAAACATTTGTCCAAAAAGATGTCGTCGTATTAGGAGAAGGTATATAAAAGAATGTTGATAAATAAAGCAAAAGGAAAACTCTAACACGAGTGTGGTTTGGGAAGAATTGGAATGGCGGATAACACCAAGTTGGAGGTCTCAAGTTCCATCCATTCAATTTTACAATTGTGTGTTTTTCAAAGCTTTTATAAACACAAATTTGTTGATGAAGGAAATAAAAGGCCATACTTAACACAAATGTGATAGGGACCAATTAGAGGAGGTCAATCTCCTAAGATAAGTAGCTAATTGAGTTAGCAAATCTCTAAGAAATTAAGAAGGAAAACTAGAGTACTTGAAACAACTTTCTGTTCTACCTTTTCATTCCATGCAAATTACAATTTAAATAAGATAAAAACATCATGCTATCCTAATCTTTAGCAACAAATAAGAACATGGGTAACTGTCCACTAATGCATTAATGCTATTCCTAAAACTATGCATGCAACTAGCCAACTAACGTCACAAGGACTTATTCCAATGCATGTGACAAATGCAAGAAACAAATAGTCAAGTCTTCCTAAATTAAAGAATAGGAGACTTGGTCTTCTGTTGCTCATATAAAAATGCCTTTCTAGGAACACAAATACGTTTGAGGTAACAAAGAGGCCTCGAGTACAAACTGTTGGATCCCAAACTAAAGCAAATATGATTTGTGATGAGACACTTGATTTTCTCGATCAATTTTTGCCTTAGAGAATCACAAAGATATATACTTTTCAAGTTTGATTTGTTCCTTTAAAATACATGTTCTTCTACGTATTTTTATTCTCTATATTTGTTTGAAGTTGGTGAGTGAGAACATGTAATGATTTAATCATATCTTCATTTTCAGAATTGACAAGTTTGTCTTTTTAAGATAATATACAAAGTGAAGTGTTTAAACATGTCCTGCTCGGTTAAAGGTGTTATGACAGTTTCTCCGTTAAAACCAAGGTTATAAATAACGTAAGGCGTGACGTAACGGAAAGACCAAGCCTCACGCATTAGCGGCCAAAGCGAAACTTTTGCGTTTATAAGACGTGACATAAGCCGACACAAAATATGAAAATATTTATATATTTAATCATATTTTATATATATCGAGTTTACAAAAAGATGTAAAAGCGGCATAAGGCATGGCGTGACGGCATAATCAAGCCTCACGCCTTTACGAGGTCTTTGCGCATATTTTAAAACCATGATCAAAACGTACAATTGATTTGTTCATTCTCTTTTTATATTATTTGCTTCATAAAAAATATATATATTAAACAAAGACAAATGTAAAAAGGTGTGATTGTGATTCCAGATCATAATTTAACAAACAGATTACTCTTAGGGTTCAAGGATCAATCAAGGGCTCATAGAAAGGTTAAAAGCGTAATTATAAGGTTCAAAGATCAATCAAGGGTTCAAGAAAGGGTTAAAGTCTTATCTAGCGGGTTCATTACTTGCGAGACGGCGGCCCAAGATTGCAAAATGTAAAAAGGTGTGATTGTGATCCCAGATCATCATTTAACAAAAGAGATCACTCTTAAGGTTCAAGGATCAATCAAGGGCTCATAGAAAGGTTAAAAGCGTAATTATGAGGTTCAAAGATCAATCAAGGGTTCAAGAAAGGGTTAAAGTCTTATCTAGCGGGTTCATTACTTGTGAGACGGCCCAAGATTGCATTTGGAGGGTCATATCTAAGGTCCAAGGTTAATTTTTGTTGATGTATAAATTTTTTAACTTTTTTATTAAACAAGTTCCAGTGGCGACATTGCATATGTGAACTTGTGGCCCAAGTGCAAATAAATAAACTTTCTATTTTACCGGGTCATGATTTTGACCCGCTTTCCACCCAAATCAATCCATATTTCGGGGTTTTCGAGTTTCTTGAGGTAGTGTTGCAATTGACCCATAACTTGATTAGGATATAGTAGTAATTAAACTAGGTTTAAGTATCAATTTTATCTTATGAATAATTATTTCAGCTTTAATTTTGCTCAATATATATATATATATATATATATATATATATATAGATATGAAAAACTCACTGAATTTGATCAAAGTCAACAATTTGAGTCAAACGCCATACATCATACTTAACAAAAATATATCCCAATTATGAATATATTTGTGTCAATCGTAACTATTCTATGATCTTACTGAATATTATTAAAACATGATCATCTCCAACCTCATCAGAGGTTAAACGATTTTCATCTGGAATACAGTTTGACTTTATGATGAAGTCAACTGTATAAACAGAATACTATGAACTAACTTATCTAACTTCAAAAATTAAACTAATCAAAAGTAGATAGCTAGTACACCTTTGTGGGAAGCACATGTACTAGATTATTTCATCTAGTATAGTATCATTTTACGGTAACACAATTTGTTATGTAAATTAACACAGGTTTTAACCCCTGAATGTCAACTTTGCAGACTTCGTTGGGTTTGTCAAATAATGTGTGAAATCCAACTTTAGCTAAACATTATTGCTTTTCATTTCATCATATATAAACCCCATTATGTTTCCACCAGTAACAAAATGTCAGATTTTTTTAAGGGTGAAGTCCATAAATATGTAACATACTAAATCTAGAGTACCAATGTAGGTAACTTACCTCATATTGTTCCATTGCAAACAAATTACTTTCAAAAACAAATTGACAAGTATGTGATTTGTTAACCTTAGATTAAAAAAATTGCACAATTAGTCCTCAATACATAACTTCAATTAAAAAAATTGCACCGTTGGTCCTCAATACATAACTCAGTTAGTCCCACCACCACTACTTGCCACCACCACCACTCACTACCGCCACCCGCTGCCACCACCACCACCACCAATCACCACGGCCACTCACCACGGCCACTCACCACCACCACCATCACCGCCACCAATCACCACCTCCACTCACCGCCGCCACCCACTTCCACCACCACCACTTACCGAAACCCCTAATCACCACTGCCACTCACCACCACCCACCGCCACTCACCACAGCCACCTACCACCACCCACCACTACTACCACCTACCACCACCACTCACCGCCGCCACCCACTTCCACCACCACCGCCACTTACCACCACTCACCACCACCAATCACCACCACCACTACTCAGTTTCAAAGTTGCTTAATCAAACTGATTAGCTATTTCTCATTATTTTACCTTAAATATTTCATTAAATAATCAGCATTATCAAACACTAGCACAATTAACGGAGTCCTAAAAGAAATTGCTCGTCGCCTTCAAACCTAAAGATGTTATTTCATATAGCCACTTTTTGAATGCTTAACTCAAAACGACTTGACAAAATCAAATAACCATGTTTGGATAAGCAAGCCCAATTCCCAAACACCCTCAAAACTATCTCAAAATATGTAGATCAAGTAAACAATCCCAAACATCCCCTAATCATCAAATTATTTTAACCCTGAAATATATCGGGAGGCCTAATAGTATGACTAATTTTGTGCCTAAATTGATGTGGTATTACGAATACCGAGAATCAAGCATGCCAATCAATACTTGAGTACTTGACGAAAATGAATAAATTAACTTTACCATTATCCTCTGGCGACGAAAGATCCTCAATATCATCATCATCATCATCAACCGAACCTAATTGTCTAAGTATTTTTTAAACTCTATTGGATAGACAGAGTTGAGGAAGATGCCATTAAACTTGTTAATGAATTTGGAAGTATGACAGATCACAGAATCTTCATCTCTTTCCTTTTATTTAATTATTTCTCACGCCTGTTATTATTACAATAGGTTCAAATTTTATAAGATGCAGGTAGCTTTTAAAACTTGTTTATCCACAGTTACATTACTTGTGAAAACCATACTAATTTTATTTATTTTAAACATGATACTAATTTGGGAAGTTTATTCTGATATCAATGATAGATGGGGGTGGAAGAATATATTGAAAGTTAGAGATAAGGTTAGGGAAAGAATTGTGTACAAGATTGGGAATGGGAAGACTATATCCATCTGGTATGAGAATTGGAGTCAAATAGGTCCTCTAAATAAATATATCACTCATAGAGATCTATATGATGCCAGGCTTGATGCTGATTTGAAAGTAAATGATATGATTAGAAATGGAAATTGGAATTGGCCCACTGAATGGTATAGTAAGTTCAATATTGTGACTGATATAAGTGTCCCAATTTTGAACCCTGAGAAGAGTGATGGAATTGTTTGGACTAGTAGTAATGGTAAGGAAATGGACTTTGCTGTAAGAAATGCCTGTAGGGATTTGAGAAGTAATGTCCCAAGTGTAACATGGTGCAAATTAGTATGGTACTCTTAATGCATACCCAAGCATGCATTTATTTTATGGCTTGCTATTAATAACAGATTGGCCACTCAAGATAGAATTCAGAAATGGGGGAATTATGTAGTTAACAGATGTCATTTGTGTAAAAAAGATACAAAATATTTGGAGCACTTATTCTTTAATTGTGAGTTCTCAAAGGGTGTGTGGAATAAGATAAAAGTTTTGGCCAATATTCAAAGGGATATGGTGAAGTGGTATGACATTATTCAAGATCTTACAAATAGTCACAATGGGAACAATATTTGGAGTGTGGTGAAAAGACTAATCCTTGCTGCTAGTGTCTATTATATATGGAATGAAAGAAACTGCAGGATTTTTAGGGAAGAAAGTAAGAGTCAGGAGGAAGTGGCTAACAGAATCATTGAAACTACTAAAATGAAGTTACTAGGCCTAAAGGTCAAAGATAGTATTGCAGTAAGAAATGTTGAAAGAGTATGGTCTATTACTTGCAACAAGAAGGTGAAGACTATTTAACAATGACTGTATAGATGGGTATATTGCAACTGGTTGGGTGTTTTGCAACTGGTCTATTTCTTGTGTTCAGATAAGGTCATGTTTAGAGAGCTTCCTTAGTCTCTGGGTGGTTGGTTCTTCTGAGAATTGTGTCTTATTTCCCCTGTTACTATAAGGGGTTTGGGTATATCCATTACAGCAACAACAATCTTATATTTGCTGATGGTATTCTATTGCAGACCATAACAGAGTTTTAGATACCTTGTACCTTGGAGTTCCAACTGTCTAGACTGTACCTATGCCAACCTCTTGTCATTTCTAGTTTGGCCTTGGGAGGAATCTGGATTGACAAGTATGGCTAAGTAGGAGGTCTTCATAAACTAGGAATCTACCATAAAGTAGGGTCTATCTTTGTGAAGGGTATATGGTTGGGGCGACAAATGTATGATGAGTGGAATAGCGAGGAGTGAAAGATGAACTTGCTTGGTCCACTCAATACATTTGCCAGAGGTTTTGGTTATCATCATGGGAGAGTGTTTCCAATCAGTTGAAGCCTTTCTAGAGAAGGAAATGTAGGCTGATTTGGAAGAGCCCCTCCATGGATGGGTATGGGTTCCTAGTGAAGCCACACATCATTTATGTCCTTGCTATTGTGGTTGAAGGTTGAATGGCTTGGATGGAAGGGTGATGTGGAAATGTAGCTAGATGGTTGGTGCAAAATGGTGAATTGAAGAGACAATTGGCATGGTTTACATCATAGTGCAGTTGTTTCTTTTGAAGTCTCTATGATATCAGTCTTGCTTGTTGCCTGATATTGGATAATAGATGTTTTATGTTCTCATTCAGATAGTTGTATCAGTTGTGCTTATGCAGCCATAGATATAGGAATGTTGAAAACTGGATGGGATTGTCCATTTCGTTTATAGAGTATTTCTGGTAATTTGTTTTGATATTAATATAATTCACCATTTGCAACAAAAAAACATGATACTTCCGTATCCATCCTTTTTTCATAAAGGATGCATGTAGTTTGACCAAGTCAACTCATTTAGTTGAGATTCGAGTCCCAAAACGAAACAACACAATGATACGAGTTTATGATTATTTCATCTCACATGTTATAGAAGCAAAACTTGGTGTCACGTCCTTGTAGGCTATCAACGGTTTGTGTTAGCTCAACTTTACCATGTCAAAATTGTTTTCCAAATTCTACATTCTGCATTTTGTAGCCCAACCATTGGAAAACACAATATGACTACTCAATGGCTTTCCTAAATATAAACAGTTTATTCTCTGATAATTTCCTATCACTGAAATATGTTTATCGATACAGTCCCTGTAAATCTCAGCGACATCTGACGAAAGCCAATACTTTGACTTAAAAAGTCAATTTTTTAATGTTTTTGCTTAATGATTTGATCAAAATTTAGAGCTTCTTTATGTAATATGATCTTGCATAACTTTAAAACAATTTCTTAAGTTTATTGTTAATACGATTATCTCCAGCCTCATATAAAAATCCGACCATTTATCATCAAGAACACAGTTTGAGTATCTAAGAAGTCAACTGTATCTATTGAGCTCCATGAATCCAAGTAATAAGTACTAGTACATCACCGATGTTGGGGCTATACCTTAATAAGTGCGTACTTAAAAAAATTACTACTGTAATCGTTACAAACAATCATACTTTGGGAGTGTACCTGACAATACTAACAATGACCAAAATGGGATAAAGCCAAAATCACGTGAAAATTGACAACTCGTGTAATTTGTAAAATTGGAGAATAAGTCAACACAACTAGTGTGTCTTGACCAAGTTCTACTCAAGAACTCAAGGTTTTAATTTTGTTAAAGAGTATGATTATCCTATAAAAGCGTTCATCTTAGATGCTAAATGAAGAGAACATGAGGTCAAACTATAGTCATAAAGAATGGTGAGAGATCAATGACATGCTTAACCAAGACAAATTGTTTTCCATATTTTACATATAATATGACACTACTTTTTATAAGCCTTTTGGCCAAAGTGCAAATGAATAAACCTTTTATTAAAAACCTTGTGATGGCCAAAGTGTGAAGAAACAAAATTCAAATAAAGTAACCACATTTTAACCGGGTTACCATTCTGACCCACTTTCTACCCGAAACAAACCACATTTTCGAATTCCTTGGGGTAGTTTTATCTTATCAACAGATATTTGACCTTGCCCAGTAAAGATTGAAACAGGGCTTCAAAGTTTAATAAATCCATCTACTAATGAGTTTGGAGGTAGAGTGTTTAACATAATAGGCCCTTTAATAAAAATGGTTGATGTCAGATCATCAATAAATCCATTTTTAACATCCAAACTCATGTCAAAATCGTATCTTTTTCATCAGTAATGCAGTTGACTTTCTGAACAGGTCAACTCTGTTGCCTGAAACCAGTTCCATGTAGTGTAACAAAGAAGCTGAGTTTTTAGCATCAAAGCTTGCGATCCTGTCCTGTACGTGATGTGGTGAGTACTGACACAGTTTTAGTTATAAGCAACGTTTTGTGTTACTTCAGTTTTACCATGTCAAACTATTGTCCGAATTTTACATTCTACAGTTTGAAGCCCAACCATGACAAAGACAACATATGACCACTCAATGGATTTCAAAGATACAAACAGTTGATGCTCTGATAATTTCTTATCAATGAAATACGTTTGTCGGTTCAATTTCATGCAAATCTCAGTAAAATTCCATGAAAGCCAACAGTTTGACTCAAAAAGTCAAATGCTTTTATGTTTAATGATTTCATCCAAATGTAGAGCTTATTTATGTAAATCAAAACTTGTATATGATCATGCATAACTTATAGCACTTTCTTAAGTTTATTATTTACATGATCAGCCTCATGTAAATTTCTGACCATTTCTTAAGTTGGACTTTCTAAGAAGTCAACAGTGTTTATTGAGCTCCATGAGTTTCAGTAATTAGTACAAAATCCAAGATGGGCATTATAGTGTAATCTAACAGATAGAAAGTACTAATATAGTAATACTGAAAGATAAAGGAAATCATAATTTGAAACACTTATCTACAACCGATAGTACTCTTGGGAGTGTACCATAGAAAACTATCAATGACCAAGACGGATGGGCCAAAATCACTTGAAAATAATCAGCAATCAACAATGATCCTTTGGTTCATTTGAGTGATGCGATGAAGAATCTAAGCACATGAAAACTATCAACGATGCCTGGTGAAAAAAAAACATAAACAATTACATCAAGGTAGAAAAAATAACATTTGAATGGAAAAAATGTCTGGATCGAAAGTAAAAACATATAAAACAGACACAATAGTTCTTGTCTTGTAAGGTGATCAATACAAAAACAGAGACAAAGAATGTACCTGTTATTTATGTAATGGCTCCTGTGGGTCTGTCAGCTACGTCATTTATGGGCCGCTGCTTATATCTCCAATGAGTATAGCGCTTGTAGACCTTTGGTGATATAACCAAGGTTGCAAAAACCGCTAGGCGCTAGTCGGGCGGTCGACCACCGCCTAGGCGGATTGAACTTTTCTATATAAAAAATGTAAAATTATATGTATTTGATATAAAATATGCATAATTTATATATTTTAAATAATTATATTAATTTTTTTAATTATATATCTTTTGTATATGTTGCAAAATTTACATTATGTGTTGTTTTGATTAAGTTTTGGTATACTTTTATTAAAGCCCAATGAGTTATTTGTTGTGCTTATTGTATAAACTTTTTAATGAGGCAAGAAAACACTTATGTGGGTTACATAACATTAATAACCTAGCCTTCACTTCTTCTCTCTTCAACCTCCCCTCCACCAATTAAAACAAAATTAAGAAAATCAAAACCTCAATTAAAGTCAACTAGGGTTTCAATTTCGGATCCATAACTCCAAATCAACTAGGGTTTCAAAAATTAAAAACCCGAATCAGAAAAACCCCAATTGAAATTTAAAACCCCTATTTTTTTTAAAAAAAACGTTGACTTTTGGTTGACTTTCGTTGACCGCCTAGTTCGAGAGACTTGAGATGTTTCAACTTACAAATGCTATCTGGAAGATGTTTAATCTCTGCAGATGAAAAAGTTAGCTCCTTTAGACATTCTAACTGGTCAAGGTCCCGGGGTGCTTCTGTAATACTACCTTTAAGTGTAAGCTTTCTTATACATTGTAAACTACAGATGCTTCTTGAAAAACTCTCAAGGTTTGTACAAGCGCACAGACCTATGGAAATAAGCCTTTCAAGATTTCCAAATGATGCAGCTGGATCTTCTTTATAATCACATGAAAACTGAAACTTTGGAGAATCATTGTCGGAGTGCAATGGGCAAACATCAGTGGGTTCGGCAATCAGATGTAACTCAGATAAAGAACTAGCCTCAGCTGGTTGATGCCGTTTGTCAAACACAAAAGACTTAAACCTCCCACAACCACTTAAGTCTAAGAAGGCAAGTTTTTTCAGACATCCAATGGGAGCATTAATTTCCACCAAATCATAACAATTTTTAAGACTTAAGCTTTTGAGATTTGGAGTCAGCCCAAGGTCAAGGGTCCTCAACTTTGAATGTCTGAGGTTGAGCACTTCGAGATTTAGATTTTCAACGGGCATTTGAAGTTCTACCAGATCATTACAGCATTCGAGTATTAGCACCTCAAGATTCGGAATACTCCCGAGGTGAATGGTCTTCAACTTTGAATCAGTGAGGTCCAGATGTTCGAGCTTTAGATGATGAGCAGCAGGTATATGAAGCTCTACGAAATCACGACAACATACAATAGTCAGCTGCTCAAGATTTGGAGCCAACCTAAGGTCAAAGGTCCTCAACTTTGAAACCTTGATATCGAGGAACCTAAGCTTGTGAAGAACCTAACATAAGTACAAAAAACAATTAATATTGGTGCAATGAGAAACCAATAGATATATAAGATCATAATGAATCATGAAAAACAACAATTTAACCATTATTCTACCTTTCCTTCTCCATCTTCCCAAAGTTGAACAATATTGCTGAAACTTATGTGAAGTTCAACAAGATATTTTCCTTGAAATGAATTCGGTAAACTCGAAAAAGGAAAACCAAACCATCTCATAAATCGTAAGGAACTTGGAAGGTATTCGCTAACTTTATCAAATTCAACAATATTGCTCTCAGTATAATAGAGAGTCATATAAACAAATCTAAGATCCTTCATTTTTGCTAGACCTTTTACTGCAATTTCAGCACTCAAATCCCATGAGATCGGTAAGTATAGACATTTAGTTGCTTGGGTACCCTGAAATCGAAAAAATAAAACCCCTTAAATATTTGTCGGAACCCTAAATTTCAAAACTGGGTCATCTTCTTGACCCAGTTTGATCTGAACTTTTAAACAGATGAAATTAAGCTCCATCTTGTTACAAAACCACCATGAAATGTTACCTTTTATATTTAATCATCAAATACACTCCTGATTTTGCATAACTCGAGCTTCAAATTAGCAAACTTTAGACTCACACTTCATTCTGTCAGAGTGATATCAATTTGTAACAGTAAGAGTTCTTAGAAAGCTTCAAACTATCTTTTAGAGACACTAAACCCAGATCTAAAATATGTTTATTAGTAAGAGAAAAGGTCTGGACTACAACTTAAATTTTAAAAGCTCCCACTTACATTCTCTTTTTCCGGTACCAAGCAGCCTCAGAAATTTCACCAACACTTCTGAAAGTTTCTATTTGTAGATTGATAGATACTAGTGTCAACTGCCTTTGAACAATCCAAATCATACTCTTAATGTCTCAACATGATTATATACCAATCTCACATTTCAAGACAAGTGGTCAACACTCATTTCTTCTTGGTGGAAGTTTTCTTAGCCTTTTTATTTTAAATCCTCCTCCACTCTCCTGTCAAAACAGCAAATGTTTTAATGATAATAGAAATCAGACTTGCTAAAGGACAAAAGCGTCTTTATTTAGCTCATATCATATTTACACACAAAAGATAAGTAAACATAAAGTTTATTATAATGAAGCAAAACAAGGTGAGAAAGTTAGCACCTTTTTATAGTGAATGTAAGCAGCTTTGCCAATCATCTCTTGCCCGTTTATAGCAACATAAACCTGAAAGTACAAGAAAAAAAAATTATATTTATATAATACAACACATAAAAAGATGCCATCAAACGGTGGAAATTCCTTACACGAAACATGACCCCAACATGGAAATAAACAGGTTACGATCTGGTCTAAACACTTTTGGGCTGTAGTGTTAAACAGGTTGACCCGCCAACCTGTTTGAGCTTTTTAAAGTTTTAGATAAATTATGTTTGTAACGGGTTAAATGGGTTAAATAAGTTCAACGGGTTAAACAAGTTGACTCACCCACCAGTTTAGAAAAATGGGTTGAATAGGTGATGTTCAGATTATGTGTAAACGGGTTAGGATTGACATAGTTGACGTAACTGCTTAAACATTCGTTCTCTAGTTAAGGTGTTCTGAAATGCCAATCCAAACCCACACCCGACCCATATTTGGTTCTAACAGTTTCGATTTGAGGCTACAATAACAAAACACGGACTTTCCAACTTACCCTCTTCCCATCGCCATTTGTGAACCAATGCCCCGTCCCTTGACCATCCGCTTGAGCCCTTCTTTTGCCAGCATCTTTTTGCATTCCTTTCGCAGTATTGACTTTAGGATTCATAGAACCTTGTGACGTTTCATGAGCCTTGGATTTTCTTGAATTATTCCTTAATGAACTTGTCTAGGCTTTATTAGTTCTAGTAGCTTGTTTAGTTTTGTCGCCACTGCTAAATTGACCCCTAGAAACACAAGAAATGCAACACAAAAACATGAATCATGATATAGGATTTTATGAAAAAAGAGCTAATCTTTTATGCAAATAACACCTTAAAAACTATCAATAATATAGCAGAATTAACTTACATGTAATGATATTGATGTACTGGGAAGCTCAGAACCTCTACTTTCTGCATTTAATGGGAAAAAGTTGCACAAACGGGTTAACAAACTCTTGGACCCTCAAATCATTCATCCAAATCTACTACACTGTCCATAACATGACCATTACAGTTACTTTTTCCGATATTACTCTGAACTTTACTTTTTCTTTCATGGAACTAAAATAATCTTCACAAACCTCATCCAGTGCAGGTGTCGGGATAATGGAACATCTTCTCGTGGTCAAATCTTCCCATAAATCTTTTCTGGCTGGCTGAAGTAACGAGTGATTCACTTAATTTTCTCGGCTGATGTAAACCTACACTTTTTCCCCTATCTAAATTAGATTCTGACTTACTGCAGGTCTTGTTAGTAGCAACTTTACTGGATCAAAATCAGACTCTGAATCAATCAGCTGAAATTTTCTAAGAGGACTGACAGTTAACTTTGGAAGCGGTTGTTTGGTGCAGCTTGTGATTACTGATTCTGGCGCGTTTGAGACATATGAGATATTTTGCTTTCCTTTTCCTGATTCTCTGGTCATATACCTAGTCCGGTAAGCGGAAATTTGGAGCTCTTACTGAATGAATAGTGTTGTGTTAGAAGAATATCATCTGCATTTAGCAATAATAACAACCAGTGAATATGGGAATGATAAACAAGCGCACGTGACAGTAATTAGCACACTGGTTTATAATACGTGTGACTGCCACTTGATGGAATCTTATAAATCATAAAACTAGCACAAATACCATCTCTTTTACGCTAAGTTAATCAACGGGAGCAAACTGATTCGGTGGTGCTGCTTCGTGGATATCTATGTGATCTTTCTTGGATTACAAAGAATCACAAGTTGCTGCTTATTTAAGCGTTTATGTCTGAGCTAAAGCCTAAATACATAAATACATTTCGATATTCAGATATGAAAAATCATTGGTAACGACTACAACTTTCTTGTTTATCTTAAGACATAAGTAAGGGTGTATAGTGACAGTCAAAAGGGGTTGTAAGTTGTAGCCCGAGTGCCCAATGGCCCCAATTGCCTAAATACACCAGACTTGCTACATTATCGTAAGATTAACTAAATATATTACACATTAGACACAATGAAGTTATCAAGGGACAAGGGTTACTCGTAAGTCCATCCACCACAACATACAGAAAACAAGTCCAGTTTTTGGTTGCTACTAGAGTTCAAAATAATCTAATTGGCTGCCAAACTCATCCCGATATCTTTAGGAAATCAAATTGAACCTATTGGAAAAAGCATTAGTGGCGTTTAGTATCGTTTTGAAATGGCAAACAATTAGTTAAATTTTTAGTGTTTGGACGGATGTTAACTAAATATATTACACATTAGACACAATGAAGTTATCAAGGGACAAGGGTTACTCGTAAGTCCATCCACCCACAACATACAGAAAACAAGTCCAGTTTTTTATTGCTACTAGAGTTCAAAATAATCTAATTGGCTGCCAAACTCATCCCGATATCTTTATGAAATCAAATTGACCTCTTGAAAACGCATTAGTGGCGTTTAGGATTGCTCTTAGTATCGTTTTGAAATGGCAAACAATTAGTTAAATTTTTAGTGTTTGGACGGATGTTAACTAAGTGTGATCATGATATCAATTATAGACAAACTAATTCAAAGTTGCTTATTCTCACTAACTATCTGATATCATTATTCATGCGACTATCGATTCAGTTAATTTATACAAAAGGTATAATACTTATTCATTATTCATATCACGACTATCGATATCATTATTCATCCGACTATATGAAGCGCAATAAATGGATAACAAACTCACAACCAATAGTAACAGCACAACTAAAGGGTAGCTCAAAAATTTACTAATTTGCTTATCAGAACTTGTAAGTTGTAATTTGCTACTTCACTCACGAAATCAAATAAGCAGACCCAAACACCCTCAAATCACCCATTATGATTATTATGATGGATTTGATTTATTGATTCTTGTTTTGTAAGTTTTATGAATTTTGGGGGTTTTGGAAATGTTTTTTTGTTGGGTTTTGTTTTTGTTGAAATGAAATGTGTGGGGCATGGTGCCTGTGTAAGGATGTTTTCACTTTTCACCCGTGACATCTTTTTTATTTTTATAACTTTTTATTATAAACCCTTTAAATAAAAAAACGAAATAAAAAATGTAAATTTTGATAAGTTAAAAGTAGTAAAACATAATAAAAATATGGAGCATGAAACCATATAAGACTATCTTGTCCTGTTAATAAAGTAGATAAATTGTCTAAAAAAATACGAAACATAAAATATAAATTTTAACAAGTTAAAAGTAGTAAATGAGGCGAGACACGAAACGAAAAAAAATCGAAATTTGTGTTGTTCTGTCAATAAACCGGGTATATGGAAGGTAAGAAGGGTAAGGGAGATAGCAATATTTCAAATTAAGAAATTGGATTTTTTTTTTTTAATCGTTAACTTAGTGTTACATTACATTACATATTTATTCCACTACTAATCAGATATGATAAAACTACCAATTTAACAATCTAAACATATTTCACTTATACATAAATATATCTCACAAAATCCATTATTACAAAACTCTCTTCCAAGTCAGTCTTGCATATGATCGGCTTGTGCTCAAAATAGGTCCAAGAGGCATTGGGTGGGGTGGAATGGGGGTGGGTGAGGGTGGTTCTTTTCAATGAAAACGTCATTTTAAAGAGAGCACATGTCGTTACTTATGTTATTACACTTAACCTTTTGTAGGTAACACAAAAATACTTCTCCATAAAAGATTTATCAATAAGTTTGTTTATTAAATCTCTATTTTTATAAAATATATGGTGTTAATACTATATTTTTTTATAAACTTTTATGTTTTTCTATACGCATTTCTTTTTATATAAGGCTTTAACTGAATTACCATCCCATGAATTACGTGTGTTCTATTATATGTATACACGTAGTAAAAATGATGGTAAAATATGTTTTATGTTAAAAAATAAATTTTACACATATATGTTATAAGATAAACAAGAAAATATAGTAACACTAAAAATATTAGTCAAAAAATTACATATTACGTCTGACATTTTTTCTATAAACAATGACTATCCCAACTTAATACACTTACAAATTTCTTATGTTTTTAAGGATGCTATATGACCATTAGATTACTTCACAAGGATTGTCACCTTGTCATTATCAATGGGCAAGATGCATCAAAATAAAAACAAATCTATCCCTTTCTTGTCTTTATTCTTACAACCACACACTAACTAAAACAACCAAACAAATCCCTCTTTCTTCTCTGCTTCAACATATACATCATGGGAATTCCAGATTCAATTAAATATAACAATAACAAAAGCTTCGATCAAACCAAAAACCCATATTTAGCTTGCTATTATCTCATTTCCTCCGCTGTGGGACTACATTGTGCAGATCTATGAATATTTTTGGGGTATTGTTGAATATATTAATTTATGTTTTTTTTTGTTATATCTAAGGGGCTGTTTGGTTCAAGTAAATTGGGGGAGTTTCAAGGAAATTGCATTTTAAATCACTTAAAATATTGTGTTTGGTTGTGAGAGTAGAGGTATTAAAAATTACATAAATTGCTAAAAGCGGGGATATTGAAGTTTCCTCACTATCGAGAGCATTTCAATTTTTCTAATGACAAATTAGAGTTGCAATAGTGGGTCCACCAAGCCAACATCGGGTCCCATCATACAATTTCAAATTCACAAGCCTCCAAAACATATCAGGTCCACAATATTATTAGTGGATAATTAGGCGCAAGCCCGGTTTGTGGGTTTAGGGTATTAGGGTTTTCACCATTATAAATAATGGTCCATAATAATATTATACCTACGGGGTTTTATCATTGTCTAACATGGTTTCAGAGCGGGTCTGATCCTAAGACTTAGGTGGCTATGTTGAGCCGCCTCCTCTAAACCACCCGTCAAACCTCCCTATCTCCCATCATAGTCGTGATAAAAATTAAAAAAAAAAAAAATAAAAAAAAAACGGCTATTCTATCTCCAAAAGGAAGCCGTTTTTAGCCTTTAATCTCCAATGTTATTTTACTTCTTTTATTTTGTTTATGTCAATCTTCATTTGTTCTATTATTATATGTTTATTTCAATATTACGCAGAATGCACATGGTAGTTTAATTGTTTGTTTTGTTTTATGTCAAATCCAGGGTATTCATTCCCGAGATGACTTTTGTTGGTGTCGAATCTAGGGTTCTTATTCCCGAAACAACTTTTGTTTGTGTCGAATCTAGGGTTTTTATTCCCGAGACGACTGTTTGGGATACTTTGGGTTATCCCGTTTTATTTTGGTTATTGTTTTATTTTGCTTTCTTAAGTATGCTGAAAGAGATGTAATGTTTTGAGTATATAAAAGCAATATATAATACTTTGTATTGAATATTATTGTTGTATTGATCTCATCTGCTAACATATTACTTCCTTCGTCCCATAATCATTTTGATTTTTATAAGTTTTTTTTGTTCAAGTTTGACAATTAATATTAGAGAAAATTACCAAAAAGGGACTTTTTTCTAAGTGTGGTCCGTTTTTAAGACCTTTTTCTCATCTCTTTCCCAAAAGAGCCACGCTCAATCTGCTCTTTCGACCCCATACATTTTACTACATGGCAATGCATTCGTCATTGTTCAATAGTACACTAAGTGTCAAATCAAATCTTAAAGAAATCTCTTGTTTTGTTTTCTTGCATAAGGTCAACGCTCAACCGACGGCGCTCAACTGACCCCACAACTTTTCACCTAGTAAATTGAAAAAGCAAACCAAAAGATTTCCCAAATCCAAGTGATCTGACAAATTTTTATTTCTTTTTTATTTTTCTTTTGCCACTTTAACCATTGAATATCATCAAAAAAAAACCACACACTCAACACACATAGTAACATTGCATGTAGCAGATGACAAAGTAGACGCACAAAGATAAAAATGGTAGGTATGCACACTTGATTAATTTCGTTTCTTACTACAATGTAAGGTATTGTTGCATCCCTTTGTTTGCAACGTAGGGTTTTGTTGGATCCCTGTACATCATGTTTTGTTTTATGTGAAAATTACCAAAAAAGAAAATCCATCCATACACGTTTGTGGTTTTTTTTACAATTTTTTTTGCCTTTTTGAGATGGTTTAGGAAAAATGAATAAAAAAAACATGATGTAATCAAGAGGGTTCGAAACTGTATTTGTCCCATTTAATAAGAGTTTTAGGGTTAGTTGTCAAATAGGTGTAATTAACGTGTATTGACACTTGATCTAGCTAGAATGAACACTTAGCGATGAGTTCTTAGTCCTGAATACATCGGGTTTTCTGCGGATATGCTTTTACTTGTAGATACTTGTAGTTTAGGTGTTGTATGCCTGACTTGATGTGTGTGCTTGTAGACACTTCTTGTTTGTTTTAACTTTTTTTATATGTTATTTCTTGTAGGCGTATGATGCTAGAGTTATTGTTAAAAGCAAAGTGCATTACTTCTTACTTATGAAGGATCGATTAGACCAGCCGCGCCGTTCCATGTTTAAAGCTACATGTTTTGGACCATGGCTCGATCTTACCTATGTCGATAACGAGGAAGGCCTTGTTCATTACATGCTTCGAAAACAATTCCATCAAAACAATGATAACTACGATCTTCCACTTGTATACTATTTGAATGGACATTCTCTATTTTGGTGAAATGAATTGCTTTTGGTTCTTGGTTTTAGATTTGGTATGGTCAGTTTTAGGAAATGGCGTAGTGGTGATATCCCTTTCCGTCACCGAGTTTTTCCAAACCATGTAGGTCAACACGTTAAATCAATTGATCTATTATCTGCATATTGAAGATGAAGAGCATTTCTAAATCATCGATGAGGATGCGATCACGGGTTTGTCTTTGATAAGCTTGAGGTGATATTAATGGGTAAAGACTTGGGGTCTATCATTGATGATATTTTTAGAGGATGGTCGAGAATCTTGATGAATGGAATGCATTTCCATGGGGAACTCCTTTGGAGGCGACTTTATGAGTCCATTAGAAATGTCTCTTCAAATCATCCAGCGGTTTACCGTCAAAGAATTGGTCATAAAGAATCCAACGATGTTCCTACCTATAGCTTGAAGGGATTCGTTGCTGCTTTCAAGGTTAACACAAAATTTTTTGCTATCATTAGTTTACTCTCTTTTTCCTTTAATGGTAGGGCTTGAAAATTATCTTCATATGTTTCTCGTCCTCGTAACTTATATTTGTTGTGTTAATTTTTTGTAGATATGGATCATAGAGTGTGCTGACACGAGTAAAAGCAAACAGTGGTGGAACAAGGCTCCAGGGGTGATCCCAAGAGCACTTGCATGGTCGAAACACACACCATTTAGAAAGACTGATTATTTCGACCAACTGTTTGACAAGTTAATTATATATAGGATTTTATTGATTGGTTAACTTTAAACATATACACAATTTTAGATACCATATAACTTATAAATCTTTTGTAAGGACTCGAAACCCAACGTGATTATGCCAACATGCTTTGAGGCTGAAGTTGAATGGTTCACACGCAACATTGATTTTTTCAAGTGGTATACCTCGAGAGCGCCACCTCTTGCAAAGGGGACCACAGGATGAACATTTTAGAAAGTGGCGAAGCTAGAAGTAAGTGGTATACCCCGAGGGTTATGATATGGAGAGCATGGGTAAAGAGGGAGAAGTTGTTTCAGTTGATGAACGGGTTAAGGCTTTGGAAGCCCGCACTTTGAAACTTGAGAATATTATTCGAGTTAGTTTTTTACCTTTATCAATTCTTGACCAAGTTACATTGCTATCAAACAATTACCATGTGGTATGCTAATACGCGGATTTTGTTTCTAAAACTTTATTCTGCAGGTCATAATGAACCAAGGAACCTATGAAAAGGTAAGTATAAATTGTATTAATGTGACTAAACCTTTAATTCTAATGTTCTACTAATAGGTGTTATAAACTTTTGTATGTAGCTTTATGGAAACAAAGTTAACACAGTTGATGGAGACAAAATGAAGAATGATGCATATGAAAATGTAATTAAATGGTATTTATGTGATTATACCTTTCATTCTAATGTTATACTAATAAGTGTCTACCACTTTGGTATGCAGGTTTATGGAGACATAGTTAACACAGCTGACGGAGAACATGTAATTTAATGATATTTTGTTTTGTTCTTATTTCATGATATAATTAATAACTTCCGATAATAAAATTTTGTTAACCTTTTTCATATCATCCATGACTGTAGATCTTGCTAATGAGTATTGCAGTCAAGTCAATGATTTTTTCAAGTTGTTTGATACGCCACATGTTGATGTGGATGGAAAGGTTGATGGATTAGAAAAGCGTCTCAAAGGAAAACTTGAGAAAGCCGAAAAACACGAGGAAGAGGAGGAAGGCGGAAGGGCGAGTAAAGTTGAGTGTTGAAGTTTGAAAATAGATTGAAGGTTATTGAATCTGAATTCAACGCCCATAAAAAGGGCTTTGGAGCTGTGTGAAACAAAGAAGAGGAGGCTTGAACATGTTCCTAGGTCACCCTATGTGGAGAAGAGGAGTAAAACTTCTGATGTTACCGGCTTAGAAGATTTGTTGAAGGGTAGAAAGTATTTACTTGTTCATACTCCACTTATGGCTGAGAAGTTAGTACAAGTCAAACCATGGGTAGAGGTATGAGAAATGATTCCTCTGCTTTGATATATCATTCAGTAGTTAACCGTCAACGTGTAAACGTATTATTACATGCATGATTTACATTGTCTTTATTTTTAGGTTCTAGAACGGCCATACCAAAACCTGGATAAAATTTATGTTAACTTTGAAGTTGATCGATTCCTGGTAAGGGACGGGTGGCGTAATTGTGTGTTCCCTTGGTTTGATATCGTTGTTGATCGTCATTTCTGGGATGCTTTAACCGGTTTGGACGATAATCGTAAAGGATGGCTACGTGACGAGGTAAAGTAAATTTTATTTACTTTACTCGAGTTTTATAAAACATGGTTTTGGTTGTCTCTCGCCATTTGATTATAAGTAATTTTTACATTTTAGTGTTACATGAGATACTAGATATAAGTATCATTAATCCATCATTTACTTTAACCACTTTTGGTATTTTAGTATAGCATCCACCAAATCCATTAAATTCTTTCTCAAATGACATTATTATTTGTTAAAAAAATTGTAGTGTAGCCACAGAGAAGAGTATATTATTCATGACTTCAAAACTTAGCAGACACAGATTTTACAAGTCTTGATTAACTTCATTTTTTTTCTTGTACACAACAATATTTTGAACCAGTAGTGATATCATTTGAGAAATGATTTTGTGAATTTGGTGGATGTTATGCTAAGATGCCTAATTTACTTGAAGTATTTTGATCCAACTCTCTATTTTGAGTTTCCCCTCGAAAATCCATTGCCATGACGATGTAGCAATGGGTGTTGGTGTAAGCCATTGTACATGTTACGTAGTCATGGGGATGGGTTTTTGGCGAGAGGCTAAAAGTAGGAAGGTGTGGCAATGATGCTTGTCTCGTAACACTATCTTACTTGATATCTAGTACAGGTAGAGAAAATGAAAAGCACAGTTTTTTTATAAATGACTGAATATATATGTCAATTTGTTTTACCTACAGCACATTGATCTTTGGATGAGCTACATGTGGCATACCGACCATCGGATATGGAGTGGTCTATGGTAAGTCGCTTTTCCTACCATTCTTGATGAGCGGAAGGATGCACTGCATTGCGCAACCAAAGAAACTTACCCTCTGGGTTGGGGTGATGTTGAACGAGTTTTCATTCCCATAAATTAGCCAGAAACACATTGGTCCCTAGTTGTGTATCATATCCGGACGGTCAAGTTACATTCTATGACGCTGTGGACTGTGTATATGAACTGAGACTCGTCCATTCTATTTGAGTGTGAGGAAATGTCTAGAGACTAGGCTTCCGGAAATGTTGCAAGAGGCTGGTGTTTTCGAGAAGAAGGGAATTGATCCTATGACCTATAGGATTACTTTTCACAATGCTATGAATGTTCCCAAGCAGGGGTGGATTGTAGGTGGTGATGATTTTGGTGTGTGGGTGTGGTCTGCATCTTCTTTTTAATGTACTATTTGTCATGTTAGTATGAATGTAATCTTGAACGTAAAATAGGTGTAGTAGTTGGATGTGGTATTCTAAGGTGTCGACTAATATATTTGGAAGTGGATTTCTAGGGTGTTGATTGATATAACTGTAATTTGAAACGTAAAACATGTTTACTAGTTTAGCAGCTACATTAGGTTAGTATTGCTATAGTAGGTGTCCACGCAAAATCACACTCTTAAGCGGAAGCGTATAAATGTACAGGTTAGGGAATGGCAAACGTTGGATGTGGATGATCCAGTTGAAAGGTGCATTGGCGTCGTGAAAGAATGGTTAGGTTTTATTACAAGCACAAGATCCATATTGGCTGAATGTTTTATGTGCTTGTTTTGTTAAACATTTAGGTGTCGAATTTGTAAACAATTGTATGGTTTATGGGTCTAAAACACGCCTGCATGGTATGGTCACTTTGTGTTTTGTTCTTTGGATTACTTGTATGGTTTATTGGTGAATATTGTATGAATGTATGTATCCCTCCGGCTAACTTTGGCACCTAATTTTCGTATATATTTCTTTGCCGCTTTTGGTATGTTTCTAAATTGTTTTTATTCCTCTGGATTGCATGACTAATAAGGTGCAACATAAGCAGTAGCAAACAAGGTTCAACATTAAGCGTCTTACATAGTCAAACTAAACAAGTACATTAAGCGTGTTACATCCCGGTTATAATCCAACAGACCAGGAGAGATTGTTTTACTGACAAGTACATATTCAAACTAAACAAAAACAAAAGCGCCTTACATGATTCCACAGCAACGAAAAAAAGGAAACTAACAACTCATCAAATGTTTCCGCTAGTTGATCTTACTGGTCACCAAGTTAATAGGATCAAAGCTTTGCACCATATCAATCTCCATCAATGGTAGTTCCCTACTTGAGCTTCCTCTATTAGATACATTTCCCTACAAAGTTTCAACATTTGTGAGATTTCTTTATTCGTTAGTTACCAAGCAAAATTGTGTTTTTTGAATACAAATTTTATTCACTTACATTCTTTTTCTTTGGCAATGGTTCCCGCATCTTGTTCGCGTGTGTCCAATGGATTGGCACCTTGAGCACCTTACCGGGGTTAGTTCCTCTCCTTGAGATCTTATACGATCTTTGTTTTGGGTCTTCAGTTGGCACAACCGGTATTGGTGGCTTCACAACTTGCAAGCCATCGGGAAGTTCCCAACTTGACATTTCTCCTACAGGATAAACCAATCCTTGGTACGTACCTTCCGGTGTTGTTTTCTTGAACCAATCAAAAGCCAAATGATTACAATCGGACAATCTAAGAGTCTAGTTATGCTATCGCTGACCACATGGTATGCCGGAAAGTTGCCATTTCCGACAAGTACATGAATTACTAACTAGATCGACGGTATGTTGTTTTCGATGATCATCTACCATGTAGAGTTTAAACTGTTCAATCCCATACACAACCCAGTTAACGCTCTTCAACATTCATCACTGTACTTCCAGCGGGCCCAATCACTAAGTTCTCCTCGGTGCATCGAAATAATTTTACAAGATAAAATAACAGAATGTTCTCTTCATCTTATATTGACTAATAAGGAAAAAGAAAACATATTTTAAAAAGTACATTACGTTGATATTTGTGTCGACGGTCACAATACCATCGTTGTGAAAGCTTTCTGTACCACTCCATAAGCATTGTTATTGGTACTTTTCTCACATTCCTTGTTAATGCATTTATTGACTCTGCATTGTTTGAAGTCATGTAGTTGTACCGATTACCAGTGCAATGTGCCCTAGACCATCTATCAAACCCAGCTTCAATAAGTTTGTTGTAACCCGTACCATTTCTATATACCCTAATATCCGAAATCGCTCTATCAAATTCTTCCGCGGTGTAAGCTTTGCATGTTTTCCAATATTTTGCCTTTAACTTTGTACAACCGTTCACTGCAGTAGGCTCATCATCAAATGTCTACAACAGTAACCATGAAATGAATTTGGGAAGACCGTGTTACACGCTTGTCCTATAGAATAATATCTATCCGATATAATAGCCAAACACAGTCGTTCCCTATGCATTCTTTCAATTTGGACAAAAACCATGTCCATGCCTCCCCGATCTCACATTGACAAACACCGGTAGCAATAGGTATAATTTGATTGTTACCATCCATTCCAACGACAAGCAAATTTGTCCCAAGGTACTTCCCTTTAAGATGTGCTGCATCAATTATAAGCAACGGTCGCACATACCGTAAGAAACTCGAATCTGTTTTTATGTAGAAATTATTAGTGATACAACATATAATATATTAGAAAAATAAATAAAAAGCGTAAAAAGAAAAAATGTATAAAAATACAAATGCATACCGCAACACCAAATGCTATAAAACATATTTTAAAGTGTCCTTCATCATCGGTATCAATATGTGTTACCGTACCCTCATTTTTCATCTTTAAATTATGACAATAAAATGGCAACTGCTCAAGCGAAGTGGTTAGGGCAACCATTTACCAATTCCAAAGCTCGGTTTCTTCCACCCCATGCTTTCTTATAAGAAATGTCAATTTTATACTCTTGACTAATATCTTCCATTATGTCCTTTGGGGTATAAATTCATTTGCTATCTTTCATCTTGGGTTCGAGTAAATGTCCCAAAAGTTTTTGGTAGCATTACGGTGATTAGGGTGAATTTGTGTTCTTGAACAAGTGTGAACATCGTAAACTCTTCCTAACCTCCATTTTACACGTGATTTGTTCATACCAGACAGTATCTTCCATTTGCACCCATCTTGCACACAAATTACATCGTACCTAGACTTATTTGTTTTCCTAGCCTTAAATTCAAATCCATCTTTGATAGCTTTTTTAGCAATTGCAAACATGCATAATTCTTTACTATCAAATTCATCACCCTCTTTGAGGATGATAGAGCTGTTGTTGTATTTCAATGTATTCGGTATCTTAGTTTCAACACTTGGTGGATCGGGTGGAGGAGGCATATTTTTGAAAGTATTTGTTGTTTGCCATTTAAACATAAATTGATCATTTTTTTGCTGGTTTATAAACTTATTGACACATTCATTGTTAGATTGGTTGAAATTGTCAAAAGGTTCGTTTTGTGATATTTCTGAATGATTATCCACACATTGCGGATCAAAATCATTACGAAATAAGGGATCATTAAGATCAAAATCATTAGAAGAAGATGGATTTACCTTTGAACTGTTGACAATCATTTTGATTAAAATTTTAGGCAACGCAGCCTTTGGTTTACAAACTTCGTTAACAAAAAATTCAACATCATCGTCATCACCTATGCGGACCGGACCGTGTGGCATTTTGTAAGAAAAACCTAACTCGTATCCTTTGCTAATCTTGAACTTTTTCTTCACAAATGAAACTAACCCAACATATCTAATATCTCTTTTTAGCGAAACACCATAACTATTGCCATCTTCCAAGACAAGAAACACACGAAATTTTTCCATATGAATGTTATGGACGTGTGAGAATAAGTTTCAATAATTTTCCGTACTAAAATATATCTATTGAAAAATTTGGTAAAAGTCGAGCAGTCGATCAATCGATCAGTTGAGCAGTCGATCAGTGTTTGACGCTCGACTGGTAGTTGGGGAGTTGGATCTTTAATTCCACATTTATTAAAACCACCTATGGACATTGACTCACATTTAATACCCATTAAATTTACCAACTACCTCACCACATTAAATAGCCATCTCCCCAACTACGGTTGGCGGATCGAGCATGGGACGTGTCGAAATATGACTTGGGTTACTTGCCACGGTGGTGGTTGGGAGATGGGGATATTAATGCAACAAGCGCTCAACCGCTCAATTTCAACTCAAGCTCAACTGGTAGTTGGGGAGATGCATATTTAATGCCACATTTAATATAACCAGCAACGACATTAAATTTTTCATCTACCTCACCACATTTATATTAACTGGTAGTTGGGGCAATTTAATGCAACACATGCTCAACTGCTCAACTCAACTGCTCAACTGGTAGTTGGGGAGATGCATATTTAATGCCACATTTAATATAACCAGCAACGACATTAAATTTTTCATCTACCTCACCACATTTATATTAACTGGTAGTTGGGGCCATTTAATGCAACACATGCTCAACTCAACTGCTCAACTGGTAGTTGGGGAGATGAATATTTAATGCCACATTTAATATAACCAGCAACCACATTAAATTTTTCAGCTACCTCACCACATTTACATTACATTAAATATATCCATCTCCCCAACCACCAGTTGAGCGGTTGAGCGGTTAAGCAGTTGAGCGGTTGAGCAGTTGAGCAGTTGAGCATGTTTATATTGAATCTCAAAGAATTGTATCCCAAATAAATTCGTATGGATCGATATATGTGTCGATGTGGAGCTGGAAACATAGTGCTACGAAAATCATACAAGGAGCATAGTTATGGTCAACTTTTCTATTCATGTCCTCTTTCAAAGGTTAGATATCTTATGTTTCCCGTATAGTTAAAATGTTATTTCATAACCATCTTTTATTTTAATATTTAACAGCCAGAAATAAAAGAATACGGGTGTAGATTTTTTATGTGGAAGGAAGAATTTGATAACAATCCCGGTTATAATCCTTCACAACATGCCAAATTTTAATTCTTGGGACCTTCAACTCCACCAGCTTGTACATCTGAACTAACAGAATGTTACAACTTCAAGTTCAAAGATTTGAAAATAAACATGCTAGAGACAAGAATAAAGATGTTGGAGACCAAACTCGAATTGGCAACGAATCCAGAAAACTACGCATGTATGTCAGGTGCATTGCTAAATGAGCTGTTAGATTCGGTAGGAAATCTTAGTGTGGGGTAGTAATTAACGTATGTTTAATGTGTTGACTTATGTTCTACATTAGTCAAATTGGAATCAAATGCGTCTCATCTAGTTATTTTATATCTTATATTGTTGAATACCACATCACATTTAACCAAGTCGATTAAATTATTGAATTAATAGAAAATTACATGGATAAACAAGTAGAAAATTACATTAATTAAAATTCAGATTACACTTCCACTACTTCCAACTCCACTTTCATTGTTAGCAACACTATCCTTGGAGAAACCTTAACAACATTTTTTAAAGTAATATTAAGATAGTGATTTCAGTTGTTTCGGAGAAAACACGAAGCGTTAGGAAGGATCAAAGCGGCCCAAACGAGCGACTTTTCATACCTCTCGTCATTAACCACTTTGTGATGTATTGAACGATATAAAACACGAAACATCTTTCAACGATCTTTGTGAGATCACCCAAGACGTTTGGGGTACATGACTTAATTATAGCAACAACGTTGTCAAGTTTCCCTTTCTTGGTAAATTTTTCGATATTGGCGAAACAACCAATCATGATACCGCCATCAGGTTTGATATACTCAACTGCACTAACCAATGGCCCACTATTAAAACCGGAATCCTCTCCCACATCATACACTACTTTTCTAATGCACTCTATTGTCGCCATTATACCATCATCCACACCCACATCATTCGCCGTTTGAACAATACCTGCAGGACCTCGTACTATCGTAACCGGCATTTTAGCATTATTTTGAGATGTAGTGTTTCCATATGAGAATGGTAGTTGGGAGGTGGTGACCGGAGATCAGTCATCTATATCAAGTAATTCTTCCCAATTTGGGGGTGAATTCATTTTGTTGTTTACTTTCTAGAACACTAGAAGGTATATAATTATTCTTTGTGTGGAAATTCCATATGTTGTTAACTTATATTTATATCGACAATCACACAAGAAACATTAAATGCACCATCTCCCAAACTACCATCTCCCCAACCACCAGTCGATTTATATCTTATATTGTTGAATACCACATCACATTTAACCAAGTAGATTAAACGACCATACACTAGCAACATGATACATTAGCAAGATAAGTTAAATATATAAATATATACATATTAATGTTTGCATAACTGTCTACATAAAGCGACCATAGTCTAGCATATTAATGTTTACATAACATGTTCAAAATAAGCCATTCGTAAATGGCAACCGACCATACAGTAGCATACCAATAGCAGAAGTTATATTGTTTATATAAGTTAGATTGTTTACAGAACTTAAATGTCAAATGTCACTCGGGCTGTGATCTTGTATTTCGAAATATTCACCAAATACTCACGGTAAGCCAAAGCAGCTTGGGCGGATTCTTCACCTTCAATGATAGCTTATGAGAAAACCTGTACAAAAGTATCTGAGACCCAAACACCACAATCCCCATAAAGACCACCTTGTTTAGGGACATCAGTGCATCTTGAAAGGAAACACGATACTTATTGGCATCAATTTTCTTCTTTTTCATCACCTCACTCTCAACAAGATACGTGGGTAGTTGACAAGCAAAAACTTCCCTCAAAGTTAGCCACCACCTACGTGTTTCAACTTTCGGGCTCCCAAGGCTATCATATAAAGTTATAACAGCTGTTTTGATAGATAGTTCGCCCGGCACCACGTGTGTTTAGGTTCATTGATGGAAAGAACACCTAAACATGTAAATAGTTGCATGAGATTCATTGGAAAGCCAAATGATTATATAATGTTTACAATCACAAAAAGTTATCATATGAATTGGAAGTTTGACAGTCAAAAGTAAGGCTCAGATCTTAAAATGTATAAGCGGTACAAAAACCCGCCATGGCTGCAACCACATTCCATAAGATGTGGCTACCCTGCCAAGATACGGGTGTCGTTTGCAGAAAAGGTTCATCATCGCTGACTAACACAAAACACGGTTACAAATCTCAATTTTATATCATTGACTGCTAAAAGTAAGGCTCAGATCATGAAATGTATTATCGGTACAAAACACCCGCCATGGCTGCAACCACATGCCATAAGGTATGGCTACCCGCCAAGATCACGGGTGTCATTGAATTATACTCCGATAAACCATTTGTAGAAAAGGTTCATCATCGCCTTTCTAAAACTAAAACTGTTTGATGGGTTCGAAAAAGTCACCCCGATTACAAATGTCAATTTTATATCGGTATTGCTAAAGTAAGGCTCAAATCTTAAAATGTATTATCGGTACAAAACACCGCCATGGTCGCAACCACATGCCCTAAGGCTGTGGCTACCCCCAAGATCTGGTGTCATTGAATTATAGTCCGATAAACCATTTGCAGATAAGGTTCATCATCGCCTTAAGCATAAATATGAAGGTGTCATTGAATTATAGTCAGAATGCTCAACTCAATTTGCTCAAACTACATTCATATTAACAAAAGAGCCCAATTTTCCAAGTGTGTGCCATTTTTAAGACTCTTTTCTCATCTCTTTCCCAAAAGAGCCATGCTCAACTGTACTTTTCCAATTGTACATATCAAATCTTTACGCAATCTTTCAAGATGCCGAAGGCCGTGATAATTAATACATTCTTGCATGTATTCGGTTCCAGTTCCACAAAAGGCCCTGATCAATAATACAATGCAATTCTCAAAGAAAGATGGGAAACAAGAGAGGATATTGCGAAAAAGTAATCTGCACCAAATTACTTGCCACAACATTCTCTTGATGTCCCATCTTTCTTTGGTGAAATGCACTCTACGTGATCGGGGCCTTTTGTGGGGCAATCTAACAACATGCATAAAACAAGAGAAACTTACCAAAAGAGGCCCAAAATCCAAGGTTAGCATCTGTAAGCATTACGTAAGTAATGTTTGAGCGTTAACAAGGCTCGGATCTAGAAATGTATGAGCGGTACAAAACACACGCCATGGTTGCGGCCACATTCCATGAGGTGTGGCTACCCAAGATCTGGTATGAAATTGTAGACCAATAAACCATTTGAAGAAAATAGTCATCATCGCCTGACTAAACCATATACAATTTATGCACATTCAGAGGCTTACTTTTCACTTAGAAAATTGATAAAGCAAACCAAAAGATTTCCCAAATCCATGTGAACCAAAAACACGCATACACACACACCGTGGCTGAACCAAAACAAGGCTCGGATCAAAGAAACAACATCAGGGCGTAACCACCCATGGTGCAAAAATAATGCTATAAAATTGCCATGCCAAGATATGGTACATCGCATCATTTGATTCATCATCATCACAGCCTCTTAATTGTCGCACCATGTTGCGGTCAAAAGCAAACCAAAATATTTCCAAAATCCAAGTGATCGACACTTTTTTCTTATTTTTTTCTTTTGCAACTTTAACGATTGAATATCATCAAAAAAACACACAAACAGCAAGGCTCAGATCAGCAAAACAACATCAGGACGTAACCACCCATGGCTGCAAAAATAATTCTATAAAATTACCATGCCAAGATATGGTACATCGCATCATTTGATTCATCGTCATCACAGCCTCTTAATTGTCGCACCACTGTTGCCAGTCAAAAAGCAAACCAAAAGATTTCCAAAATCCAAGTGATCTGACACTTTTTTTTTCTTTTTTTTTTCTTTTGCAACTTTAACGATTGAATATCATCAAAAAAAACACACAAACAGCAAGGCTCAGATCAGCAAAACAACATCAGGACGTAACCACCCATGGCTGCAAAAATAATGCTATAAAATTGCCATGCCAAGATATGGTACATCGCATCATTTGATTCATTGTCATCACAGCCTCTTAATTTCGCCATTTGCGGTCAAAAAGCAAACCAAAAGATTTCCAAAATCCAAGTGATCGACACTTTTTTTTACTTTTTTTTTTCTTTTGCAACTTTAACGATTGAATATCATCAAAAAAAACATACAAACAGCAAGGCTCAGATCAGCAAAACAACATCAGGACGTAACCACCCATGGCTGCAAAAATAATGCTATAAAATTGCCATGCCAAGATATGGTACATCGCATCATTTGATTCATCATCATCACAGCCTCTTAATTCTCGCATCACTGTTGCCACTCAAAAAGTTTTTTTGTTTTAGTTTATTTGAAATGATACAAGATTTGACAATAATATATAGAGTATATATCAGGTATTGTTGATCAGGAATATTTGCATGTGATTTCAGATATTCAACTGTCAGTTTTGACAATAATATGGGTCAGGAATCAACTATCATTCAAAACCAAACAGTATTGATATGGCCTTTGGTAGGTGTGTTTTTTCCTATTTAAGAGTGGACACACTTAATTCAGCATTAACCCTACTTCACTTTATTCTAAATATGTCAAAACATAAAAATAAAAAAGTTACATTCAAGGTGATCGATGATATGGAATGGTCAATCAAGGCACTAAGAGAGGTCATATTTCCTGAGATTGAAGAGAGATATGGCCCAAATGCTGAACCAAGGGACCGATTACCAGCTAAAATTCTAGAAGAGCTAAGACAACAAGTTTACATGGATCAACAAGTACAAGGTGGTAAACCACGTGGTACTGCTAACATCAAGGTACCACATTGCGAGAAAGTCAATTCATCCTATAAAGATGTACCAAAACCAACAAGGATCTGACTATAAGGGGCCATAGTTGTCTAGGATCTTTTCATCTACGGGACGTAAATCTGTTTGCCATTTATGTTCTTCGAAATCTTTTGTACATTAATTGTTAAATACCAATGCTTATTTAGAAGTACATCTGTTTGCCATTTATGTTCTCACATAGCCTTAACAATCATATAAAAGTAAATCTGTTTGCCATTTATGATCTCATAACACTGGAGATTTGATATGACACTTAGTGTACAATTGGTACAGTACCGGGAAATGCCACGTGTCGTAATATGCATGGGTTCGAGCAGTTGAGCAGTTGAGTGTGGCTCTTTTGCGAAAGAGATGAGAAAAAAGTCTTAAAAATGGACCACACTTGGAAAAATGTCCTCTTTTGGTAATTTTCTCCGAAAGAAAAATTAACGGTACAACACACCTGCCATGGCTGCAACCACATGCCCTAAGGTGTGGCTACCCCGCCAAGATACGGGTGTCATTGGAAAGTAAGGCTCATATCTTAAAATGTATTATCAGTACAAAACACCTACCATGGCTGCAACCACATGCCCTAAGACTGTGGCTACCCCGCCAAGATACGGGTGTCATTGAATTATAGTCCGATAAACCATTTGCAGATAATTTTCATAATCGCCTCACTAACTAAATTATCGCTACTCTTAAGGCAGATTAATATATATCATAATATGTGATAATTAAAGAAAGAGACACCTTATTGACGCTTTCACGAAACCACGGGATGCCGTTCGTCACTCCGTCTGCATAATAGAGCGGCATTTGCTTGTCAAGGATCATTGTCGCCCAAAATGGGCTAACCATGACCCAATCAGCATCATCAGGTCGAAAATGCATCATTAAATCCACAAACAATCCAACATGCTGTGATTTCAAAATTGAAACAGATCATCTATTAGGTACGAACCACCCACAATAAAGCTTTGAACTATATACTTGTAATAAATCGTTACCACATCACTTAGCCAACCCCTGTGTCCCTCGTCTCTGCCCAATAATCCTAGCCAAAACTTCGGATTTGCAGTCGTCCCTCCACCGGCCCATGGGAACATAAACAACTCCCTGTTCTTATTCTTTTTTTGTTTATCCAAAACCAATTTTATTTCGGATGCACAAAGGTCGAACATTGTCCCTAGACCAGATCTGACATAGATTACGCATTTGGGCAATGGAAATAAGGATTATAATAAAATTATAGAAGCTATATCATTGTTATTAACATTATAAAAAAATTATCACTAAAATACCTCTTTGAACGGTTTAAGTTTGATTTCTTTCCCATCGGTCCAATGACCGGGAAATACAGGTTTCGAATGTCGCCTTAGAGACCTTCTTGGTGTGGTTGAAGGTTGCTGCGTATATGGGGATTGAAAGAGCTTGCCCTGCTTCCTCTGCCGTTCAAAGGAACGCGTGCAGTTTTAACTTCTTTTCATCACAGTCAAACGCGTCAACATACTTCACATCAACAGGAGTGCTAATTCCAGGGCTAGAGACAGACTCTGGCGTCACTTGAACATGTTGGTCCTCGTTAAAAAGAAGAACATCCTGAAAAACAGTTTATCTTGAGTGAGTATTGGTTAAATTTTTATTAGATTTACATCTACAACGAATATTTACCGGATTAAAAGGAGAGTCTGATATTTGTGCCTCAGTCATCACAACATTCTCATCCTCAAGAACAGGAGACTGTGAGTTTTGTGCCTCACTCGTCGCACCCTTCATTTGCACATCTTCATCAACTTTTACACTATTCTCAACCTGAAAAACAAAAAAACTTTGTGTCAATATCATGTTTGAGTGAATGTCATGTTCGTTTTTTTATTTTTATTATATTATAATGTTACGAGTATACTCACCATGCGTACAGGAGACTGTAAGTTTTTGTCGTCAGTCATAACGGCCTTCATTTCCACATCTTCATCAACTTTAAGAACATTATCATCCTCAAAAGAAGTTTACATTGTGTTAATGTCGTGTTCGCTTTTTTTTAATGTAAGATAATATATTTACCTTGCATAAAGGAGAATGTAAGTTTTTTTCCTCACTCATCAGATCCACATGTTCAACATGTTCAACTTCACAGCGAGTCTCGACCTATAAAAAACATACATATTTGAATGTGCGTGTTATCAGATTAAAAGGTGAATCTATCATTATATTAAGCAGACAACACATACTTACCGGATAAACAGCTGAATCCATCTGTTGGGGCTCGTTCATTTCTTGCTTGTTTGGCACATCTTCATCAACGTCACAAAGATTCCCATCCTAATCAAATGCACGTGTAAATTTCTCGAAATTTTGGGTATGTATTAACTCATAAGATTCATAAGTGATTCCTATCATACATTACCTGAACATCTGTATGATCTTGCGGTGAGTCAAAAAACTCATTTATTACTTCTTGCACTTGTTGTGAAGATAAATCGTTCTTAGAACTAAATATATCATCTTGCACATTCAGATTTGCATTAACATTAACATCCTTCACAACATCATCTACATCCATATCACCGTCATTTTGACCACCCGTCTGAAAAATAAATATATACTTATGTTACGTACTTGGTCAACTAATTGATGTGTACCGAATACTGAAAAAACCATTGTTATAACAAACCTTTGAATCATCATCTACATCCATACTACCATCATTTTGAGTACCGCTCTGAAAAAATTAAAAGTACCAAATACATTTGTTAATTAGGATCGGAGATTTATTACTGTCTACATAAATAATATGCTTTTATTATACATAACAAGTACAGAAAACCTTAGAAACTAAAATACAACCAACTAGATAAAAACATACAAACTATAACATACAAACAACTTAATAAACTGAACAATCTGGATGCGTAAGCAGAAGTAGCGATTCGTTGAAAGGACTCATGAAGAAGGACCCTGGGTCTCCGTCAACAGGAAGATTAATTAATTCTTGTGACCGAACTTGGAAGACTTCAAGAGTGTGATCCATTTGGTAAGGCTGATCAGATTCAAAAACTGGATCCCCGAACTTCGTAAATCCAATTAATTTTAGTAAGTGAGGAGTGAAAATGTTAAATAGTGTTTTAAAGGATTTTATATTGTTACCATCCAACAATATCTCCCATATACAGGCCGTGTGCCCGATCTCCAATCATGTTGCAAAAAATGACAAGAGAGTCTCTTAGTTTTGAAATATAGAAAGGTCTTGCAATCCGATTAAGTAAGCCGTAAGGTATATCTAATACCGAAAAGCTGTGGTTAACCAAATCAAAAGAGACGATCATATAAGATTTTTCAGATGAGCCTAAAGTCCGCTGAGAAGCCACCCAAGTAAATAAAACTACCTAATACAGCCTGACTTGACCGTTTAAGTCGGAATGAAAGACAATGCATATGTTGACTTTCTAACTTCTTAGAGCGCTTGGAGCTCAATGTAAACACTGAAACATTCCATGGTCCGTGTCCATCAAGCGGATATGAAATCCTTAAAATGGTAGGGTCAAAACTGAATGGATTAACACCAAAACCGATAACTACTTTATCAGATTCAGATTGACTTAACCAACAAGGGAGAATTATACCAACTGATTTTCTTATTGACGGGTTCCAAAGAACAGCCATCTTATAAGAATCAGAAAAACACCACAAACCATGAGAGGTGCCAATAGGCAAAAGATTCAAAAACATGAGACTTGTATTAGAGATGACGTTAGGAAAACTTGGAAAAACAGACGTCGTTGGAACAAATTGACATTATCATCAACAAAAGCTAAAAATTGTGACTCAACAAATCCTTGTTGATAGTGAATAAGGAAACTACAAGGCACGACGTCGAACACCGAAACCAACAAGGAATTTGGAGCTGTCGATGAACGACTTCCATGTCTTTGAAACAGTTCTAAACTGAAGTAAAGCATGTACAGGAAGTTTAGAAATGATTTCCGTTTGAATTTCGAAGGGAATGTTGTCGGACATTTTTTTGAAACAGTGGAAAATAAAGACTGTCAATGTGTAGAATTATAAATGTGTAGAAGTGTAGAAGCCTTATTTATAGAGTAAGAAGTTTAGGTGAAGTTAATGAACTAATAGTGTAGGTGAAGTTATTAAATACAATGCACTAGTGTCATAAATGAACTACTAGTGTAGGTGATAGAACTAATAGTGTAGGTGAAGTTAATGAACTACTAGTTTGCTTTTTTAAAAAATTTATAATTTACATTTTACTTTTTATTACTTAAATGCTACAGATTTTAACAACATAAACTATAGTAGTTTACGTGAAGTTTTTAAAATGCATATCCAAAACAATATCATACCACATAAAACACGTATGAATAAGTAATACATCAAATGAGTCGGCATAGAAGCAAAACAAAATATAGAAAAAGATTAAAACGATTGCAAGAAATATAACCTTTTCAGCAGACACGCGTGCAGTATCAGATTCACCACCATTCTTCTCACTAACCCCATCAAGCTTCAAATTCGTATGGATAAATTTCTGAAGTTCATCAATTTGCCGTTGCATATTAGCCATCTGATCTAAAACTGTTGCACTAGGTGGCAATTCTCCATCCATACCCGGAATCAGTCTATCCCAATCAGGCCTCAAATGCTTGACAAATTTATGTAATTGATTAATTTGTTGTTGCATTTTAGCCATCTACAGCAACAGTTGTTTCTCAGATGCTTGACAATCAGGCCTCAAATGCTTGACAAATCATGCCTTGCTGCGCCTTCCTAATGACCGGTGATGTATCTGCATTTGAGACTGAACACCTTCTCTGTGGTCTCAACTTCTCCGGTCGACGAGATCTATTGACTGCTGGTGTGTCTGCGTTATACTTCTTGAAAAACTCTAAACTAGATGTCCACCAAAGTTCTTTCATCTCAGTCACTGCATATAAAAAATTATTATACACTAACGCAAATATCTTAAAAAATCATAAACAATTTCTAAAAAAGAGTAGAGTATAACCTGTCGGCAAAAGGCGAACCATTTCAGCATTACGAAAAAGAAGTTCATAATCCGTCTTCTCAAACCTGTGTGCATCCTCCCACGCAACACCCCGAGGGATCACATTATCTTCTTTAACCCACCAATTTAGTGAATTGCGGCAGGTTTCCAAAAGCCAAATCTGAAGGAATTATTATTACTATTAGCATAAAAAATTACTACAATACTGATTTAAATTCTTAGTATTTAAACAATAGTTACGCACCTTCAAAGCAAACACAAATCCATTCAATGTATAAGTTGCAATGTAACCATCGCCCTTAGTAGCCTTTTCAGTCAAATGTCTATCTCTAACCTTTGAGATAGCATTACAAATCTTATTGTGAAACTCAACCCAAATGTACTCGCCCCATGGAAATGCATTCCATGCATAAATGTCATCTACTAAAACCAATATCTCATGGGACACCAAATTCCTTTCCTGTTTGCCGATAAAAACGTTCTCTAACATCAGAACTAGACAAAGGCGAACAACATCATCATCTGAAAGTTCATTAAACTCAACTTGATCAGTAAGAACCCTAACTAGTTTTTCAGCTTTTATATTGCTGATTCTCTCGTTACGCCTCTCTCTAAGAAAACTTAGCATACGTTTACCAAATCCAGATTCCCGTTTTTTAAATTGCTCTAAAGAAACATCACCAAAGCGAAGACCTAATACTAGACACATATCTTCACGACCAAACTCTAAGTTGTTTCCCGGATATCAAAATACAATGGAGTGTTTATATCAGGGTTTTCAACAAAGCGTTGATGTTGGAGCAAATAATGAAGCAAATGGTTATCAAGCTCGTATGTTTTTATGTCTAACCATTTCCCGAAAACTGTGGTTTTAAAAAGTTCAAGACGATCAGGCTTGAAACTCAACTTTTGTCTAATAGTTTTGATATAGTGCAACTTTGATCTAGCACTGAGCTTCGCAGAATACACCTATACACAAAAAAATAAAATAAACATTAGATGCATACACATATTAGCATATGTTATAAACTTATGAGCAATAAAAAAATAATAATGACCAATATCTTAATAACCTAAACATCTCACGTATGCAGGTGTCCAACTTTTCAGATAATCAATATATTTCAGATATGTTAAGCACAAAAACGAGGGTTATTGTGCAGAAATAAGCATACCCTAACATGTATACTAACGTAGTCGGTTTTCTAACAATAATAGTAACAATAACCACACTAAACATCAAATAACTCTAAAATATTTTAAAAACCCTAAAACAAATTTATAATCAAAGTTACTGTACAAATCGAAAAAAATCGATTAAAAATCAAAGGGTATAAAACAGATGTATGTGTTACTGTGAAAATCGTACTTTTTACTTACTTGTCTAGAAGCCATTATCATATAATCGAGTCGAACATCAACGGATCTGGTCTGGAAATGATCTAAACAACAAAACGGGTGTTGTGTGATCAAAGTTTCGGGACTTTTTTTTTCTTTCTAATCCATGCACTGTTACTGTGTGTATTGTGTGTGTTGAGTGTGTGTTTTTTTTGATGATATTCAATGGTTAAAGTGGCAAAAGAAAAATAAAAAAGAAATAAAAATTTGTCAGATCACTTGGATTTGGGAAATCTTTTGGTTTGCTTTTTCAATTTACTAGGTGAAAAGTTGTGGGGTCAGTTGAGCACCGTCGGTTGAGCGCCGACGGTTGAGCGTTGACCTTATGCAAGAAAACAAAACAAGAGATTTCTTTAAGATTTGATTTGACACTTAGTGTACTATTGGAACAGTACCGGGTATTGCCACGTGTCGTAAAATGTATGGGATCGAGCAGTTGAGCGTGGCTCTTTTGGGAAATAGATGAGAAAAAAGTCTTAAAAACGGACCACACTTAGAAAAAAGTCCCTTTTTGGTAATTTTCTCTTAATATTATTATTTGTGGGGTCAATTTCATCTATATCCTTATAAATCTTCAATATTATATCAATATCCTTCGAAATTTCATAATTACATCAATATTCTTCTAAAACCTACAAAATACTCAAATATATCCAAATATGAAATTTAATTTTAATTTTATTTTTTACAAATTAAAAAGCTATTCATAAAAGGAAGTATTACCTTTTTACCCTTATGTCTAATTTAATTTAGAGAAAAGTTCATTATAGAACTCATATTTGTCATAGAATCAATCAACTAATCCTAGCCACTCATTTCTTTTATTAAAATATATTCACCCTTTTTTTTTAAATTAAATATCTCACAAACCGTTAATCGTTACGCCAAAAAAAATCATACCATCTCGACGAGAATTAAATTATCTTTCTATAGATATGCATTGTTATATACTTTCGACGACAGAAAAATCACATGTGATTTGTAAAAATCACATGTGATTTCTTAAAATCGTATGTGATTTGATTTTTACGAATCACATGTGATTTTTCTGGACGAGCTTTTTAAAAAAAAAGTTCGTCGAAAGTATATAACAATGCATATCTATAGAAAGATAATTTAATTCCGTCACGATGGTGTATTTTTTGTAGCTTGAAGTTTTACCGTTTGCAAAGATATGTGTTTTAAAAAAAAGGTGGAAAATAATTTTTTATTAATTTAGATAAAAAAAATGGATGGATGTGATTGGTTAATTGGTTCTATGACAAATTTGAGTTCTATATAGATCTCAACTCATGGTTTATATATTCTTCTTCTTCCTCTAGATCTTTCCTTTTTCTTCATTAAAGCGTGCTTCCTTTCACATTTTAAGATCGAAATATGCATCATGAGTTACGTAGTTGAGTTATCTTGATTTGTGCTTGGATAATAATATAAGGTCACTTATTTATTATTAAAGTTTTACCCTCTATATGAGTAAATTACTCATTTATATTTTTGTTGAAAAGCATAGCACTAATATTGCAAATTAAATTAAGTAGCTCAAGCAAATTAGACATTTACATATTGCTAATGTATCTATGAATATTGTAGGGCTCTTGTTTAAAGAGATCTTATTTATTTTGTAAAGTTGTAAACCAACACTATTACTATTTTGCATTAATATTGATAGAATTGTTTAGGATTAAAAATAATTGAAAGAGCAGTTCAATTCAAGGAAGAAAAAAGAAAATAGATGAAGAAGACGACAGTACCCATAGGGAGTATGTGATGTTTTACTTTTTTGGTTTGATTAGTATAAGAGGGTAAATAGGTAAAAGACTATTTTATTTAATATAGAGATAATAGTTTTTAATATTAAAATCATTTAATTAAGCCATAAATATTTATTTGGATATAAATGTGTATTTATAAGCTTTAAAAAGATATTGATGTAATTACAATAGGCTTTTTAAATCTAAAAAGAGCCCTTGATGTTTAACAGGCTTATTTTTTAAAATTTTGTGAGGTTGGTGAGTGAGAAAATGTAATTTCATGATTGATCAATATAATCATCATATATATCTTCATTTATAAAATGGTTGCTTTTCTTAAACAATGTCTTCATTCAGCTAGAGTCCACAAAGTGAAGGATATTCTCAGGTTGAAAATATACAAGTGACACGACCCGTTTACATGAACTTGTAATAAATAAAGGTGATCAATACATGCGTACACATGCTAAAAGAATATCTTATGTCGTTAAATAAATAAACAAATAATGGCATGCAAGAAAAATGTGAATTTCAAGCTAGCTTGATAGCACGTGAATGAATTCGTTAAACACATGTAAATTCGCCAATCAAATTGTTTGAATATCCGCTAAACTGCTAATTAATTACTAGTAATTAAATTACGTCTGCACACCAAAAAATAAATAATAAATTACTACCTGTGATTTTATGCATGAATTATGATTACAAACATATACTCCGTATGTTTGTTTTTTTCTAGAGTACGTAGTTATGCTGCTAAGTAATTCTAACCAAATTTCACAATACGAAAAGTCTAACATTCTACAAACTTATTTGCGTATATTATTTCAAAATTTGCTACCCCCGTACTTTATTTCTAACGAGGTGAACGCCCCCGCCGCGTTGCGGCGAGTTTTTTTTAAAGTGGTTACGAACAATGTAGGATAGCTTAGATATACTGTTGCAAGTCGTGATACTTAATAGTTGGAACTCGTTTCCGATATCATTAATAAATTCTCAAGCTTCAAGTTACATAAGCGATAACCATTACACAGGTGGCGGAGAACACTACAAAGAAAACTGTTCGGTCCAGTCACAATCATTTTTCATTGTCCCGAGAAAATATGTTTTCTCGATGAAATATCATGTGGCAAAGCATAATAACATAAAATCAATCACCAGAATGACATACACAACTTTTTTGCCCTTAAAAATGGGCCAAGCCACAACCCCCACAATACATTGTGTCTCTATTTGCATCAATAATGCGCGTACATATTACAATTTCCCCTTATCTATAGTTTAGAGAATCTAAAGTTGCGTGTATAGGTTCGCCCCCTTTTCTAATCAGCTGCAGCAAAAGTGGGCATTGTCATCACACCGTAGGCGTCCACCACGACTTCAGTGTGCTCGTTGTTTTATAGCTACGATACCTGCATGAAGTCAAAAAGTCGCAAACCTTAGCATTTGAGAATCTGTTTAAAACTGAAACTAACCAACACCAAAAAATGTCTTTGTTTGGGTGAACCTCACATGGGCATAATGCAACCATTTTACTACGGAAACTATTCTTTTATGCGGGTGTGCTAGCATCATTTAGCAAACATGTATGTCTAAAGATAAAAATAGGTTTGTATGTGCCGTTTGTTTTGAAACGAATAACAATCAGCTCAATCCGATAGTACAGCTGTGGCATGCATCAAGAATTAATGTATTTTTTTACCTGCCAACTTGCTTGATGGGAACTTTACGTATTGCTAGGCTATTAAGAAATTAGAAGCGACGATCGATTCCGAACTCTAAAAAGTTTCCAACCTCAGGGCATGAACTCCTTAGCTCTCTATTTTCCATCATCATCCTTTGTATTCACAATCGTGACCTTTGCTGAACTATCCTTGTGCTGCAACTTACTCTTTTACTTCACGTGCTTTGTCGCTTCTGATTATTTGTGACTTACAACATAGCAAATAGCCAGCCACTTCCAAACACCACAAAGCCGTGTAAAGTTCGATAAAGTAGTAAGAACGAAAAACAGTGGATAAAGTTCAGCATTTCATTATCAAAATCAAAAGTTTTCCACTAAAGTCTAACATATGCAAATACTACAGATGCAAATTTTTATAGTTTTAAAGTAAAGAGCAATCACACGATTCATAAAATCATTCAGATTTAAAAAATCAGCATGGCTATAAGACAAATAATCTGATAAATCCCTAGCTAAATAAAAGACAGGTTTCTCACCGTCGTCGGTAGCGTTACTGCTTTCAGGATCATTAACAGCCACAAGGGCTGGTCTTTGAGTAACTATCGTACGCTTTCCAGGCCTCCGTTTGTGTTAGTAATTGTCTACAGAAGCCCACGTGAAACCGCTCGACTCAACATCACCAGAAGATGTTACTAATATCTCATTTACGCTCACCTGTAATTCCACATAAATAAAAGCAACGTGAAAAAAATTACGAAGTCAAAAAAGTGGAATCACATAATGTGACTGAAATGAACCCACAATTGAGGCATATGATTTTTTCTACCTCTTGAGTTGTAGAGAGATCAAGTTTCCAAAGTGTAACATACGACAGAAACTAGTGGAAGTTTATCAGAAGCCGTATGCAACCTATTAAAAGGAACTCCGATAAGGCAGTAATACGCGAGTACGTGCATTTTCAAGGAGCCTATCACTATCGGCTTGGTGAAAGAATATTTCGCTATTCGTGTATCCTGTACCCGTACAAGTTGTACTCTGTGAAGGATCCTTTTGTTCCATACTTGAATATCGTTGTGTCATCGAGTTGAATCTTTCCACTTGGAAGTATACTTCAATCGTCAGTCGATGATGTTGACACGCGATGTTCAGGATAGTGACATCTGTCTAATCGCCCCCTCAAATCCCTTTTGCTGTTTCAAGAGTCTTTGTGCAAAGGTCTGCACCAGACGTATTGCTAGACCATTGTCACAACGAAAGGAATCCGAGGGGAAGATGAGAACCGGGCAATATCTTAGACATCCCGTATCAATATTATCAAATGAAGATTGCACTATTCTACTGAGTGGAAAGATTCCAATCGTTGACATGACTATTTACTTGCGTAAGATGCAACTCATATAACTTATGTGCATCAATTAAAACTTCTGTGCACACAACATTACACCTGAATATTGTTGCGTCACTGAGTGGGCTCTTTCCACTCGGGAGTACATTTCAAGCATCAGTCACTAACTTTGAGACGCGATGTTTAAGATAGCGAGACCCATCTACTCGGCCAATTGAATTCCTTTTGCTATTGCAATGGCTGTTGTGCAAAGGTCTGAACCAGACGTATTGCTACACCGTTGTGACAATGAAAGGGTTTCGAGGGGTGAATTAGAACATGGCAATATCGTAAACATCTCATATCAATATTAGCAAATGAAGCGTGCAATATTCTACCAGGTGGAAAGATCCCAATCAGAGACATGAGAATTCAGGTGCATAAGATTCTACTGCTACAGACTGCAAAAATATGGGCAGTATTAGAATTATAACCTGACGATACAGTGGTGCAGAAACAATAGTTGTCAGCTAACATTATTTGGTGTGGAACAGTTCGTCCCGCTTTCAACTTGGTGAAAGAATCTTTCGTTGTTGGTGAAGCCTGTCCCCGGACAAGTTCTGCTCTGTGAGGCTTCCTTTTGCTCCGCACCTGAATATTGTTGTGTCATCGAGTTGAATCTTTCCACTCGAAACTATACCGCAATCGTCAGTCGATGATATTGACACGTGATGTTAAGGATAGTGAGACCCGTCTGATCGCCCCCTCAAATTCCTTTTGCTGTTTCAAGAGTCTTTGTGCAACGGTGCCGCAGGACATATTTCTAGACCATTGTGACAACGAAAGGAATTCGAGGGGAAGATCAGAACAAGGCAATATCTTAAACATCCCGTATCACTATTAGCAAATGAAGATTGAAATACTCTACCCAGTGGAAAGATTCCAATCGATGACACCACTATTTATTTGGATAAGATTCAACTCATGCCGGCTAAATACATATAGACAATTCCAAACAACCGTTAGTCAAAAAAATGCAGCTACCCATGATTCTATAGTGGCATTCGAAGTAGTATCATTTAACTATTAGAATTATAAAGTATTGATACAGAAACACATAGATGGTAGTTGGCAGGTAACATGATTTGCTGGCTAACCTTTTATATGCAGTATCCGCTGGTCCTGATTTAGGAAACAGCAACAGTAACACACACGTGATGAATACGCGCAAAAAATACTACATAGACGTACGTGTATTTGTCACTTAACCTATAGTTTCACTAACACGTCAAAACCAATATGAAAACATAAATAATGGCAACGAATAAGGCTCAGATATATGTATACAAAGGAAATGTAAACGCGTTGGTCAGAATATTATCATCATCGCCTATAGACTGGTTGAAGGCTGATCAGTATTCAACCAAGAAAAAGCAATCCAACTAAAAGGCTAATTTTTTGAGTAACCAACTTTCTGGTTTATATGTACAAATGCGGGACTAAGATCAGATCGCAGCCATACAACTAAAAAGGCTTAGGTCAGCAATTATTGAGGTGGTACTCAAAACCCTATGACTGCAACCGTGAGGTTACCATGCCAAGATATAGGTTTTGGTAAACAACACTTACACAAACACCAAACGCTGATAGCTCTCATCATCGCCTACAGTGTAATCAAAACCCCATGGCTGCAACCATAACGCAACCAGAGAAACAATGGGAAAACCTTCGTCTAAAGTTAACGAACGGTCACACATATAACGGCCTCAAAAGGCTCAAAAATTTCCGAATACGGGTCATAAGCAACAGCCCACGGCTTGGCTCAAAACCCACCATACCCCGCTTTCCACTAACGAAGATAATACTTTTTTGAGTAACCAACCTTTTAGCCATACAACTAAAAAGGCTCAGGTCAGCAATTATTGAGGTGGTACTCAAAACCCCATGGCTGCAACCGTGAGGTTACCACGCCAAGATATGCGTTTTGGTAAACAACACTTACACAAACACCAAACGCTGACAACTCTCATCATCGCCTACAGTGTAATCAAAACCCCATGGCTGCAACTGTGAGGTCGCCATGCCAAGATACGGGTTCTGTTACATGTAACCTGAAGTGTCACAACCTAATCAGTAATAACGAAAGTAATGCATATACCCAAGGGTCACAATACGCAAACCTAAACAATAAATAAATAACAGGGTAAGGAAAACATAAGCTTCAGCTGTAATATGAATTATTGAGCGCGTTAATATTCTCTATAACCAATAGTTTGTGATGTAACTTTTTTCTCCACACTAAAAAAACTCCTTCGCAATTGAATAAACCTATTTTAAGAATTCTCTTATACATATAAAATAGAAAGTCGGTTGACAGGTCTCATCATCGCCTAGAGTGTAGTCAAAACCCCATGGCTGCAACCGTGAGGTCGCCACGCCAAGATACGGGTTCTGTTACATGTAACCCAACCAAAACCAAAACTAATCATCTTTTTTAGTAAGTCATAAAAACAAACACTTGGTACCGCGCCTTACTCCATCATATAAACTACAAAACCAAAAACCCACATCACCAATCACAATTTACAACAACCCCAAATCATGGAATTTAGTAAAATCAAACATAAATTGCAACAATAAAAAAACTGAATTTTAGTCACCTGCCTACCAAATGGGTTTGATTAGTTGCTAACGCGCGTATATAACAATCCCTTCAAACCATTTCGCAGATCCAGAATACCACTTGCATGGCGGTGGACGGTATGTAAGACACGTACCCTTTTTTTATGCGTGTACGTGTATGAAGCGGTGATGCTAACCGTTTGCTTAAGCTAACCGGGTAAAAAGCCCAAAAGTATAGCAGCCTACGTCCTGGCCCAAAACCCACCATACCCCGCTTTCCAATCACGAACATAATAGTTTTTTAAAGTAATGACTTTCTGTTTTATATGTATAAGAGAATTATAGAGCGTGCACGGCATTAAGAAATTACTGTAGTAGTACTCTTATTTAGAGGTGGCAAAAGGGAGTCGGGCGGGCTCGGGCCACAAGTTTAAATGGGCACGGACACGAGTCAAACGGACTCATGCATGTTTTATGAATCGTTTAAGAAAATACTTAAAACAAAAAAAAACTTAAACCGAACACCACATTTATATTTAAATAACTAAATTATTATATTTATCAGTTTTTTTTTAGAAACAAGTGCAGTGTCTTTCAATTGAGAAAAATTATGTGGTCGTTAATGTCCATTTAACTTTTGAAAGAACCATACATGTCTATTTCGGGTGAGGATCCTCTCCCATTAATTAAGTCAAGTTGGTTGATTTTCAACCATTGGATTAAAATCAAAAGTCAATATTAAAAGAGAATCTTTTAATCTTGACATTTGATTTTAATCAAATGGTTAAAGATCAACCAATTTGACTCAAGTTGGTGGGATAACTTGAAAGGATTCAAACCCGTCTATTTCAGATGAAAGAATTAGCTAAATGCGCCCAAATATTTTACAAATTATCTCATGAAAATCTATGATTTTGAACACAAATTACCACTGCTACTCTCTATCGCACGTCATTTGCCTTGCGTTATATGCGATTATAAAAGGCTAAAAGCACATGTTCTTCCTTTCCTTTAAATAAATAAGGCATAGTTCTTTGGTCGGAACATTTTTAGTCTATAAATCATATTTTATGTGTTTCTTTTCGGATTCACACTTCTATAAACTCAAAAAACCTGTCTTACAAGATGACTTGACAGTTTGACATATATAACAACTTAAAGCATAAACCAAAAGTAGAACGAAATGCAATGCAAAAACATGTTTCTATTTGCCTATGTGGCATGTGCTCTCGTTTCTTCATAACTTGCAAATGCCATTTAGTTATAGTTTTTTAAGAGAAACTTGAGGCATTAGGAAATTGGAATGCATTAATGAAAATATGACAAAGATATATTTACCGTCTTTATGTAGTTTATTAATCCATCCACGAGTTTTGCATGCATGGGACCATATAGTGTACTTAATAGTTTAGCCTTATCGTTACATTATCATGCGTAAATTGACTCACGTCGCAAAAAGCCAATGGAAAAGAACGAAAATGAAATGTGAACCAAAGTCGAACTTTATTAGGAAGAAACTTGAACCATATGTGTAAAAAAAAATAAGGTATGTCGAATTGAATTAGCTGATTTGTCCCAAGTCTTTGAACTAACATTTTCTTTTTATTCAAAGTTCAATTTTTCAGCCATGAACAATTTTGTAACCTATTTACGTGTACTTGGCCAAAGAAAATAGTGTACATAGATCATATATATACTTAAAATACAATGACACTAAATCCATATATGCATGATTACAATGCAATTATAACATGTGAAATATTGAAATAAGAAAATATCTGCATCACGCATGTTCGAGTGTACAAAGTGGTTTTTGTATGAGTTAAAGAAGCCATAGGATGTAATACGAGTATTACTATTTACTACCAGGGTATTCGTGCGTTGCGACGGCGGATACCTGTAATTAAAATTTCCGGCAACTAATACTTTTTGATTATATGCTTTTCTTGACGAATATGGATGACTATTATGAAGTTAATAGGTACTCGACCATTGTTTCTTACGATAATAAATTTAACAAGAGGAGTTTGTTAAAAAGAAAACATGAAGATGAGAAAGATGATATAATCGACATAAAGATAAAAGTATAAAACATATGACCATTAAGCTTAAGATATTAAGTAAGGATCAAATGAGAAGTAAAAATAAAATGAGAAGGGTGAGAAGAAACCACAGCCGTACATTTTAGACGCACATAAAGAAATAGATGCATCTCCCCATAAATTTCTCCTCCTTATTTGAAATGTGTGGCTCAAATTTCTTCTCATTCTTCTTATTTCAATTTCTCTTCTCACTAGATCTCTTCCCGATATTAAGGTAGTTAAAAGGTCGTTACACTTTAGTTAAAATAAGTGATTGTAAAATTAGAAATTATATGGTTGGTTTGCAACTTTGCATCATGTCAAATAAACATGATTACATTAGTTAGTAGCTTTCATCATTTGTACCATTTATTTTATTAGTTGTACTTTTCATATATCGGGTGTTTTATTAGTTACATTGATTGTAGATATTTAAATTATTTAATAACTTTCATTATTTGTATGATATATTTTATTAACTGTATTTTTTATGTAGGGGTATCTTATTAGCTACATGGATTATAGGTGTTTAAGACAAAATTTTATAACAATTAAGTATATAGTCTTAATATTTTAAGATTTTCTCTCTGAAAATCTATCAAATGCTTTGTAATATACTAGAGATTATTATGTACAATATACATTTGTCCAAAAAGATGTCGTCAAGAGAAGGTATATAAAAGAATGTTAATAAATAAAGCAAAAGGAAAACTTTAACGCGACTGTTGGTCTTATGTTCGAGGTCTTTACGAATATACACCATGTTGGAGGTCTTATGTTCAATCCTTGCAATTAACGGTTGTTTTATAATTTTGTGTTTTTCAAAGCATTTATAAACACAAATTTGTTGATGAATAAAACAAGAGGCAATACTTAATTTTGTGTTTTGGATTCCAAACTAAAGCAAATATGATTTGGGTTGAGTCATCACTTCATTTTCTCGATCAATATTTTGCCTTCGAGAATCACAAACATATATACTTTTCAAGTTTGATTTGTTCCTTTAAAATACATGTTCTTCTACTTCATTTTTATTCTCTATATTTGTTTTGAGGTTGGTGAGTGAGAACATATAATGATCAATCATATCTTCATTTTCAGAATTGGAAAGTTTGTCTTTTTAAGGAAATATTCAAAACCTGTCGGTGTAAGGTGTTTTGACAAAACATGCGATGAGATTAATAGAATCAGACTTAGCGGTGAAGATGGTTGAGAAGGAGTTGGGAGGAGAAGAGCATGTTGACTTTGTTGGCACGAGTATAGGACCATCGTTGGCTGTTTTAGGTCGGTCCTAATATCTCATTGCTTAACTAAAAATAAAACATAACCTGAATAAAAGGTCAATCCTGAGCTCCCGTTGTTGTTTTTATATTTAATAAACCCTATAAGCGTCTCTCCATGTGTTTTATGTTTGTCTTAACATTCGTAAATCAAAAAGATCATGCCACTCTCTCTACCCATCTCTATGTGCTTATAATAAGCAAACCAAGCTAGGTTCTTTCAATATATGATAAATGTAACCTTAGAGTTCCCTTAAGAGAACAATAGCATATGAATGAAATTTAGAATGTTGTGAAAATACTTAACAACAGAGCTTATAAGGAAAATCTATTTGTATTTATACGCTTACTTCAAGTTCAAAGTGGATGATTTAGATCTATTTTACATCAAGTGAAAACTATTTTCTAGGAGATAGCCCATAAGTAATTCTGTTTTCGTTGACCACATTACTTTCTACTCTCACGTCCAAGTGTATTTTATTTCTTTTCAATCTCAAAAAGAGAAGAAATTATGAACACCACCGGTCAACGTTTTATGAAAATCTTACGTGATATAAATATAATAATTTACATCGACATCGCAAAACTATGAGTGAGTGGATGAGTGAACTCATTTAGTATGAATTCCATTTAGTTGAGATTCGAGTCCAAAATGAAACAACACAATGATAGAGCTGGTGTCAAGTCCTTGTACGCTGTCATCTTCCGCAATTTTATGATTAAAGTACAAACGTTTTAGACTCTAGTATCATAACAGTATCACTTACGTGGTCAATGGTGACATGGTTTTAGTTATAAGCAACGGTTTGTGCTAGCTGAGTTTTATCATGTCAAAACTGTTTTCCAAATTGTACATTCTACATTTTGTTGCCGAACCATGGAAAAACACAATATGACTACTCAATAGCTTTCATAAATATAAACAGTTCACGCTATGATAATTTCTTATCACTGATGTTTGTCGATACAGTTCCCTGTAAATCTCAGGGACATTTGACGAAAGCCAATAGTTTGACACAAAAGTCAAATAATTTATTATGTTTAAAGATTTCAACCAAATATAGAGATTTTTTTATGTAAATCAAAAGTTTATTACGATCTTATATCACTTAGAACACTTTATTAAGTTTAATAATAAAATTCTGACCTTTTTCATCAAGAACACAGTTTGACTTCAGAAGTCAACTGTGTTTGTTGAGCTCCATTAATTAAACTAAGTTCAAATTCTGTATTGATTTAAAGTAATTAGTACAACATGCAAGTTGAGGCTACACCTTAATTTAACAGCATTATTAAAAAAGTACTACTGAAAAACACTTTTAAACACTTCTTAAACCTTTACAAGCAATAATACTTTTGGAGTGTACCAGAAAATAGTATCTATAACCAAAACAGGTTCAGCGAAATTCACTTAATAATCACCAATCAGCAATGATCCTTGTCTTCCATACTGTGACGGGATGCAGAGTCTAAGCACATGTAAACAATCAACAATGCCTGAGGAAAAAAATCATAAACAAATTATTTCCACCTGAAAAAAAAAAAACGATTGAATGTTAAAAATAAACTGTAACATGAAAAACAAAAAAAAATGTTAAACAGATTTTATATTCATTTCATCCCTACTTTAGCACACGAAAAACAAACTGGCCATTCATGTTTATAATTAATCAAGTCCCATTAATGAGCATAAACATAATTAACATGATATAGATTTCAATGCATGAATAAGAAATGTCGCATTTTGGATCAGCAAAGTCATGTCAGGTTTCAACTAGAGTAAAGCTGGAAGTCTGGAACTAGGCTTAAATGTCAACAAGAACAACCAAAATTGCACAATGTGATTGACAAAACAGCACAAATAAACGGCTACAGTCATTTGTTCCAGACTATTTCACTATGTGCCTAGAAAGAAGTTCGATATAATGTAACGAAGAAGTGTTTCAGCACCAAAGCTTGGGGCCATGTCCTGTACGGTATCATCTTCCGCAATTTTATGATAAAAATACAAACCTTTTAGACTATAGTATCATATCAAATCACAACATATCACCCACGTAGTCAATGGTGACATTGTTTATTTGTTCTAGTTATAGCGTTTTATGTTAGCTCAGTTTTACCATGTGAAAACTGTTTTCCAAATTTTACATTCTACATTTTGTAGCCCAACCATGGAAACACAATATGACTTCTCAATGGCTTTCAAAAACATAAACGGTTCAAGCCCTGATAATTTCTTATCACTCAAATATGTTTGTCAGTTCAATTTCATAAAAATCTCAGCGAAATTTGATGAAAGCCAACAGTTGACTAAAAAGTCAAATTCTTATATGCTTAATGATTTCAACCAAATGTACGTGGAGCTTATTTATGTGAATCAAAACTTGTATATGATCATACATAACTTATAACACTTTCTACAGCCTCATGTAAAATTCTGGCCATTTTTTTCAAGAACAAAGTTGGACTTTCTAAGAAGTCAACTGTGTTTATTGAACTCCATGAATTAACTTATCTATCTTCAAATTCTACTATGATTTTACAGTAATTAGTACAAAATCCAATATGGGGATTATAATGTAATCTAACAGTTTAATTAAAAGTAAGTACTAATTTAGTAATATTGAAAGATAAAAGAAATCACAATTTGAAACACTTATTTACAAACATTTTGTGCGCGTACCGGAGAAAATCATCAATGACGAAAACAGATTGAGCGAAAACACTTGAAAATAAACAACAATGATCCTTTGCTTCATTTAAGTAACGGGGTGCAGGGTATAAGCACATGAAAACAATCAACAATGCCTGGTGAAAGAAAAAAAAAAACATAAACAATTACATCAAGTTAGAAAAAAATAGCGTTTGAATGGAACAAATGTCAGGATCGAAAGTAAAAACATGTATAAAACAGACACAATAGTTGTTGTCATGTAAGGCGATCAATACAAAAATGGAGACAGGGAATGTACCTGTTATTTATATATTGGCTCCTGTGGGTCTGTCAACTGCGTTATTTATGGGCCGCTGCTTATATTTCCCATGAGTATAGCGCTTGTATACCTTTGGTGATATAGCACATTTTAATTTACCCATGTTGTTTGGAAGTTCCCGCAAATGGTTACAATCCGTTATGATTAGCGACTCTAAAGATTTTATTCGGCCAAGATCATCCGGTAACTTCTCAAGAAGCAAACATGATTTAAGTTCGAGAGATTTGAGATGTTTCAACTTACAAATGCTATCTCGAAGATTTTTAATCTCTGTAGATGCAAAAGTCAGCTCCTCTAGACATTCTAACTGGTCAAGGTCCCGGGGTGCTTCTGTAATACTGCCTTCAAGTGTAGGCTTTCTTAAACATTGTAATCCACAAATGCTTCTTGAAAAACTCTCAAGGTTCGTACAAGCACACAGGCCTAGAGAAATTAGCCTTTCAAGACTTCCAAATGATGAAGCTTTATCTTCTTTATAGTAACATAAAAGCTGAAACTTTGGAGAATCATTGTCTGAGTGCAATTGGCAAACATCTGTGGGTTTTGCAATCAGATGTAACTCAGATAAAGAACCAGCCTCAGCCGATTGATGCCGTTTGTCAAACACAAAAGACTTAAACCTCCCACAACCACTTAAGTCTAAGAAGACAAGCTTTTTCAGACATCCAATGGGAGCATTAATTTCTATCAAATCAGAACAATTTTTAAGATTTAAGCTTTTGAGATTTGGAGTCAGCCCAAGGTCAAGGGTCCTCAACTTTGAATGACTGAGGTTGAGCTTTTCGAGCTTTAGACTTTCAACTGGCATTTTAAGCTCTACCAAATCATTACAGCCTTTGAGTTTTAGCTTCTCAAGATTCGGAGTATTCCCGAGGTAAAGGTTTTTCAACTTTGAATCAGTGACGTCAAGAAATTCGAGCTTTAAACTTTCAGCAGGCATTTGAAGTTCTACCAAATCACTACAGCCTTGGAGTGTTAGGTTCTTTAGATTCGGAGTATTTCCGAGGTGAAGGTTTGTCAGCAGCTTTGAATAACTGATGTAAAGATATTCGAGCTTTGAATGATGATCAGCAGGTATATGAAGCTCTTCGAAATCATCACAACAGCTAATAGTCAACTGCTCAAGATTTGGAGCCAACCAAAGGTCAAAGGTCCTCAGCTTTGGAGAATCAATTGTGAGGAACCTGAGGTTATTTAGAACCTAACATAAGTACAAAAAAACAATTAGTACTGGTGCAGTGAAAAACAACAAATTAACCATTATTCTACCTTTTCTTCTTCATCTTCCCAAAGTTGAACAATATTGCTTTCATACAATTCAAGTTCAACAAGATTTTTTCCTTGAAATGTATTCGGTAAACTCGAAAAAGGAAAAGCATACCATCTCATAAATTGTAAGGAATTTGGAAGGTATTCGCTAACTTTATCAAATTCAACAATATTGCTCTCATAATAATCCATAAAGAGATCCATATAAACAAATCTAAGATCCTTCATTTTTGCAAGACCTTTTACTGCAATTTCAGCATTGAAACCTGGTGACTGGAAGTATAGACATTTAGTTGCTTGGGTACCCTGAAATAGAAAAAATAAAACCCCTTAATTTTAGTCAGAACCCTATATTTCAAAACGCCCAAAAACACTGAAAACATTATCAAATTGAAAGTGAATGAAGATGATATAAAGCAATTGAATGATAATTCAATTTGAATTAATGAATTTTTGAGTAATTACTAGAGAGAGAAAGTGAATTTGGGGAAAACTTGTCATGTGTACCCTTTTTTATAAGAAAAGTGACGGTAACTTATTATTTTGTCTAATATCTATATCTATATCTATATATCTTATAATGCATATTAGTGTTACGATCCCACATCGCCCAAGTATGGGATTGGGCGGTGGTTTATAATGTCTAAGTGTCCCCTCCTCATCAAGCTAGCTTTTTGAGTGAGTTCTACATTTGGACTTATGAACATCGATACGAGCCTAGTATGGGATAGGTTCGTATCAATTGGTTTCAGAGCCAGCCCAACCTTTCGAGGTTCCAACAATCGGAGTGGTGGCCTATGGAGTGGTGGCCTGTGGAGTGGTGGCTTGGACCCGAAAGAAGGGTGCCAACCGTGACCAACACAGCCGTGACCAACATAGCCGTGACCAACGAGCTCGGTAGCTTGATGAGGAGGGGACACTTAGACATTATAAACCACCGCCCAATCCCATACTTGGGCGATGTGGGATCGTAACAATTAGACCCTCTCTCATATTAAATATTTAAGATTTCCTAATATAAAATTTAAGCAAATACATATACTAAAGCTTTTTGTGCAATTAATTTATGCACAACCATGTATATTAAATACTTACAATTAATACTCTTCTTCAATCACCCCTTTACACAAAAATACAACCATTTTACCACATAGTACAATATAATCAAGCTACTACTCATTTGTTGTATAAATCCAATAACCCAAACACTTAAAACACCAGCATAAAAACAAAACTACGCAACTTAAAGGACCAACATGTACAACTTGAAAGACTTGGTTAAAGTTACCCAAATATAAAATTCTCACCATCTATAAAGCTGTTGTAACAGAAAATATAAAATTAAAAAATATTTATCGCCACAAATTTTATTACAGGGTACCCGCCGCCGCATCGCGCGGGTACCCTGCTAGTAATACTTAAAAAGACAACAGTATCCTTTTATTATAACGGTCAAATATAGTTAAACTAACAGAGTTAGGAAATTTGGACCAAACCCAGAACTTTTTAAAATACTGGAGCAAAAATGAAATATCTAGCAAACCACAAGGAAAAAAATGTAGTTGACTCTCAGTTTTATTAAATCATAACTTATTTCTTACCAGGTCATTAGTCAATATATAATCGATTTCCTTTTTAACCCACAATCGGCTATGTCTTTGAGGTTCATCGGGGTGTGACCGACGAACAATATTCGTTCCCATTTCTTCTAAATGATCATGCATCCCCAATTCCATATATTCAACATTAAAAAAAGATGTCTTTTTAGAAATGGTTATAAGAGATTTCTGCTCAAGAACTCTTAAACCAATTTTAGCATGGAATCCACGGCTTTCAAGCACTCTAATTGCATCTTCTTCCTTCCAACCTCTGAGTATGCATGCAACATCCAGAAATATTTCTTTGTAATCCTGCTCAAGACTGTTGTAGCTTAATTCCAATTTTTTCAAAGTTTCCTCCAACGGAATTGTTTTTAGTCTTTCTATGGCATCTTTCCATTCAATTTTATCTTTACTACATAGAAATGAACCCAAAACTTTTATAGTCAATGGAAGACCAGCCGCATAACGTACAACTTGCCTCGATAGCTCTTTGTAACCTTCAATTTCAATCTCTCTCCCAAACGCATACCAACAGAACATGAAAATTGCTTCATCATTCGATAACAAATTGACACCATGAATCGAGTTCACTCCGTGTGCACGCAGCACATGCTCATCTCTGGTTGTTATGATAATTGTACTTCCTGGCTTGAACCAATTACGAACGGCTAACACCTCAAGTTGTTCTATGTGATCCACATCATCTAGAACAACTAGAACCTTTCTACTGTGCAAGAACTTTTTCATCATATTTTTCCCGTCAGAAACACTACTAACTCTAATGTTATTATCATTTAGAACATCTGATAGTACTTGCTTCTGCAACTTCTTCAAACCCGACAAAGAGGCTTTTGAAATTTCCCTAACATTTTCAACAAAGCTTTGACCCTCAAACTGAAGGGATATATGATCAAAAACAGCTCTGGCCAAGGTTGTTTTCCCCGCACCTCCCATCCCCCATATCCCTAGCATGCGAACATCATCAACACTTGTTTCTAAAGATGAAACAACATCCTTTACTCGGGTGTCCATGCCTATTAATTTTCCATCAACATCCGAGTTAATGCAACGCAACTCTAGTGATATCTTTTCAACAATCTTTTGGATAAATTTAGCTTCATGTCTGTATGTAAAATAAGATTCAATATGCTTGTTAATAATCCTACTTGAACAATCAATTCTAGATAATAACATATACAATTGTATATAAAGTAATGGCATAGAATCAGCTATCTGAATGGATAATAACATATACAGATAGGCTGGGTATAAGGTAAACTTTTCCGGGTCAAAACAGGTTGGGTCTACCCAAAAACACTTCCCTTCAACGTCTAACTTATAACATACTCGTTGCAATGCATTAAAAACTGCTTTTAAGGTTATATGTCAATACAGAAAAAATCTTAGGTTTGTGAATAAAAAATGCTTTAAGGTTATATGCATTAAAAATACACCATGTTAGGATATAAATAGTTATTAACCCATTTGACCCGTTTGACCCATTTGAGATGAAACATGTTTTTTTGAAAGCCATTAATTATTCATATAAATAGTTATTTACCCATTATAAATACACCATGTTGGTACCCACCGTAGATAAAAAAGAAGTAAAATCAAAGAATATTGCCTAAACGATGAAGAAATTTACTCACCCATTAGCAATGCTTTTCAACTCCCAGCCAGCCAAATCAGATGCTTCTTTCAAAGCCTCCCTCCATTTCCCAGCAGCTTCATCCTCTTTATGTTTTGCAAATGCATCTCCAACTGACCCACTTTGTTTGCGTACTTCAGTGGGCTTCACATCGTAGAACACGGGATAAGCCGTATGCCCAAAACCTTTCCGGCATTCCATAATCTTAACAAGCTCTTCCAAGCACCAAGATGAAGAAGCATAGTTCTTTGAAAAAACAATAATGTAAAATTTTGAGTCTTCAATGGCCTTAATAAGCTCATCACTGATCATCTTCCCTTGCTTAATATTCTCATCATCCTTATATGTTTCAATACCTTTTTGTGTAAGAGCAAAATAAAGATGATCAACAAAGTTCTTTCGAGTGTCTTCGCCCCTAAAGCTTAAGAAGACATCATACTTGAAGCTATTTTGAATGGATGAAACTGAAGTAGAAGCCAGTATGGTTGAAAGAGTTTATGTGAAAAAGTGTCTGTGTTTGTGTGGGTATAGTTGTGGAATATTGAGGTTGAGAAACAAAAGCCACTCATATGGTCTTTTGGTCAATGAAAAAAAGAAAGATAAGATTAACTGTTTGAACTTTCAACCAAGTGACCAATACACACACACGCCATTTATAAAAGGCTTCTGATTTATGTTATCAATTTTGTCAGTTGCATACTTGCACATGTTTTATGTTTCTTAATTTTCATATAAATGATGGTTCAAAAGATCATTACTTGTTGAGTGATGATACATGGGCCTAACTAAATAGGCCTAAAAGGAGACCTAATGCATAAATGTATTGTACAGTACTGTTACTGTACAATACATTTATGCATTAGGTCTCCTTTTAGGCCTCTTTAGTTAGGTCCATTTATCATTTTCCTTACTTGTTACATTAATGATATCATAATCATTACATAAATTTTTTGTCAGTCACTTTTCAAATCATATAGAATTTGCTACAAACAATGGTTAAAGAATAGCCGGTAAAGTATATAGTTAATTGGTTTTACTGGCAACTTTAGATCAGAGGGGAGGGATGTGTTGTCTTTCCCACTAAACTAAGGAACCTGGAGCCACCTATTGATAGTTTAAACCACTGAAGACCTGAACTAAAAATAGCGAAAGCATTAGTCTCACACAAACACATTATCAAATAAATTGCAGTCAATTCCCAAAAATGCAGGTACAACGCACTAAAATGTTCAGGAATGCACCCACAACAGTTTTGCTTTTTGAAAAGCTGCTAAGAAAAGCACAAGATTTTTCGTCGGAATATTTGCTTACAAGAACATTAAGTGCATGACTGTGTTTGATCAAAAATCACTGTATGCTAACATGACATCCATTTATTACTATAATCGCCATTGAAAAACTATAAAATCTCTTGTAGAAACTAGAAACACTAAACTCAGGTCTAAAGTTTGTTCATTAGTAAAAAAAAGGGCTGGACTACAACTTGAATTTTGAAAAGCTTCCGCTTTCTTTCCTCTATTTTCCAGTACAGAGCAGCCCCAACACTTCCGAAAGTTTTCATTTGTAGATTGATAGATACTAGTGTCAACTGCCTTTGAACAATCCAAATCAGACACTTAGTGTCTCAACATGATTAGATATGGATATACCAATCGCACATTTCAAAGCACGGTCAACACTCATTTCTTCTTGGTGGAAGTTTTCTTCGCCTTTTTATTTTTAAATCCTCATCCACTCTCCTGTCAAAACAACAGGTATTCTTCAATGATAACTGAAATCAGACTTGCTAAATGACAAAAGCATCATTATTTAGCTCATATCATATTTATACGAAAAAATAAAAGTTTAAAACGAAGTTTATCAATTATAAAGCAAAGCAAGGTGAAAAAATTGAGAGATACAATTGAGTGGAAGTACCTTTCTATAGTGAATGTAAGCAGCTTTGCCGGTCATTTCTTGCCCATTTTTACTGACATAAACCTGTAAGTACAAGAAAATTCTATTTATATCATACAGCATAGAAAGATATGCCATCAAAAAGTAGGGGTGGTGAAAGACTCAAAAGGTTGCCTTCTCATTCATTAATCAACCATATATATACACGAAGAGTCCTATGACTTATGCCTAACTGATAACTACCCATGAGACTATTATGGGATAAATATACAATGTGATTTACATACTAAAGATAAATACAAATATGAAGTATATCTAATAGTCCCCCTCAGTCAAAGCGGAGGTGGACGAATGCTTCGACTGGCTCGAAAATCGTCAAACAACACCCGTGGGAGTCCTTTAGTAAAAATGTTCCGGCAATTTGAAATCGGGTAGGAACATGTAGGACACGTACTTGACCACGAGCTACCTTTTCACGTACAAAGTGAATATCCATTTCAATATGTTTAGTACGTTGATGTTGAACTGGGTTACCCGATAGAAATATAGCACTTACATTGTCACAAAACACAAGAGTTGCTTTTGGAATGGGACAATGAAGCTCAAGAAGTAGGTTGCGAAGCCAATAAGACTCCGAGACAACATTAGCTACGCTACGGTACTCGGCTTCCGCTCTAGAACGGGATAGTGTAGCTTGTCTTTTAGAAGACCAAGAAATTAAGTTGTCACCCATAAACACACAATAACCAGAAGTAGAACGGCGAGTATCGGGACAGCCACCCCAATCCGCATCTGTGTATGCAACAAGATTTTGTGTAGCATACTTGGTGAGATGCAAACCATAAGAAAGAGTACCCTGCAGGTAGCGGATAATTCGCTTTAAGGCATACATGTGAGTGTCACGTGGATCAAGCATGTGTAAGCAAATTTGTTGCACCGCATAAGAAATGTCAGCTCGAGTAATGTAAGGTATTGCAACGCACCCGCAAGACTACGAAAGTGTGTAGGATCGGAGTAAGGTTTACCCGAAGTAGCACTAAGCTTACCCTTGGTATCAACTGGCGTATGAACCGGGTTACATGAAGACATACCAGCTCTCGCAATAATATCTTTAGCATAATTTTGTTGACTAAGAAAGAGACCATGTGAATGCCGAACAACTGAAATGCCCAAGAATGAACTTAATGGTCCAAGATCTTTCATTGCGAACTCGCGAGCTAAAAGGGACATGAGAGATGTCCGAAGAGCAACAGTAGAAGTGATGAGTATTATATCGTCAACATAAAGAAGTAAATAAGCCATATCCTGCTCGTTGCGATAAATAAACAAAGAATGATCACATTTGCTGTGCACAAATCCAATAGTAGAAACAAAATCCGCAAATCGTTGATACCAGGCTCGTGGAGCCTGTTTTAAACCATAAAGAGACTTCTTTAGAAGACACACATGATTGGGACGTTGAGGATCCCGAAATCCCATAGGTTGATGCATGTACACTGTTTCCTGTAGATTGTCGTGCAAAAATGCATTTTTGACATCCAATTGGTGAATATGCCATGACTTAGAAAGAGCAAGACTAAGTACGGTGCGGATGGTGGCCGGCTTAACGACCGGACTAAATGTTTCATGACAATCAACACCAACTTGCTGAGACCTGCCATCACCAACAAGACGAGCTTTGTATCGCTCAAAAGAACCGTCAGAGTTCATTTTATGTCTATAAATCCACATAGAACGAATAACATGCATATCGGGAGTACGAGGTACCAAAACCCATGTCTTATTATCAATTAGAGCTTTATATTCATCATTCATGGCATGGTTCCAATTAGGGTCAGATAAGGCTTGTTTTGGATTTTTTGGTAAGGGAGAAAGAGTGGTAGAAGCTGTTAAATTAAAAGGTACCTTGCTTTTGGTGATACCAGACATGCTTCGTGTGGTCATAGATCGAGTAGGAATGGGGCGTGAAGCGACTGGGCTGCGGGTAAGCAACCGAGCTGTGTTGGGTCGAGAGGTGAGTAAGGAAGACTGAGAGTTGGGTCGAGACCCAGAAAGGCCTGAATGAAAAGAAGCAGGAGAGTGGGGCATGTTATTGGGTGGAGTATCAATACCAGACTCACAAGTATCTTGAGGAGATGATAGTCCAGTAGGTGAGTGAGGCTCGGGTGCGTTTGGGTCGACCAAATTGTGCTCAAGATTAGCGGGTTGCGGCTGTGATGAAGCAAGCTGGTGTGAAAACAAAGGATGAAGTCCTTCATGTAAGAATTTATAGGCGTGTTTGGTTGGTTTGTTATGGGTTGTAAAAGGTTGCCTTCTCATTCATTAATCAACCGTATATATACACGAAGAGTCCTATGACTTATGACTAACCGATAACTATCCATGAGACTATTATGGGATAAATATACAACGTGATTTACATACTAAAGATAAATACAAATATGAAGTATATCTAATAGGTGGCAATTTCTAACACGAAACACGACCCAAAACCGACACCGAACTAAACTGGTAGGGTCTCGTCTAAACAGTTTTCTGGCCATGGGTGTTAAAGAGGTTGACCCACCAACCCGTTCGAGTTTATTTATTTTAGATAAATTATGAAAAACCCTTTGCCTCTCAACCGAGAGGTCAGGGGTTCGATCCTCACTCCCTACAAAAGGCCGGAGGTCCTTTCTACCTTTGGTAGAACTGGAAGCAGCCTCTCTACCTTAGGTAGGGGTAAGGCTGTCTACATCTTAACCTCCCCCAAACTGGAAACGGTATTGGGTACCCATAACCCGTGGAAGACGGCATTGGGAGTTACTTTACTTTACTTTTTCTATGAACATAGTGAGTTAAACAGGTTAAACAAGTAGACCCACCCACCAGTTTTGAAAAACGGGTTAAATAGGCAATGTTCGTGTTAGTGTAAACGGGTTAGGATTGACAAAACTGACCTAACTAATGAAACTGACCTAAAAACGGGTTAAGGTGTTCTGACATGCCAATCCGAACCCAAACCCGACCCGTATTTGTTTGTAACAGTTGTTTCTTGATTTGAAATGACTACATTAACAGAATAAGAACTTTCCAACTTACCCTCTTCCCATCGCCATTTGTGAACCAATGCCCCGCCCCTTGACCAGAAATATTCCTAGATGTTGCATGAGCCCTTCTTTTGCCAGCATCTTTTGTGATTCCTTTCGCAGTATTGACTTTAGGATTCATAGAACCTTGTGACGTTTCATGAGCCTTGGATTTTCTTGAATTTTTCCTTAATGAACTTGTCTCGGCTTTATAAGTTCTAGTAGCTTGTTTAGTTTTGTCGCCACTGCTAAATTGACCCCTAGAAACACAAGAAATGCAACACAAAAAACATGAATCATGATATAGGATTTTATGAAAAAAGAGCTAATCTTTTATGCAAATAACGCCTTAAAATACTATCAATAATATAGCAGAATTAACTTACATGTAATCGATATTCGATGTACTGGGAAGCCCAGAACCTCTACTTTCTGCATTTAACGGGAAAAAGTTGCACAAACGGGTTCGCACAAACTCTTGGACCCTCAAATCATTCACCCAAATCTACTACACTGTCCATAATATGACTATCACGTCTACTTTTTCCAATATTACTCTGAACTTTACTTTTTTCTTTCATGGAACTAAAATAATCTTCACAAACCTCATCGAGTGCAGGTGTCGGGATAATGGAACCTCTTCTCGTGTCTAAAATCTTCCTATAAATCTTTTCTGGCTGGCTGAAGTAACGAGCGATTTACTTAATTTTCTCGGCTGATGTAAACCTACACTTTTTCCCCTATCTAAATTAGATTCTGACTTACTGCAGGTCTTGTTAGTAGCAACTTTACCGGTAGAAGGAATATCAGAATCAGAGTCGGAATCAATTAGCTGAAACTTTCTAAGTGGACTGACAGTTAACTTTGGAAACGGTTGTTTGCTGCAGTTTGTGATTACGGATTCTGGAACATATGAGACATTTGAGAGATTGTGCTTTCTTTTTCCTGATTCCCTGGTCAAAACACCTAGTCCGGTAAGCGGGAATTTGGAACTGTTACTAACTGAATAGTGTTGTGTTGGAAGAATCTCATCTGCATTTAGCAATAATAACAACCAGTGAATATGGGAATGATAAACAAGCACACATGACAGTAATTAGCACACTGGTTGAAGTTACGTCTGACTGCAAATTACTTTATGGAATCTTATAAATCTTAGAACTAACACAGTTATCATGTTGTTTACGCTAAGTTAATTAATGTGGTGATCTTGAATATGTTTGTAATCTTTCTTAGATTAAAAAGAATCACAACTGGCTGCTTATTTAAGCATTTATGTATGTGTTAAATACCTTTCGATATTCAGATATGAAAAATCATTGGTAACGATTACAGCTTTCTTGTTCGTGTTAAGACATCAGTAACCGTCCAAAGGGGTTGTAAGTTGTAGCCCGAGTGCCCAACGGCACCAATTCACTAAATACACCAGACTTGCTATATTATCAAAAAACAATAACTAAATATATCACACAATAGACACAATGAAGTTATCAACTGTTACTCGTAAGTCTATCCACCCACAACATACATAAAATAAGTCCAGCTTTTCGTTACTATTAGAGTTCAAAATAATGTAATTGGCTGCCAAACTCATCCTGATAAGAATACAGAATCACAAACTTTGTTTTTCTCTTTATGAAATCAAATTGAACCTACTAAAAAAGGCATTAGTGACTACTCTTAATACCTGATAACTGATTGATATCATTTTTAGACAACTATTTCAAAGTCGCTGATTCATACTATCTGATTCGGATTACTTCACCATTAAACTTCACTGATAATCAACATTACCAAAGTAACACTAGCACAACTAAAGGGTACCTACGAAAAACTGTTACTAATTTGCTAAGCAAAACTTTTATATTCGCTAATTCACTCACGAAATCAAATAATAAGCAATCCCAAACACCCTCAAAAAGAGATTAAAACGCAATAATAAGATAAACAAAGAAGCTCAATAAAACATCCCAAAAATTATTATTTTGAGGGGTTTTTCGAATTCCTTATGAGCAACTACTATTATTTGACCTTCAATTATTATGCCTAACAAAGATTGAGAGACTTGTTTAAGGGCTTCAAACTTCAAATCCATCATCTGTTAATGGATTTGGAGGTATGACATAAGAGGTCCTTTAACTCTTTCCTTTTCTTCAATTCTTACCCCTTTTAGTCTTGTGGCCAAAGTGTGAAAAACCAAAACTTAAATAAAATACTAACTTCATTTTTTTCTCTCGGGGTCATCTTCTTGACCCACTTACAAGTTACAACCAAAGTATGACCCGAATCATAACTGACCTAGTTTAAGGTCAGGAACTGCACAAACTGAGCTCCAACATTAAGCAATAATAAACTCAAACTTAACATTGAAGACCAAACGAATTTACTATACGCAAAAATATGTGTAGTTAGAATTAAAAAACCTTTCTCTCTCTTCCAACAAACCCCTAACTACTTTCCTTCCATTTTTCACTGTTAAAAAACCTTCAAAATCCTCAATTACACCGGTTCTTGACCGTAATTCATAATTCTAAACCGTGTGATCAATATAGTTTTCAATTCTACACCGATCGATATTTATTTAAGGCAACAGTTAACAATCCTAGGCCTGATATGACCAGCAAATTTTACTGACTAATGGAAATATAGGTTTGAGTGTCAAAATTAGATAACATTCGGGTTAAGTTTTAATTTTCAAAACCGGATAGACCTGATCAGATAAGCCTCTAACCCAACCCGATAAACCGATTGACACCCCTAGTCACAATAAGACTCATTGTATGTTCTCAACGAAGATTAAAAATGACGTGCTGCATGTTGTGTTTTATTAGTCAGTTTTAATTTAGCGGATAGTTTAGTTATTTAGGTTGCAAATGTTGCTAAAATCTAGTTTGTTTGTAATTTAATTACTATAGCATCAATATCTCTTATTTCGTATTTCTAATAAATATGATGAACTATGGTTTTATTTGGAATAAAAATATAACAATACATGTGTATAATAAAGATTTTAGACTAAAATACACCGTTGGTCCCTAAACTTAGTCATACGCATTGCGATGGGACAAAGCTGGGGCGTTATCATCGTCGGTAGTCCAAAACTTGGGCTTTATATGCCAAACTCTTCCCTTGACCAGGATTGCAATAGTCAACTTTAATTTTCTGGCTTTACTTCGAGGGTATAATATACCATTCACAATTTTGACTCAACCTTCAACCCAGGGACCAATTGTGATTATGCCTACTAGTCGTTTCTTCCCTGATATGCTAGCATTTAATTTCGCGCAAACCAATATACCCACCCAACAAACAACTTTACCAATCATAATACACCATTATACAGAAACGATAAACTGCAAATCGAAATCCGAATCTAAATCCTCATTTCAAGAACTCAAAAGACCAACCCAACTTCCAACAAAACCATGTCGATCGATCGTATTAGCAACATGCCAGATGTAGTGATCACTAACATTTTGAATCGGTTGCCTTTGTTAGAAGCGGTGAGAACCTCTAGTTTAGCGCGAAAATGGAGGTCTAAGTTGACTTTGCTCACCGATGTCATAGTTGATGAGGATTTCTTTTATTATTTAACATATGAGTTTGATGGGAGGCTTGTTACTAGACTCTTAAATCGGCTTATGGGTCCAATAAGAAAGTTTGTCTTCGCTGTAGAGCCAAGATCAATTCTTGGAAGAGACGACTTTCATTATGAAGAGATTCGTGATTGGCTCTTGTTTTTGGTTGGGCATGGAATTGAGGAGCTGATTATTACAAACTGGTATGGTGATCCAGTTACATTCCCAACCCAACTTTACTCGTGAGCGAAGTTGAAACATCTGGTACTTCATGTTTGTGCTATGGCTACTTTGGAATATTTTCATGGCTTTCCAAATCTACTGAGCTTAGAATTGATTCATGTCAATTTTCTAAGCGGTATAGTTTGGGACTTTATTGTTGGTTGTCCATCACTTGAGTCTCTTAAAATGAATCGTCCTAGTACAAACGAGATGAGACTATGGGATATTGCAAAAGTTAGGAATTTGAAGAAGTTAGATTTGAGATTCGGTCGTTATAATGTTGTGACGACAATCACAACATCCGATATCTTTCACCTGACAAGATTTCAAAATCTTGAGAGCCTCAGATTGGATTTTGATGATTGCACGGTAAGAACAATTTGAGTTTTACACTTATGATTTTACAATGTTAAAGAAATGTGTAACAGTATTGACATTTAATCTTTAAAACTTGTTGTAGTTGATACGGGAAGCTAATTCTAGGATGAATGTGCCCTTTGTAGCCCTGATTAACCTTAACCTGTCCCATGTCGATTTTGGGAATATTGTTATGTTATCGTTCATCATTGAAATGATTCATGGATCTCCAAATTTGAAAATGCTGGATATCAGAGTAAGTGTTATGCTGTAATGCATATGTAGCAAATAAACATTCCAAAATTGTCATATTTGTGTATCTCAACACTATTTGATTTTTCAGGCTGCAAACACGCTTAGTGTTCTACCTTTGGAAAAAATTTCCAATGTTGTAGACAGAAACACATTCAGCCATGGCCAGCTACATACTGTGGTGTTTCAAGCTTTTCCTAGAACATAGCATGAATTAACTTTAATAAAGTTTATACTTGCGTGTTCCCAGTCGCTAAAGACAATCAATATCAGGCTCAGCGATAAAAGTCTTGATGGGAATGAAAATAACATGAAGAACTGGGAGTTGGCTAGGAAGCTGTTGACACTCCACCGAGCTTCCCCCACAGTCGTGGTAGATTTCTTTGAGTGGTTGTAGTTTATGTATGGGTTGAATACCCTATGACAATTAATGTTGCAAAATAGTTTTTGTATTTTGGTACAATATTTGTTTATATGGTTTGCTTAAAATTAGCTTGTTCATATGTTGTTGTTTGTGCATATTGTAGGTGATGCAAGTTTGACATTCGAAAGTCAAACTTTCATTTAGCATTTCAATTTGATTGTAGCAAGTAAAACAGCATTTCCAGTGTACTTTAGTTAGTCAATACTTGAAAATGGTGAATGGCTATTTTGTATGTAGTATTTGCATTTTGACTGTGTAAATTTAAAATTGCAAAACCATTACTCAATATTTAACTTTGTAAAGTCAAAATTGCAAAACCATTACTCAATATTTGTGCACACTGTTTACTTGTGCACACCAACCGATAAACCCATCTACCACTTTTTTCACACACAAACAATTTCCAATGGAAGATTTCCCTATTTTGAATGAACTCATGGAGATTGTTGGTTCATCAAAGTTGAAAGATCGTATGGCTGTGTGGTTTGAAGAAGAGGCTGCACAAGAAGGGCTTTTGAAAAAGCTAGTTCTTCAGTGCATTGATCATCTAAAGAGGGGAATCATGAAGCGTAGGGAGCTGATCGAAGAGAACGAAGCTCCGGGACCTCGGGGAATAGCGCTTGACTGTTTGGATGCGCTGAAGAAAATCCAGGTTAGGCACGCACACCAACTTGTTCAATTCATACAGATTGTTGGTCAAACTTATGAAGCTATTCGTTTCAACGAAGGTTTTGTCAAGAATATGGCAGAGCATAATGCTTGAATTTTGGGTATTTCAAGGGGGTAGATAAATGGGGTCTTTTGGGTGCTAGTTTTGGAAATATAGGTTGGTAAAAAGGGTATATAAATTGGATATTTTGTTTGGTCGTTGGTCTTGGTTTGATGTAGTTGTTTCTGATCTTCTAACCGACTATATTAAGGATGAAATATCATCTATGTTTTATGTATTTAATTTGTTGTTGTATTGTGTGATATTGGGTGTATTTTACTCTTATTAGTATCAGCAAAACCAAACATCCCCTTTTATCAGCAAAAGTTATATCACCAAAACCAATCACCCCATTGTATCAGCAAAAGTAAAGGCAGTGGTTTAAAAATATGTGTTGAAAATGCAAATGCTTTAGCACTAAATCATCATGTATTGACAACGGTGTAATGTTTAGAAATGCAAAACGAATTGTAACATCTTGACAATGCTGATCATAAAGCATTGACAATGGTGTATTGACAATGCTTTAGCACTAATGGACTGAACAAGCCCAATGCCTCAAATTGTAACATCTTAAATTTTGACTTAGCCAAGTCAAACAAATTTTATGAAAGGAAACAAATTGTAACTTATCTTTGTGGTATGACTTGGGTAAGTCAAACCTATTTAGAAATGCACAACGATTTTAAGCAGTTACAATGCACAACCAAACACTATTACTAACATAAGAACCCAATTTTTATTGATCGATTTCATGTTCTCAACAACTACAAAGTTTCCTATCATCTAAACATACACTTTGCTAGACCCACAACTCTCCCTATCATCCTTTTCCTTCATTTCCTTCCTTTTCTTAAGATATTTAAACAATATTTCCAGATTTTTAATCCTTTCTCCCAAATCTTTAAACTTTGATAACACGATGTCATCCTCTTCCTTCTCCTTCTTAACACCCAAATCCTTTTCATTTGGGCAGTCTTCTTTCCTCAACGAACTCAACAAAGCCTCCCCTTATCGTTTTGTGCCATTATAGTTTTTTTTTTTTTTTCTTTTTGCTTTGGGTAGAATTTGTGTTGCTTGTATTTTAGGGTTCAATGTTGTGTGTAGCCGGTACTAATATTGTTGAACGTTGGGTTAGATTCTAACTATGTTGGGTCAAAATTGTGAATGGTCTATTATACCCTCGAAGTAAAGCCATAAAGTTAAAGTTGACTATGGCAATCCTGGTCAAGGGACGGGTTTGGCATATAAAGCCCAAGTTTTGGACCTCCGGCGATGATAACGCCCAACTCTGTCCCAACGCGATGCGTATGAACAAGTTTAGGGACCAACGGTGTATTTTAGTCAAGATTTTATAAAAGAATAATATATATACAAACTCATTCATAAGTTAAAGATTATATTTGCAAAGTTCATATGCTAGAGACAAGCTTGTTGGGTCCAAAATACCAAAATAACCCATATTTACACTAACGAAAAAAACCACCCTATTTTTACAAGCAAATATAAAAATAGCAAATTTTTGGCAAAAACCTATATATATGCATGGCTACATTAACATGGTAGATGTTGAAATAAATAAATATGCATATTTAGAACGGTGAGGCACTTTATTTTGCATACTCAAAAATCTTGCATACTAAGGGATAAATCCCCACCTTCATCTATTTTGATCAAATGGTTGTGATTAACCTAAGACTTAATATGTCTAAATTTAAGTCCATGTTTTTTTCTTGTCTTTTTCTTTTCTTTTGATTTTTCTTATTTATTTTCTCATTATTTGTCTCTTTTTTAATCACTTTTTTAAATTTCACGATTTTTTTTTTATTTTTTTATTTTTATTTTTATTTTTTTCGTTTTCGTCAGTTTTCATATTTTTTCATACGTTTTTGTCCGTTTTTACGCTTTTTATACGTTTTCGTCTGTTTTCATACGTTTTCGTTCTTTTACATATGTTTTCGTCCGTTTTCTTACGTTTTCTTCCGTTTTCATACGTTCTCGTTCGTTTTCACACGCGTCCGCTCTTACGCTTGCTGTTTTCTTGCGCTTTCGTCCCGTTTTCATCCGCTTTACCATGTTAACGCTGTTCTGGCCCCGTTTTCTTACTTTTTTGTCCGTATTCGTCCGTTTACATACGTTTTCTTACGTTTTCGTCCATTTTCATACGTTTTCGCCCGTTTCTTACATCGTTGTCCGTTTTCATACGTTTTTGTCTATTTTCTTATATTTTCGTTTGTTTTCTTAGGTTTTCGTCTGTTTTCTTACGTTTTCTTCTGTTTTCTCACGTTTTCCTCCGTTTTCTTACGTTTTCGTCCGTTTTCTTAGGTTTTCGTCTGTTTTCATACGTTTTCGATCCGCTTTTCTACGTTTTTGTTCGTTTTCATAAGTTTTCGTCCGTTTACTTATGTTTTCGCCTGTTTTCTTACATTTTCGTCCGTTTTCCTATGTTTTCTGACGCTTTCCTCCGTTTTCTTACGTTTTCGTCCGTTTTGAAACGTTTTAGTCTATTTTCTTTCATTTTCATCGGTTTTCATATGTTTATATACGCTTTCATCCGTCTTTTTACGTTTACGTCCATTTTTAGACGCTTTCGTCTGTTTTCAGACGTTTTCGTCCATTTTCATACGTTTTCGTCCATTTTCATCCGTTTTTATACGTTGTCGTCCATTTTTAGACGTTTTTTCCGTTTTTATACGCTTTTCATTCGTTTATTCGTTTTTGTCCGTTTTCATACGTTTTCGTCTGTTTTTTGCAGTTTTTATACGCTTTTCGTCTATTTCGTATGTTTTCATGCTTACTATCAAACTTTATTATATTACATGCCTAATATCAATTGTGATATTTTAATAAAAAAAAAGTTAATGTCTAATATCACTTGTGATATTTCATAAACGAACAAGTATGTCTTTTTAACCTTTAATATCACCTTAGATATTTCATTGCTCTGTATATTTTTATATATTATCACCTATGTATTTTCTAATATTTTTATAATTTTCAGTTACAAGATAGTTTTTGTGTCTTTCATCGCAATTGACAAGCGCATATTTTTTTTAATGCAACCGATGTTATCTATCACTTGTGATATTATACACTTAATAGAAATAAAATGGTGAAAGTCTATTTAGGTGAATTCTTATTTTGTTCAAAAAAATGCTAATTTAATGCAATACTTGTTTGATTTTAAGAATATGTCAAGACTCTATTTTCATAGTTTGCTTCCTTTTTATTCATTTTGATATTTTTAAGTGACACTTATTTATCTCTTGTAATATAACATTGTAAGAAAGATGAAGAGTATTACACTCTTCATCATGTATGTGTTATCAGTTGTGATACTCAACTAAAAATGTGAAATATTAAATTCATACCAAATGTGATAAGAATTTAGTATTTTACCAAGTATATATGAAAGAAATGATAATAAACATCACTTATTATATTACTGTGACGATTCTGTTCATTTTTCTTATTTTTGTTTTTGAAAGTATTTAGGAAGATTTTTGTGTTTTATGATAATATGAAATATTAGAAAAGGAGTTTAACTGAAAATAAGAGATGTTATGAAACTTTTGTTAGACTTGTGGTGGATTTTTCTATTTAATGGATACATTGTGCATGTTTCGATAGGTTTTATAGCAGGATTTAAAAATATCTATGGTTGAACAAGCAAACTAAAGAAGCTATGGTCGAAGAAAGCACACATCCTTATAAACAAACTGAGTACGCTCAAACACCTGTGATATCACACATGATATCACAGGTGATATCACCTCACTTGTAATATAACATGATATCACAGGAGATGGATCTGGACACACACCTTGTGTCAATGATAATTTGTATAATATTATTAAGCATGCGGAATTTACTTAGTAATACTTAGAAGACTGATTGTATGATGTATTGTAAGTAAACACAGATTAAACACAAAACTTAAGCTCCAATATTATTGATGAATAATACGAGTGATCTTGCTTATCACTAGGGTTACACCTTGAAGCCTTTGTGAGTAATACGTAGGTAATTAGACAAGTACCTAAGACAATGACCTAGGACCTCGTTTTATACAACAAGGAGTCCTTTACAAGATAAGTATAAAGCTAACAATATAGAATATACACGAGATCTTTTCTATATTTATCTAAACATGTTTTCCTATAGCGGCGGGTAATAATGTACCGAGAAGTGGTAATACGTTTCTACTGCTAGTGTAATTCAAGCAGTGTAAACCACAACTATCCGTGGTAACAGATTATTCCCAACAATCCTCCACTAAACTTATGATTTCTCTGCAAATCAATAAGTTTCTTCAATCTGCATCATCTTCAAGGATTTGGGGAATTCAACCAAACACTTTACTTCTTCCTTAACTTCGGATAGCTCGAACATTGATCTTGAAGCCTATGTAACAATGCTCTGACCTTCTCATTGTCTTCATGAACTCTTATAGTAGTACATAGCATCACAAAGGAGAGTTCCACTCTGAGTGGATATTCTTTCTCAGCAAGCATGAATGTATCTAATCCATTTGCTGTAGAAACATGATGAACTTCACATGAATCATAGTAAAACCATTTAGTACCAGGACATGTACATGAGAATTTCTAGAAATCATCATTAACATCTGGTTCATAGAGCCTTCTAAGATTAATCCATAACTGCATCTCCTTCATATCTTTGAGATCTTGAGCATCAAACCTTTCTTGAACTAACTTCCATAATTTGTCAAGGTCATCTCTGTCAAAAGCTTTGATGAGATCTTCAAATTGAATGAATGAAGAATTTGCACCACCTAGCCTTGTGATTTTCCATGTTGGAGCAAAATTGCTAGCAGTGTAAACCTCTCAATTAATGATAGGATGTCTAACTTGCAGTGGTTCTGGATAAAAATCTTCTTCTACTATCACAATCATTCCAGTCAGTTGTTCTTCAGTGAATTTCTCAGTAGGAATTTCTTGTTCTTCAACAACATTAGTCTTCTTAACAGTCTGAGAATCACTTTCTTTGGCCTTTCTCTTCAATCCAGGAAACCTTCTTGCTTCTTCTTCAGAGCCCATTGAAATAAAATCTTTATCATGTTTTTGAACTCTGTAGTAGATACCTTCAACTTGATTATCAGGCATTCCTTTGAATTGATGCTTTTTCCAACCACCAACATGACAACAATAAGTCTTCATGTATGAGATAATTTGTGCCTTGGTTGGTTGTCTTTGTTTCTTTTGACCCTTTCTGACTGTACTAATCACATCTTGAAGTGCTTGATTATTCTTCATTTAAGTGAAATCCTTCAAATGAGCAGTTCTTTGATCTTCAGTTAAGGATGCATTAGCTACAAGGTCAATTGCCTTTTTCTTGATTATTGGAGTATTAGCAATCAAGAACTCAATATCTTCTTCAGTAGGAACATAGCTAAACTCTGGAGTCTTCTCTCTAAGTATCGTAGGTTGAACAGTGGAAAGTGGATCTTCTAGAGAATCTTCCATTCTATCCAACCTTGTAGCCTACATAAAGCTTACAATCTCCATTTCTTCAACCTTTTTCTTTTATGCAACTTGTTCTTCAGTAATCTTTTCAGCAATTTCTCTATCAAGAGCAATATGTGCTTGTTCTTTCTTTGAGATATTTCTTCTTGTTTGCTCCTTGCTTTGCATAACAGCTTTACCTTTATCTTTCTTCAGTTTATCAATTTCTTCATTTGTAGTGGCAATATTAGGCTCTGCAGTGAAAATTGTATCAGTGGTAAAATTTGCAGTTGCAGTACTGAAAATGTCTTGATCATCAAGTTGCTCTTCATGAGTATCAGCTTCCCTTGCACCTTTACTAGAAAACCCTTCATCTTCAAAATCAATTTTCCTCCCCTGAGTTTCAGCACTTGTTTTCCTCCCCTGTTTGGGAGAATTACCCAAATCTTGATCAAAACCAGTTGAATCACCATCATTAGGTGAGGATGAAGATGAGATCACCAACGTTGCAGTTTTCTTGTGCTTTTTCAACACCTACAACTCTTCCTTCAAGGTCTGAATCTCTTCTTTTAAATGTGTAATATCCTTGGCATGCTGCTTCTTGACATGTGCCAGGTCCTTTTGTAGAGATTCAACCTGCTTGGCTAACTTTGTACACAAAACCATCAATTCCAATTATTGCCCACTTCCCTCATCATTTCCAACTGTGTTACCTGTTGGGAGAGGTGAATCATGGGGCATTGGCTCAGATTCCTCCCCAGTTGGACTAGGTTGAAGTCTAGAACCACCACTGCTTGTTCCTAGACCAAAAGGTTCAGAAACATGCAGTGTTGTCATGAAAGAAGGTGGCTGTTTGCTCCACCTCTCATAGGTGTGAGAAACAGGTGGAGTATAATCAATGTGTGGAACAGAGATTATGGGTGTGTTTTGTTCAGTTGTAATCTTTGCAAGCATTTGAGGAAAGAGAGGTGTAAAAATCATGTTGCCATCTTTGTTCATGTTTTGAAAAACTTTAGGCTTAAGACAACTAGTTTTATAAACATTAGTATGGGGTTGCAGATGAAACTCATTTAGCACTGCTTGCACAAACCTTGGATACATTAAAATTTTTGTTGAACTCTTTACATTGTCAGTCATACTTGTAAAAATATATTTTGACCAGTTAAAAATCTTATCAGTGGCTAGACAAACCAAAGGGTAAGCCATGGTTGAACTAAATTGCTCATAAGATATTTTCTTTGGACTGAGACAATGTAAAAGAGTATGTATCAAAAATCTCCAGTGGGGACAAAAACCACTCTTTTTGAAAGTAGCCTTTTTATCGGTGGTATCATACCCCATGGATGATAAAGTATCATGAATTTCGGGCATAGGTAATGTGATGAGACCATTGAGATCACCCAATTGGAGAACTCTCCTCAAGGATGCCTCAATAACATCAATAGTTACCCCATCTACAGTGGCTCTTAGAGCATCCAGTGTTTCATGTGTATCTCCATTCTCAAGTGTTATGGACTGAGCGAAGTCCAAAATGCTGTTTGATTTGAGAGATATAGATTGTGGTTTTAAAAGCAAAGCATACCTTATATGGGTAGTATTGAGAAAGTCCACAATCGATAAAAACAAGCCACTCTTCTCGTTTGACTTTTGTAGGTAGGCCACTTGGTTGTGCTCATCTGCAAATTTTAATGGTGCCATAGAAACTTTTGATGAAAAACAATATTATGTCAGTAATAATTGAAGGAATAACTAGCCAATTGAGAGAGAAAGATATTTAGGGTTAGGGTTTAAGATTATTGCGCAAGAAAAACTATCTTTAGAAAGTATTTATCTTAAGAGGATAAATAACAATATGGAAAGTAGATAATCTCCTTAAAATTTTAACCCTATATATATGGAAATCAGTGGTTACTTTCAACGGATAGTAAAAAATAAGTTACTTGACATAATCGGTTGTAACGGCTAGAACAACGAGATGGTAAAATAACACCGCTGTGGAAACTGTGAACTAGCACTGGTAATTTTTCACAAAAATTTCAAAGAGCGTGCTAAATAAAATCATATAAAAACTAGACTGCTCTTATCATAGTTTTCAGCAAACTACAAGCTATCAACGGATTTGATATGTCTTTACCATGAGCCGTTTGCTATGGACTAGCCAACTCTTAATCATAAAGAATATGGTGAGTTGATAACCATATAGTTTTTGGTAAACTATCAACCATAAACGGATTTGTCAAGTCTTTACCAATAGCCGTTTGCTCTGGACTAGTTGATTCTTATGTGGATTAGACATGGTGAATTGATTGGTGCTAAACCGTCAAGTTTAATCACACAAGCTAACCACTTGTGAATGGTCAACCGTAACAAACTTAAAACAGCTCAAACACTAATACAATGAAGATCAGGAGAATATAATGAATTCCCAGGTCGTTAAGTCCCATGGAGGATGAATTGGTGTATAAACACTTGATCAGATGATAGAATGATCACTAAGGATAGTGATCAGTAAGGTTTTGGACGGATAATTACCTAAAGAAAAGATCAACAAATTATAGCGACTTAAATGCAAATTAAAAGAAATAAAAGATAAAATATATTAAATAAACGCTATCACTATTTTTACAATGATGTTTTTGTGATTTTATAAAATAAAATAACTTAAATAAACTATTTTAATTGAAACGTAAACTAAAATTACCTAAAAACGTGACTTAAAATGAAAACGAGCGTTATTTCTAAAAATTACGCGAGTCGCAAGCAAAACGAAATTTTATGAAATAAAAGACCTACAAGTGTAAAAACAATTTTTTTACGTACTATATGACAAAAGAAAATTTTAGAAAAAAGTTTTATATTTTTTAGACTTTTATATTTTTTATTATGAATTAAATAAGATTTTATACTAATTAAATGTTTAAAAATACTAAAACTATTTGGAAAAATCTCAAACTTTTTATAAATTACTTTATACTAATACAAAGGCAAGAAAAATACAAAAGGTGAAAAAGCTATTATAAATAAGCTGGAAATAAGCAAAAAGCTACGTATAAGCTTAATAGACAAAATGGGGTTATGTATTTAATTTTGCAAAGTATGACCGAGACAAGTCCCAAGGGCAATTGGTATCCAGGTACACACTAACACTCTCCAAAGGGGGAGGTCTCAGGTTCGAGCCTGCCTACCCCCTTTTTGCTAAACATTTTATTTTTTATTTTTTTCTTTTGCAAAGTTGTTAAGCCACTAAAAATAAGCACTTTTAATAACTGAGACTTTTTATGAAACTGATTAATAAGCTCAAGATGAGCTTATTTTCTCAACAAGGCAAGAAAATGAAATAAGCTAAAGAGTTAAGCCAAATGGCTTATAAGCTACTAAACAAACAAAATGAGAATTGGAAATAAGCTAAATAATGGTAATAAGCTAATGTTAAAACTGATTAAGCTTAAAGATTGACAAATAAGCTCTGAATAAGCTCAATTAAGCACGAGTATGCTTGTTTGCACAGTGGTATCGATAAATTACTATGCACCTTTAAGCTACTTTTTAAGCACTTAGATAAGCTACAAACTTAAAACAAAAACTTGAATTAACTAGATGACCAGTTAAGCTATCCAAAAAGCTAAAATACAAAGTTTGGTTTACACTGATAAGCTTGTGAGAAGCTTATGAAGAACTTGAAAACCCATCGAGTCAAAACTCTGTAATCTGAGAAAATGGTCAAAAATAGAAAGCAATTGCGCCCTATCTAAAAGCTACAAACTTAAAAATTAAGCTTGGATCAATGAGATGGCTTGGTCAGTTTTCTAAAAACCAAATTTGACAAGCTAAGGTGCAATGGAGAGCTTTTTATAAGCTTTTGAAAATGAGTGTAAACTCAAGCAGGGCACAATTTTGACTTGGTGTGAAAAATAAGCTAAACAAAAAGCTATTAAATAAGCTATGAATGGAACATAGACACTTGTAACCTTGAGACAGCTAGGTGAACTTCTCAAAAAACTAAAATACACAGGTGCTTAAGCTAACTGATAAGCTCTCAGGTGAGCTTGAGAAAGTGATCGGCCACCGATGCATGACACATTTTGACTTTTGTTATTAAACTAAAGGTTTGACTTTTATGAACTTTGAATTGAATCTATTAACTGATTAAGTAGTATTAAGCTAAAATGAGATGGAATTAAGCTAAAGTAACAAGCTATGAACTATTGTGATGGGTCTTACACTTTAAAATCCAACAGTGAGCTTATGAGGTGAGATTAAAAGAGTATTTTGACTTTTCACCAAATAAGGTCTGGATTTTATTGTTGAACTGAGTTCTTAGGACCTAATGTGATAGATAATAACAACAAGCAACCACACTAATACCCTTTAACACAAGAAATCGAGCAAATCCAAACAGTCTTGTATGAGACCTGCGTTTTGGTGATTTTCAAAGAGTTTAACAGATTCAGATCATGCAAATCATTACAGACTTAAGATTATCACTAAACAAAACTAAATAATCATAAAACAACAGCAATAGCAACATAAGACAAGTGAAATACCAAAAAGATTGAGTAAAATGCTTACAAATTGGTTTCCAATGTAAAACTGAGAACCATGGTCTGAAACAACTTCCTATAGCTTCCCAAGAAGCACTAAACCAAAGGCAATCCAAAATCAACCCTGCTCCAATGTCTTGATCATCTTCTTCATTGATTTTTGATTTTTATCTAATTTATGTGAATTTTTGGCTAATATTTTTGGTTTTGATTCTAAACTGAGTTTTAGAGTATCTAAAAGCTTCAATAAGCTTCTCGAGGAGCTTTGTGTGCTTATGAGTCCTTATTATCCACTACAAACAACATTCAAACAATTTGAGATTTTGAACTTTTGAAAATACATAAACTGAAATCATGAACATAAACTGGAATTGCTTATTGATAAAGGTTTATAATACACTGAAAACACTTAATTCAACACTAGAAAGATTAAACATACACTGGAAATTAAAGTTTAACTAATTCGACATACACTAATTTAAATTATACTAGATATCTTCTCCAATGACTCTTCCTCTTTCTTTATAGCCTTTTTGAACTCCCCACATGTCTCTGATCATATCTCATCAACAATCTTAGCCTTTGATTCAGTCAAACGTATCCTAGCCATCAAATTGGATTTGGTGCCAAAAGTGAATAAGGTTGCTTGAGGCAATTTTAGTTCAATTAAAGAACTTTGGAGTATTGTAGAGGTGGAGGGGACAATATGTGAAGTAGGTATGGGTTTAGGATGACTTGAAAAGCAAAAACATATGTGAGTGCTACAAAGAAGGTTCATGGTGGGAAGCATTAACCGCTTGTGGGCTAAGATGTGAGGAGGGGGAATGAGCTGGAAAGATGGGTAGTGAGGTGAGATGGAAAGGAGGTGAGAAACCACCTCTGGTTTTGGGTTTCAGCAGGTGAGGGAGTCAAATAGTGAGCTGTTTTCTTTTATTTAAACACTGGACCGGGTTGTGTTTGGGGGTCGGGTTGGGCTTGGTTTAATATATAAGGTCCGGTTTGGTTATAGTACATAGGACTAACTTTGCAATTTTCGCAAAGTTAAAGGTTGAACTCGCCAATCATCCAAAGGTTATTACAAGGACTAAAACTGCCAAACTTGAATAGTACAAGGACTATTGTTGATTATTTTCCATTTTTAAAATGTCCAAGGACTAAAATTACCAATTTTGTAACTCTAGGGACCAAACTTGTAATTTTCTCCAAAGTTTATCATAAGGACCATTCTTGTCATTTATAAATAGTACAAGGTTAATATTTGATAGATTTCACTTTTTAAATTAACCAAGGACTATTATTGACATTTTTCAAAGTTAAGGGACCAAAGTTGTCATTTTGTGATTTTTGAACTTTAAAGGGTTTGTTTTGACAACTTTTGAATCTTATGGACCTTAAATGACATTTTACAAGTTTTTGAATTACCAGGGACTAATTTTAACAACTTTTGCAACTTCGGGGACTAAAACTGCCAATTATGCAAACTTGATACGTTTTTCACCAGATTTTGTTGTTTTTGCATTTAAAACATATAAAACACTTGTTTGTGATATTTTTATCATTTTGATGTGTTTCTGAGTGTTTTCAGATGTTTTTGGCATTCTAACAGTATAAAAATGATGAGTATTTAGACACTCATCATGAATCAATAACCATTTGTTGTGTATCTCAGTTATACACCTTTTAAGATCAACTCCCATCTATGCTTGGTTATGTATATGTATGTGATAGGAATAATCAACTTGTTCTTAACCAAAGTTACTTCTAACCAAACCATTACCCAAGAAGAATATCTTCCAAAGTCAACCCGATAATATCTATATTTACTCCTTAACCTACCAAAATAGGAAAAAGTAAATATACTCATTAATTAATCCTGGTAACCAAATTTGTCTATATAAGGAGGCTTGGCATATTGTAATCTTCATCAAAACACATTCAAACACACAAAACCCCTAACTATAATCATGAGCAATCCTTCCAACACCTTTAACATCTCCTCTGATTCAGAAGAAGAATATGTGATCGAGTCGAGACTTCCTCGTGAGGCATCGATGGGCTGGATACTTTCCATCATGGGTCGGAAGCACTTCATCCAAGAAGTACACTAAGGAGACTGCCAAGCGTACTGCCGCAAAACATGCACCATCTCTTGAGTTTTACTCCGCTCATCGATGATGAGACGAATGATGAGACCTATTCCATGGCCAAAGAATTGCTAAGAGCTCTTACAAAAGCACGGAAACAAAGCTATCTCCAATATGAAGCAAATATCCATACCAACTAAGCCTGCAATGCTACCAAAGCCTCCTCCACAAGTTCTTGGTCTTCCTTGTCCAAGAATGCAATCCACCTTTGAGAACAAAAGGAAGAGACCACAGAAAAACAAGCATGACTATGGGCAAAGGCAAAAGGCAATGGAGTACTAAGGTGTAGGAATGTAGGAAGTTATCTTTTGTGTTTTGATTGTGATTGTTGACTCTCTCTGTTGGATGTAATGACCCTTTATTTGAATGAAATTTCTCTGTTTTCCATTTTCCTGTTTGAGAATAACTTATTTCCACTGCTTGCATTATAGTTCCCATCTGTAGGTTTATTTTCTATATAAAAGTGAGTGGTCAAACATAAATACAAGAACTAAACAACCACATCTTGATTTAAACAAATACTCCTTCAATCCTGCATATCACACACAGAAACCAAACACTGAAAGCATTGTTGAGATTAGCAGTGGTTAGAAAAATTAACTAGAAGTAGATGCAACAATTTTGCATGCAGTGGTTAGACCACACAGTCAACAAGTCCACTCCAAGTTATTAATCCGGCCACCAAAGTCAAATACTTCATTTACTTCTCAACCACTTAAATCTTCCCTCATTAACTTATGAATCCAACTTAAACTTGTATTAAAGAACCAATCACCCACAACCTTCTATCACTCCAACACTTCTCTCACCTAAAATCTGTCAATAACAACTTTACAAAAAATTACCATGAGCAATTCAAACCCAATCAACATCTTCCACCATTTCGCCGTACAAATTTTGGGATGATGAGGCTTGGCATTATGTGCTCAACAATCCAGGTAAGAAGAAGAAAGAGGTGTTTGAAGCAATTTCATCAAGAAAAAGAACTCATGCGATACTCATTCAAACCCCGGGTCCTTCAACTCATCCAAAGCCACAAGAAGCTGTCATCATTGAAGATAGCTCAGACTCCAATGCAAGCTACATTTCTCCATGTACAAGCACAAATAATGATACTGAGTCAAGGATGTGCTTCCCCTTGCAAGAATGCTTCCATCAGGAGAACTGCAGATGCCTCCTTTTCCACCACTGTTGACAGCACCACCACAAGAGGGACCTTCATCATCCTTCCCACCTGTGAGAAAAGTGGTGATGGGACTAGCAAGCCCTAGAGTGTATAACTGGATTGATATGCGTAATGCACCTAAGGTGATGCCAACATGGGCCATTCCAAAGAAGACATAGGTGGTAGATGGTGGTTAAGTGGTAGTTGGGGTAGGTTGTGAAGCTTTTGTTTGGAGTAGGATGTTGTTTAGTTGTTTTCAGTTGATGTAATGATGCTTGTGATATGTATTCCATGGATGTATCCATCGCACTCCGCAGTGCTTTTGTGAAATAATAATAATGATCCATGTTTTCTTTTATCTTTAGAGTTCTTGCATCATACTTGTTATTTCATTAACTCCATTTTCAATGCTATATCGTCCATCATAATGTTCAAAATTCGAAAGATAGGACTTGTTGCCAGTCATGTGCCTTGAACACCCACTATCTGTATATCCTTGATCCGATCTTTTTGTCCTTGGATGTTCCTGAACATAAGAGTAAAGAGTTAGTTTCTTTTGGGGACCCAAGCCATGATTGACTTGGATCTGCCTCGTGTATCAATATAGTTAAATCTATCAAAGGACATTGATACACCATTAGATTGTGTAGAGGTAGTTCCTTTAGGTTTTCATTCCCAACGTGCTGAGGCCTTCTTCAAAGATTGCCCATGTCCCCCCTTTTCTTGTTTACAACCCTTGCAGTGGTAACTTTTGAATGAGCAGTGGTAACTGCTGGTTTGATTTTAGGTACCCACTGTTGGTTATAGTGAACCTTTTTAGTTTGAAAAGTTCCTTTCCCTGTTTGTGCAGATTTTTCAAAAGTTGTTTTGGACTTTGCACTTTTAACAGGTGACTTAGGGTGAGCAGTGTTAACAGTTTTTGCAGAGGCAAAAGTTTTGAGACCACTTCTTAGTTGAACTGCTCTTGGGACCATTTTGCAATGTGAATTAGGGTGTACATTATTTTGAAACCTGTTAGACTCCACCCTTTTATTTCCATGGACTTCCCTTCTCCCATTATGATAGTCACAATAAGCATGTAAATGATCAAAACTACCACAGATATAGCATGCCTTATTCTACATCACAAAATCACTACCTAGTTGTTGAGATTTAACATGATTCCAACTCCTCTGGTTACCCCCTAGGAGCTGTAGGCTTGTTCCTATACATCTCAAAGCATACCTACAGTTGATCTAGGTTTATTAACTGGTTTCCTAGGTTCCTCTGTAACAGTATTAACAACTTTAGGGATAGATGCCTCTACATTCTTTTTATAATTCTCATCAACAACAGATGAGTCACTAGCACTCTCAAAAACATCATTATCATGCTTAACCTCTTCACCATTGTGTCACTTTTCACCATTGTGTCCTTTAAAGGACCATATTCACGTTCAAGGTCCTGAAACTCTTCTAAGCCTGTATGAGCTAAATCTATACCTGGAGGTGATGGAACACCACTTAGTGGTGGAGGCACAATATTATAACCCATACCAGACTTAACTTTACTATATATTTGAGCATTCCAAATTTTATCAATTGACTTAGACTGATGATAACATGTGTCTAAAGTTAAATTGACATTTTCATTTTTCTTTTGAAGTTTTTCAAACTCCTTTTGGTATGCTTCATTCACAGCTGTTGTATGTTCTACCTCTCTTCTAAGAAGAATCATATCATCATTATATTTTGACTCATTTTCTTGATAGTGCTCTAGTTGTTTTTCCAATACAACTATAGCTCTCCTAAGGTTAGACACAGATAATTAGCAGATACAACTCTTGTCTTTCATTAGAATATAAATCATTAAGCCTTTCAACTTCTCTAGCAGCCCTACATGTTTTAGAACAACTTTCAAAGTTTTGTACCTCAGAGTCTGAGAAAGCCATGAGAGCAAATTCAAGAGCAACAAGAGCAGATCTCGGTTGTTCTTCCTCTTGATCATCAGCCATGAAACTCCAATCATAGCTCACACCATCAATAGCGAACATTGCCTTTGGTTCTTCCACAGTTGGTTCCTTCTTTTGCTTGTACCAAGTAGACATGTTGTCCTTGGTCTTTGGTCTTCTACATTCTCTAGCAAAATGTCCAAACTTGTGGCAGTTAAAGCACTCCACTTTCTTCTTATCAAAGCCTGCAGTTTCACTACCATTGATGTGAATAGACTTGCCAGTCTTCTTGTAGAATTTCCTAACCCTCATGCTAAGAAGAACTATCTGCCATTTTATATCCATCTCCTCCAAGTCATCTTCATCAATTTGCTCAATGTCTTCATGAGTTAAGACAGAGCCATTTACTTGAGTAGAGATGAAAGCATAAAAGGTACGATCTCCAATACTAGCAATCTTCTTCTTTGAACCTGCAGTGGTAACACTATCATTACCAGTGGAAACTTTAGAACCAGCAGTGGCAAAATCATCATCACTATCATCTTCAGAATCATCACTTTCAACAGAGGTTGACAACAATGCTACTAGAGCTTGTACCAAGTTTCCCTTCCTTCTTCAACCTTTGCTCAATAAGTTTGAAGTTGTTGTAAAGATCATTGAGCGTCATTGTTTCTATGTCCTGATGTTTTCCCAGACAGTAACATTAGTTTGAAACTCTCAAGGCAAACTTCTTAGAAACTTCAAATTGAGGTCTTCCTTTTCTACCTCAATGCCAAACACAGTCAGTTGTGTAACAATCTTCTGAAGTTTGGTGAAGATGCTATCAAGTGAGTCATTGCTTGAAGCACAGAAGTTTTCATAACTTTGCTTCAACAATGTCTTTTGTGTCTTCTTTGTAGCATCATTACCACCAAACACTGAACAAATCTCTTCAAACAGTTCCTTAGCAGTTGTGAACTTGCTAAATGCAATGATTCGGTCTCTAGGAAGAGTCATCAGCAACAAACTTCTAGACTTAAGATCATTCTTCCTTAGTGCTTTTTCAATACTAGATTCAGCACGAAACTTTCACAACATCCGTGTCACCAACCTTCGAGTACTAGTCACAGCTTGAAAGAATCACCAGTTTGAATGATCTCCGATAGAGCATAGTCCTGAATGAGAAAGTATTGCTCAATCAGTATCCTCCACATCTTAAACTCATTAAGTTTGAGCTTAGGTAGCGTAGGTGTAGAAGAGTTGGACCGGTTGTTTTCCATCTCCATTGAATTGAGTGAGTAGGTTAAGCTTATTCCTTGGATCTTCTAAAACAAAATATCAGAACCTTCGCTCTGATACCACTTGATGGATCTGGACACACACCTTGTGTCAATGATATTTTGTATAATATTATTAAGCAAGCGGAATTTACTTAGTAATACTTAGAAGACTGATTGTATGATGTATTGTAAGTAAACACAGATTAAACACAAAACTTAAGCTCCAATATTATTGATGAATAATACGAGTGATCTTGCATATCACTAGGGTTACACCTTGAAGCCTTTGTGAGTAATACGTTGGTAATTAGATAAGTACCTAAGACAATGACCTAGGACCTCCTTTTATACAACAAGGAGTCCTTTACAAGATAAGTATAAAGCTAACAATATAGAATATACACGAGATCTTTTCTATATTTATCTAAACACGTTTTCCTATAGCAGTGGTAATAATGTACCAGCAGTGGTAATACGTTTCCACTGCTAGTGTAATTCAAGCAGTGTAAACCACAACTATCCGTGGTAACAGATTATTCCCAACAACAGGTGATATCACAAGTGATACAAACTCTGATATCACACATGATATCACCGATAATATCATACATGATATCACAAGTGTATCACCGGTGTTATCACTCATGATATCACGTGTGATATCACCAGTGATATCACAGGTGTTTGAGCTTCCTTAGTTTTTTTTATAAAGATGTGTAATGTCTTCAACCATAGCTTATTTAGTTTGCTTATTCAACCATAGATATTTTCAAATCCCGCTATAAAAGCTATCAAAACATGCACAATGTATCCATTAAATAGAAAAATCCACCACAAGTTACAAAAGTATCATAACATCTCTTGTTTTCAGTTGAACAACTTTTGTAATATTTCATAATATCATAAAACACAAAAATCTTCCTAAACATTTTAAAAAACACAACCATCACATTCTTAGTTGAGTATCACAACTGATAACACATACATGATGAAGAGTGTAATACTTTTAATTTTCCTCACAATGTTATATCACAAGAGATAAATAAGTGTCACTTACAAATATCAAAATGAAAGCGTCTGAAAACGGATAAAAATGTATAAAATCGAATGACAAACGTATAAAACGGCAAAAAACGTCTGAAAACGGACAAAAACGTATAAAACGTATGAAGACGGACAAAAACGTATAAAAACGGACGAAAACGTCTGAAAATAGACGAAAAAGTCTAAAAATGGACGAAAACGTAAAAAAATGGATGACAACGTATGAAAACGTCTGAAAACGGACGGAAAAGTATAAAAACAGACGAAAATACATGAAAACCTAAAAAACAGACAAAACGTATGAAAATGGCCGAAAACGTAAGAAAATAGACGTGAACGTATGAAAGCGTAAAAACGCGTCTGAAAACGTATGAAAAATGGACGAAAACGAAAGAAAACGGACAAAAACGGACAAAAACGTATGAAAACGAACGAAAACGTAAGAAAATGGATGAAAACGTATGAAAACAAACGAAAACGTAAGAAAAAGACGAAAACGTATGAAACCACAGGTAAATGGGCGAGAACGTATGAAAATGGACGAAAACGTATAAAAACGGACGAAAACGTCTGAAAACAGACGAAAATGTCTAAAAATCGACGAAAACGTAAAAATGGACGAAAACGTATGAAAACGGACGAAAACGTATATAAACGTACGAAAACGTCAGCAAATGGATGTAAACGTACGAAAATGGATGAAAACAGACGAAAACGTCTCAAATCAGACAAAAATGTAAAAAAGCGAAGGAAAACATATGAACACGGACGAAAACGTATAAAAACAAACTAAAACGTATGAATACAGATGAAAACGTAGGAAAGCAAAAAAAAAAAAAAAAAAAAGAATTTAAAATTAAAACGTGAATTCCAGAAAAAAAGAAAAAAAAAAAGAAAGAAAAAAAAGAAAAAAATGTTAATAAATAAGAAAGACAAAAAGACAAAGAAAAAGGAGAAAAAAAACATGGACATAGGTTTTCATATTAAATCTTAGGTTTATCACCACCATTAAATCAAACTAGATGGATGGTGTGGATTTGTCCCTTGGAAACAAGGGCGGAGCTATGTGAGGACCGGGAAGGGTCCCGGCCCCCTAGGCCTAAGCCCGTTAGTGTATTTTTTCGCGATATCATGTGTTAAAACAAAAAAAGTTTCATCCAGGCCCTCCCATCTAATGTTTTTCCAGAAAAAAATTTGCTTTGGCCCTCCCACGAAATTTCTTCTAGCTCCGCCACTGTTGGTAAGCACCAAAATAAGAGTAAGCATTTGAAAATTCCTCTTAGAACGGTATTTTTCATGTTAAAAAAAAGGACGGTTGTGTTATTTTTCCAAGGTACATTTTGGTACCCATGTATTTATTCGACTTTCAACAACCTTAAATTCTCGGTTTTGTGTAACAGAGCACATTGTTATGGATTTTTTTTATCTGTGGTTTGCTTTCAAATCGCATACCAAGCGTAATTTCATTCCTTGATTCATTCCAAAAATCAATGTGAATGTTATCTTCATGCACGTGTCTATCATCATCATTATAATCTCCAACGTCGTTCATAAATTTCATCAATCCTTCACCATATGAATGAAATTCCACTGGGCTTTCACCTAAGCCATCATCAGAATTTTCTCCAATTTTACTTGAAGTATCACTTTCATCTTTACTTGAATGTGAGTCTTCTTGCTCAGCAAACCCATTATAAGTCTCGTTACTATCAATAACGGGCCGTGAATGTGTGTTTGGACTTGTGAAGCTACATAAAAGATCAAGGAAACTTGTGTTATCTGGAGTCGACGCCATAAGGTATTTGTTTAAATGAGAAATTATTAACTGATATGGATAAATTGGTTACAAGCTGAAAGGAAATTAGAAAAATAAAAGGCTGTTACAAAATATATAGAGACGAGCTGAGACAATTAATTTCGTTAGGTGAAGTTGTTACAATGATATTAAAATAGAAGGTTGAAGTAATGTGTTGCTTTCTACTTTGTGTAAGAACTTTAGGTGACACATTTAATGAAAGAAATAAAGATAGATAATGAGAAATATAGGAGGTTGAAGTAATAGAAGAATGAAAGGAAAATGATTTAATGCCCATTTTGTAACTCAACAATAAATGAACTCTACTACAAAATGATAATAAAAAGTTTGGGAGGAAAAAGAAAAAAAAGGTAGAGCTGAGAGTGACATTTGGAGGGAGCATTCTTGTTTAACTCAAAAAACATAGAATGAGAACAACATGTATAAACAAGCATAGTGTTGTACAAGTTTTAAAAAACAAGCACACAATAGGAATTGACTCCTTAGAGTGCCCTTAAGAAAACAATAGCATATGAATGAAGTTTAGAATGTTTTGAAAACACTTAACAACAAAGCTTATAAGGAAAAGCTAATGTATTTTGTTTCAACGAGGCCACATCCTATCTATCTATACTCTATACTACATATAAAAGCAAAATGGTCAATATGGAAAGCAATGTTTTGAATCTTTATGGCAACACTTAAAAGGAAACTATTAATACAAATTGAAAACCAGGTTGACTCGGGACGCTTCAAACCTGGCGGGTTGACCAGGTTTAACTTGTCCCTTTTTTCGACCTAACCGTCGGGTTGACCCGGTTTATATTGACCCGTTTTTCGACCAGAACGGTTCAACCGGTTGAACAACCCGGGTCGAACCGGTTTTCAAAACATTATGTTTAATCCTCAAAATTTTGTTATTTTTCGTTTATACCTCATAAACTTTTTTTTATCATTAAAACTATCTGTCGCTATAAAATCTCGTTACTATGCACGGGTACTCGTCTAGTTTATATAATACGCCTACTTCAAAGTGGATGATTTAGATCTATTTTACATCAAGTGAAAACTATTTTCCAGAAGATAGCCCATAAGTAATTCAGTGTGGGCTTTAAGAAACCACAAGTATTTGGTTGACCACATTACTTTCTACTCTCAAGTCCAAGTGTATTTTATTTCTTTTCAATCTCAAAAAGAGAAGAAATTATGAACACCACCAGTCAACATTTTATGAAAAGCTTACGTGATATAAATATAATAATTTACATCGACATCGCAAAATTATGAGTGAGTGGATAAGTGAACTCATTTAGTATGAATTCCATTTAGTTGAGATTTGAGTCCCCAAATGAAACAACACAATGATACATGCAACTGGTGTCAAGTCCTTGTACGCTGTCATCTTCTGCAATTTTATGATAAAAGTACAAACGTTTTAGACTCTAGTATCATAACAGTATCACTTACGTGGTCAATGGTGACATGGTTTTAGTTATAAGCAACGGTTTGTGCTAGTTGAGTTTTATAATGTCAAAACTGTTTTCCAAATTTTACATTCTACATTTTGTAGCCCAACCATGGAAATACACATATGACTACTGAATGGCTTTCATAAATATAAACAGTTCACACTCTGATAATTTCTTATCACTGATGTTTGTCGATATAGTTCGCTGTAAATCTCAAGGACATTTGACCAAAGCCAATAGTTTGACACAAAAGTCAAATAATTTATTATATTTAATGATTTCAACCCAATGTAGAGATTTTTTTTATGTAAATCAAAAGTTTATTACAATCTTATATCACTTAGAACACTTTATTAAGTTTAATAATAAAATTCTGACCGTTTTCATCAAGAACACAGTTTGACTTTCTAAGAAGTCAACTGTTTTTGTTGAGCTCCATTAATTAAACCAAGTTTAAATTCTGTATTGATTTAAAGTAATTAATTAGTACAACATCCAAGTTGAGGCTACACCTTAATTTAACAGCATATTAAAAAAGTACTACTGAAAAACACTTTTATACACTTCTTAACCAAAACAGGTTCAGCAAAATTCACTTAATAATCACCAATCAGCAACGATCCTTCTCTTCCATACTGTGACGGAATGCGGAGTCTAAGCACATGTAAACAATCAACAATGCCTGAGGAAAAAAATCATAAACAAATTATTTCCACCTAAAAAAAAAAAAAAAACGATTGAATGTTAAAATATACGTAAACATGAAAACCAAAAAAAAAAATGAAACAATTTTTATATTAATTTCATCCCTACTTTAGCACACGAAAAACTAACTGGCCATTCATGTTTATAATTAATCAAGTCCCATTAATGAGCATAAACATAATTAACATGATATAGATTTCAATGCATGAATAAGAAATGTCGCATTTTGGATCAGCAAAGTCATGTCAGGTTTCAACTAGAGTAAAGCTGGAAGTCTGGAACTAGGCTTAAATGTCAACAAGAACAACAAAAATTGCACAATGTGATTGACAAAAACAGCACAAATAAACGGCTACACTCATTTGTTCCAGACTATTTCACTATGTGCCTAGAAAGAAGTTCGATATAATGTAACGAATAAGTGTTTCAGCACCAAAGCTTGGGGCCATGTCCTGTACGGTATCATCTTCCGCAATTTTATGATAAAAATACAAACCTTTTAGACTCTATAGTATCATATCAAATCACAACATATCACCTACGTAGTCAATGGTGACATTGTTTATTTGTTTTAGACTTTAGTTATAAGCAACATTTTATGTTAGCTCAGTTTTACCATGTCAAAACTGTTTTCCAAATTTTACATTCTACATTTTGTAGCCCAACCATGGAAACACAAAATGACTACTCAATGCCTTTCAAAAACATAAACGGTTCAAGCCCTGATAATTTCTTATCCGTCAAATATGTTTTTCAGTTCAATTTCATAAAAATCTCAGCGAAATTTGATGAAAGCCAACAGTTGACTAAAAAGTCAAATTCTTATATGTTTAATGATTTCAACCAAATGTAGAGCTTATTTATGTGAATCAAAACTTGTGTATGATCATACATAACTTATAACACTTTCTTAGGTTTATTATTTACATGATCATCTACAGCCTCATGTAAAATTCTGGCCATTTTTATCAAGAACAAAGTTGGACTTATCTAACTTCAAATTCTACTATGATTTACAGTAATTAGTACAAAATCCAAGATGGGGATTATAATTCTATCTAACAGTGTAAAAAAAAGTAAGTACTAATTTAGTAATATTGAAAGATAAAAGAAATCACAATTTGAAACACTTATTTACAAACATTTTGTGAGTGTACCAGAGAAAACCATCAATGACGAAAAAAGATTGAGCGAAAACACTTGAAAATAATCAACAATGCCTGGTGAAAGAAAAAAAAACATAAATGATGACGTATAGTCTATATTCGGGTCACGAACCCGACCAAGAACCGATACTAGCAAGCCCAGTACGAACTGGGCTACGCCGATAAGTGTTTGGGCTCATGAAGGCCCAAATCCAAAGTTATTTATGGAACAAGATATTGGATACCTTCTAACTTTGGAGATAATCGTTTACCCACCGACTTAGGCGGGATACGCCGAAGGTTGGGGAACGCGAAACAAACAAGGATTTCGTATTTATATAAAGGGAACCCTATCCCTCATTAAAGGTACGATCTAAAACCCTAACTCTCCTCTTAACCCTAAAACCAATTACTTACTCTCACGCTGGAGGATAATCGTGGGAGACAATCCCATGATAAGCCTAACGGTGTTTTCTGTTTACTTAGTGCGCAGGTCTCAAGCAACAATAATCAATTGGTACGAGAACCGGAGCTCCAACAAGGAACGCTCAACTTTTGTATCAACAAGTGGCGCCATCCGTGGGACCCGAACCCACAACTAAGGAGTAGAATGACGAAGCACGGAAACCAGCGATCGCAAACAGACCTTACAGGAAAGAAGCCGCAAAGCGGATCAGCTTCTAAGCAGACTTCTGGAACAACCAGTGTCGCTAAAAACCAAGGATCAGGCCCAGACCTGGTCTTCCCTACGGTGGAACCGCGCTCGGGGACAACCCAGGCCACTACAACCACCACCAGCGCAGGAGATCCGCTGCGCACCCTTTTTGCTACTCCCCTTCAATCAGTATTAGAAACTGACCTCTCGAAGGCACCAGATGCACCTGACAGAAACAAGGGCCCAGTAGTAGAAACAAGCACCCTTGCTCTAGAAGGGGTCGCACCGGAACTGGCACCGGGAGATTTCGTATCTTAAAATTACGAAACTTTGGCCGCTCTCATGCAAGAGGAAGCAAAAAAGTGGTCAAGTCGAAGCTTGCATGCCCGACTAAATTTCGATACGGAATACGAGACATATTCGCCACGCCATCAGAAAGAAAAGCGCGGAAGGGATAGCCGCCGACCCCCATTGTTTAACAAAATTGGGAGGAGAGTTGAGAATGAGGAGACAACTAACTCACATCATCTGGAAGAAAGCGAAGAGGATGAACGGCGTACCAATGTCCATGCTAGGCTTGGTAGCCGTAGGGTCTAGGATAGACTTGGGCGACGATGTTCCTCAAGTGAAAGCCCTTCAAGTGCAGATTCTGAGGACAGTCGGCGCAAACGTCGGAAAAGGGAAAGTTCGTCCTCTGGTAACTCCTCGGACAACGAGGATAGCGAAACTGGACACTGGAAGTCTAGAAGAAAATATCGCGACTAGGAAGATGAAGACATATCCCTTCCGTGGCGCCGCCAAAAAGTAGATGCGTTCACTCGGCGCATCAGTGATTTCTCAGAAAACAAAAGGAGGCGCATGCCCGCCAATGTGAAAACCTATGAACAGGTGACCCTGACGATCACCTAAAATTTTTTGAATCAGCCGCTACTATCAAAAACTGGCCACAACCTGTGTGGTGCCACATGTTCAATTCCACACTAGTGGGAAATGCGCGGAACTGGTTCAGTAAGCTTCCACGCAGAAGCATTGATGGCTTTGAAGAGTTGAGAAAGGCATTCCGCCTAAACTTCACTCAACGGAAGAAGTGCGCTAAAAACCCTGTCGAACTCGCCAGGGTCAAACAGCACCAGGGGGAATCTACAAGCGCTTATGTGGAGTGCTTCAAAGATGAGTGCATACAGGTTAAGGCATGCCCCGAAGTGCTGAAAATCTCAGGGTTCATGAACGGGATCAATAACCCAAAACTCATCAAAAGGTTGAACGACAAGATCCCCCAAACCTTTGATGAACTTATGAAACGCACAAGGTCCTTCATCCAAGGAGAAGCCGCCGCGGCGGATAGTAAGAAATGATACTCAAACTACTGGTCACAGGAACAACCTGGGAGACAATCCACTGACCGGAGCAGCAACCGTAACAAGAACTACCGCGGCCAGGGGACGGGATAATGACAGGTATACCCCGCTGACCAAAACTCCAAAGGAGATATTCGCAACAGAAGGCGCGAACTTCCCAAGACCCCCACCAATGCGCACCCCAGAGGATCGGCGCGTGGGAAGTTGATATTGCGACTATCATGGACAGAAGGGCCACACCACCAATGAATGTGTCCAACTACGCCAACTCATTGATAAACTAGTGAAAGAAGGAAGATTGGACCACCTAGTCAAGAACATCAAAGAAGGAAAAGATATGCAGAAGACTAGGAACAAGAAAGAGGTACCTAAAGTTAAGGCTGATACCATCTACATGATACAATCATGGCAGCGAGTAACTAGGCAGAAGGTTAGCCAGAAATGTTCCCGTGGAAGTGAAATCTTTTTCCCCACCTTGACTGCGGACAACGCAGTGGTAGAGCCACTCACCATTGAAATAAATGAGGGGGGTCACGATAACCACCGCATGTTTGTTGATGGAGGAGCATCGGCAGACATAATGTACGAACACTGTTTTAAACGACTGCGACCTGAGATACGCAGTCAGTTAAGCCCGGTCATGACAGCGCTGACTGGTTTTACAGGAGAAAAGATATGGCCTATGGGGCAATTACGCCTACTAGTCAGTGTGGGTAATAAAGAACACTCCGCGACAGCCTGGATGAATTTTATGGTGATTAAATCCCCTTCGCCATACAATGGCATTATCGGAAGACCAGGGATATCAGCCATGCGCGCAGTACCGTCTACAGCACATGGGATGCTCAAATTTCCAGTGGAAGGTGGTATTGTTACTCTCTACAACGCCACTGTACCACATAGAGAATGTAACACGATTACATGCGAGACGGCACCCATTCCAGAACAGCGCGCAAACAAAGTTCCAAACCTGAAGGTTGCAATTCATCCTGATTACCCAGAACAGGAAGTATCGATCGGAGGATCGCTGTCAGACAACGGCAAGGCAGCTGTGTGCGCACTCTTGCAAAAGAACCTGGATATCTTTGCATGGGAGCCAAAACACATGACTGGGGTACCACGCTCAATCACAGAACACAAGCTGAGAATCCGACAAGGATACTCACCGATACGCCAGAAGAAGCGCGGCCAAGCTCCAGAGCGCGCGCAAGCAATTCTGGCAGAAGTACACAAACTTGTGAAGGCAGGTATCATGCGAGAAGTCTACTACCACGACTGGCTTTCCAACCCAGTAATGGTGAAGAAGAGCGACGGTAGCTGGCGGATGTGTGTGGACTTCACAGATCTCAACAAGGCATGTCCACAAGACTGTTACCCACTACCGGAGATAGACTGGAAGGTAGAGTCTTTGTGTGGTTACCCACTTAAATGCTTCCTAGATGCATACAAAGGATACCACCAAATCCAGATGGCTAAGGAAGATGAGGAAAACACGGCCTTTCATACAAGACAAGGTGTCTACTGCTATACTAAAATGCCCTTTGGCTTGAAGAACGCAGGCGCCACCTACCAGCGGTTAGTAGATAATGCATTTGAAAAACAGGTGGGCCGCAATCTAGAGGTTTAGGTTGACGACTTGGTCGTAAAAAGCCATACTGAGGAGGAATTGGTGCGTGACATTGAGGAAACATTTAGGACTCTCAAAGAGATCAACATGAAGCTAAATCCTAAGAAATGCACTTTTGGTGCTACAGAAGGCATGTTTCTCGGATACCTGATAGAACCTGATGGCATTAAACCATGCCTAGAAAAAACTAAGGCTGTCATCGAACTTCCCTCACCGTGCACGTTGAAGGAAGTCCAATCTCTCAATGGAAAACTGGCCGGCCTAAATAGATTCTTGTCCAAATCAACAGACAAGTCACTCCCTCTCTTCAAAACACTCAAGAAGTGTATAAAAAAAGGAGATTTTCGCTGGACTACGGAGGCAGAAGAAGCCTTTACACAGCTTAAGCAACACCTGGCAACGCTTCCCACACTAGTCGCACCCCGACCAGGAGAAGAATTAATTATGTACTTATCTGCGACTCATGGAGCAGGCAGGGGGGGGGTACTGCTGACGGATAGGAATTCAGTACAAACACCTATGTACTTTGTAAGCAAAGCACTGAAGAAAACGGAGATTAATTACAGCGCAATGGAGAAGTTGGTCTTGGCGTTAGTGTTCGCCGCCAAACGGCTGCGCAGGTACTTCCAGGCGCACCCCATAGCAGTGATCACAGACCAACCGATCAAGCAAATTATCTCCAAACCTGACGCATCGGGACGACTGCAAAAGTGGAGTGTGTTGCTAGGTGAGCACAACATCTCCTACAGGCCACGCACTGTAGTAAAAGGGCAGATACTAGCAGATTTCATCATTGAAAAACCAGACACTGATGATGCACCAGCACCAAGCAAGAAGGAACTACAAGACCCATGGATCTTGTTCACGGATGGATCTTCATGCGTGGATGGTTCAGGAGCAGGCCTCATCCCCACAAATCTGGAAGGAAGGGAGTTCACTTATACACTGCGTTTTGAATTCACAGCGACAAACAATGAAGCAGAGTATGAAGCCCTAATCGCCGGACTACGCATTGCTGCTCGAATGGGTGTACGCAACCTGGAAGCAAATCTGGATTCCCGGCTAGTAGCCAACCATGTGTTGGGCGATTACGTGTCTAAAGAGGAAAACATGATCCAATACCTCGAAAAAACCAAGTCACTAATCCAAAGCTTTGACAGGTTCACCATCAAGCAGGTTCCTAGAGGGGAAAATCGAAAAGCGGATGCACTAAGCAAGATTTCCTCCACAAGCTTTGCATACCTGTCAAAACAAGTGTTGGTGGAAACGCTGAAGAGCAAGTCCATCTCAGAGATGGAAATATCCACAGTAATATAAGAGGAAGGACCTACGTAGATGAAACCAATAATGGAATTCATAAGCAAAGGTGTATTGCCCCAAGAATAAAAGGAAGCCCGAAGAATACGGCGCACAACACAGAGGTTTGAACTTCGAGACGGTGTACTCTATCGACGCTCCTTTCTGCAACCATGGCTCCACTACGTCGGCCCCCTACAAGCAAATTATGTACTCAGGGAAATCCATGCCGGTTAATGCAGCATGCATTCAGGACCACGATCCGTGGTGGCACGCGCTTTACGGTCAGGATACTATTGGCCCACCATGCACCGTGATGCGTTGGAATTAATAAGAAAATGCGACGATTGTCAAGTTCATAGACCCGTTCCGCGCCAACCACAACAGGAGCTAACGCCTATCACGGCGCCATGGCCATTCTACAAGTGGGGTATCGACATCGCAGGTCCTTTCCCCGTTGCAGCACGAGGATTGAAGTTTCTCATAGTGGCCATAGACTACTTCACCAAGTGGATCGAAGCAAAAGCAGTTGTAACAATTACTGGCAATCAGGTCAAACGCTTTGTTTGGGAAAATATTGTATGCCGCTTCGGACTACCTGGGGAAATCATCTCGGACAACGGGAAACAATTTTGTGACAATCCCTTCAAGGACTGGTGCGAGAAGTTGAATATCACGCAGCACTTCGCATCTGTTAAACATCCACAAATCAATGGCTTAGTAGAGCGTGCAAATCGAAGTCTGGGCGAAGGAATTTAAAGCACGTTGGACAAGCACAAAGGAAGGTGGGTAGAAGAATTATCACATGTTCTGTGGGCGCACCGCACTTCAATCAAAACCAGCACAGGAGACACCCCCTTTTCTCTAGTCTATGGGACAGAGGCCGTCATACCAGCCGAAATTGGGATGCAAACTATTCGCACTGCTGAAGTCAATGTGGCAACCAATGACGATGAACGGCGTATCGACTTAGACATGTTGGAAGAAAGACGCGAACGCGCAGCTATATGGAAGCAAGATCGAAGTAAAAAATAAAGGGATACTACGATGCTAAAATGCGAAGTGTTTCATTCAGACCAGGCGACTTCGTATATCGCGCCAATGATGCGAGCCACGCAGAAGATACAGGTAAACTTGGACCAAAGTGGGAAGGACCCTATGAGATCACTGAAGCATTAGGAACAGGCGTGTACAAACTATAAGACATGGATGGTCGTGAACTCCCACGCACATAAAAAAATTTGCAATCTTAAGCGATGTTATCTCTAGGAATGGCTTCGGCCCAGCGAACGGACACTCCTGCACTTTAGTGAAGTGCCCAATAAATATCCGTGTATTTACATTTTGTTTTACTTAGGCAAATGTCTTATTTATTTTCTTTCATAAAAACTTGCAAGTATCAATAAAACGTCGCGGTTTCGAGCTAACTCCGCGACATATTTCAATTTGTTATTTCCATATACCTTATGTCTTAACATTTTTTATCTCTTGCCTACATGGCGTGCATGCACTTAATAAACCCACGATGGTAAAAGGATGAGTAAACCTACTAAATAACTCGTTGAGTAAGAGGTTTGCAAACCCATCAACATTGGATCATGTATCCTTGTTAAACACCTTGTTCTCAAGACGTTGGAATAAGTTATGTACGCATCCCACGAAGGGTGCGCAACAACGCACACGGTGCCTGTTTAACAAATTAGAAATCAAGACACTTGACTCCTTGATATGATATTTACAGTACGATGCATATCACACCATACACGATTATGATAAAACATACTTAGAAATTATGTTTTAAGTATACCGTGAATTTCATACATTATTATGAACTTCATATATTATCCGCGCTTATACAACAGTTTGCTTCTTAGACAATACACACATTTTTTATGGAAAGACAAGTAACTAAGTGCAAATATTATAAGTCGCAACACCATTCCACAAAAATAATGTTCTATTAAGTACCATGCATGCTTACAAAATGATGTTTACATTACAATTTACTATCTACATACTATTACAACGTCTAAGAGACGAATTTCCTACACAGCTTGCAGCGTCCCCTACCTCATTCAGATTCTTCAGTAGGTCGGAATCTTGGCGCGATACCGTGGCAACACTAACCAGTATCCCGTCAGATCTGGGGAGATGTGCTGCGCCAATACCGCACAAAACAGCCTTACCTTTAATCCCTTCCTTTTTGGCAAGTCTTGTAGCATGCGCTTCCAACACTTGCTTCAAGGGCACTTCCTTCTCCAAAGCGAAGGGATTCAAGATATCCTTGGGGCGAGCAAATATAGGCACCTGGAGTTGAGATTCATCAGGTTTCAGAAAATGGTCCAACTGCGCTTCCGCATTTTCACCACGATGCCGAGCTAAGGTCAGCCCCTCCATAATGACCCCTATCGGATAATCCTGGTCGTGCTCTAACTCAGAAATTAAGGGAAGCTCCAATGACTTCATCTTTTCCATAGCAGCCACCAGCCCATCGTATGATTGCGCATTATAACCAGGTACCTTATCAACAGACACCTTCAAAAGATCTGCCTCATGAAGCTCCTCAACAGCTTCTGCCTTACCCCGCGCCAATGCGCACTGAACCACTCCCCCGAAAGCATCCACCACTTCCTGCGACTCCAAGGTGCTGAGTGCAGCAAGTCGCAGACCATGGCCTATGAGCCACCTGCGCTCAGCGATGGTAGACAAGAGTTGGGGATATAACTCCTCATCATACTCCAGGCTGAGCTTGCGCAACTTCATCTCCTGCGCTTCCAATGAACTGCCTACAGTAGCACCAAAATCCCCTAACTGCGAGAGCAACTCTTCCTTACCCTGTTCCAGATATTTAAGGGCCCAGCTACACGAAGCCTTGTACTCTACTGCTGCAGCACGCTCCTGGATTATTTGGGTCAGTAAGGGCATTTTCTCTCCCGCAAGCCTCGTGGAATAAGCATTTGACGCTTCTATCTCAGCTTGGGCACTAGCTAAACGAGCCTCCAGCGCCGCAATGTGTTGGTCCTTTTCCGCGCTCTGACTACTCTCTCCCGAGTACTTAGCCCTTAGTTGCGCAACCAACTTCGCTTGGTGCGCAGTAGCCAGTTCCAGAACTTCAACTAGCTTATCCATTGGCGCATCCCCCGAGGCCAACGGCTCAGCGCTTTGGCTCTTTGGCCCAGAAGATTCAGCACGCACCGGACTAGACTGAGGGGGCGACTCAATAGAGTGCTCAAACCTACACACATACAAGCGGATTAGTGATTGTTTCATAACATCAGAAGGAATGCAACAAAGACTTTGCAAATAATACTTACTAAAGAGTAGCGGTATCAGCGGAAGGGGGGGTGATGCAACATCGCTTGACGACGACTCCACGGTAAGAACGACAGGATGCTTCTTCTGGAGGTACTTGCGCCGTCGCCACCACGCGTTCTCTTACACTCCAATCTTTGGCTTACTTCCTCCTCCTCCTCTTCAATATCTACGCGTGACGGCTCCACCAACGGAGAAGGCACCCTGGGGCTCGGCACACTCTGCAGAGGGGTAGCTTCCAACGCAGTGGGACTACTGCTCCCAGCCTCTTCCAGGTTCAGCTCCATGACACGCCCGGCAGTTGCTGCCATAATGGGCTCTTCCCCTTCTCTCAGTGGGTGCGCCCCTACTGTGGCCTGGCGCGGCTTCGCTAACTGAACAACCCTGAACAGATCCATCTCTGCGCAACAAAAAAAACCACAACAAACAGGTTACAAAAATTATAAAGATGAAAGGAAATGCTCACATTAATAAAGCACAAGGGTTGCGAAAAGGACGAGCACCCACCCTGGCCATCCACGCCTAAGAAGATTGGCACCTCATCAGGTCTACCAAAATAATTACGGCTTATGCCCATGTGTACCAAAAATTCTTATGGGTAGGAACTGATGGGAATACGGTTGGCGTTTATCGTATCCGCGTCCTCAGCGCTGTAGGATCCAGGGTGTGGGCGCTCATCCTTTGTCAGTGAACCCTGGGTGTAGAAGTCGAAGCGCCATGGGAAACACGCTTCATCAACCCAGAAAAATACTTCCCTCCAGTTCCTAAGCGCGTCCAACTTTTTAGTGTAACACTGCAGTCTTCCAGCATGCTTCGCGAACGATACCCAACCATTTGACCACGTTGTGTGGTAAAAGGCACGGAATAGTTGGATAGTTGGGTTAATTTCCAGAAGACGACAATTCACCTCGAAGTTTGTTATTTTGGCCACACCTATGCAGTGCAGCTGGGATATGTGCAGACGGTAATAATTTAACACGTCACATAGGAATAAGGATATGGGCACACACTGATTCGCAAATTCGAAGAAACGTGTGTATAACCCAACCTTCCCTTTCGGGAAATCCGCTATGGACGCTTGCGCATCCGGAACCACGGATGCGCGCGCCATCGAATATAATAATCCGAGGTGAACTCACGGAGTTCATCCTCGGTCAGATCGGAGGTGAAGTCAGATAATCCACGGACCATGGTGTAAATTTTAAAGACGCACGCGCGGTTACCTTTGACGTATTAAGGTTTTCTTGCTGGTAAATTTGAAGCTTTTTCAATGGCGGAAATGATTTTTACTGTGATAATCACAGTAATAAGAAGGCGGAAGGTTATATAAGTTCCTCCATCCACGCGATCCACGCCACGCAGATCCCACTATCTCTAATTGAGTGGATAGGATCCATTGATGTGACGACGTTACAATTACTTTCCCCCGAATTCCGAGGCTTTGGTTTGACGATATTTGGACTAGATTCACCGAATATTCTTCAATGCGGGTAACTTCTCCGCTACGCTATGAAGAATTTAAATAATACAGTTCTTAGTCTAGCATCTGCAGTTCGTCACTGCGCATACTAGACTGGGAGGACATGATGACGTATAGTCTATATTCGGGTCACGAACCCGACCAAGGACCGATACTAGCGAGCCCAGTACGAATTGGGCTACGCCGATAAGTGTTTGGGCTCATGAAGGCCCAAATCCAAAGTTATTTATGGAACAAGATATCGGATACCTTCTAACTATGGAGATAATCGTTTACCAACCGACTTAGGTGGGATACGCCGAAGGTTGGGGAACACGAAACCAACAAGGATTTCGTATGTATATAAAAGGAAACCCTATCCCTCATTAAAGGTACGATCTAAAACCCTAACTCTCCTCTTAACCCTAAAACCGATTACTTACTCTCACGCCGGAGGATAATCGTGGGAGACAATCCCACGATAAGCCTAACGGTGTTTTCTGTTTACTTAGTGCGCAGGTCTCAAGCAGCAATAATCAATTGGTACGAGAACCGGAGCTCAAACAAAGAACGGCCAACTTTTGTATCAACAAATAAACAATTGCATCAAGTTAGAAAAAATAGCATTTGAATGGAACAAATGTCAGGATCGAAAGTAAAAACATATATAAAACAGACACAATAGTTGTTGTCTTGTAAGGCGATCAATAAAAAAACGGAGACAGAGAATGTACCTGTTATTTATGTATTGGCTCATGTGGGTCTGTCAACTGCATCATTTATGGGCCGCTGCTTATATTTCCCATGAGTATAGCGCTTGTAGACCTTTGGTGATTTAGCACATTTTATCTTACCCATGTTGTTTGGAATATCTTGTAAACGATTACACTCCGTTATGGTTAGCGTCTCTAGAGATTCTATTCGGCCAAGATCATCAGGTAACTTCTTGAGAGGAAAACACGATTTAAGTTCGAGAGATTTGAGATGTTTCATCTTACAAATGCTATCAGGAAGATTTATAATCTTTGGATATGAAAAAATTAGCTCCTCTAGACATTCTAACTGGTCAAGGTCCCGGGGTGCTTCTGTAATACTGCCTTCAAGTGTAAGCTTCATTAACCATTGTAATCCACAAATGCTTCTTGAAAAACTCTCAAGGTTCGTACAAGCACACAGACCTAGAGAAATTAGCCTTTCAAGATTTCCAAACGATGAAGCTTTATTTTCTTTATAATAACATGAAAATCGAAACTTTGGAGAATCATTGTCGTAGTGCAATGGGCAAACATCAGTGGGTTCTGCAATCATATGTAACTCAGATAAAGAACCAGCCTCAGGTCATTGAGACCATTTGCTAAACACAAAAGACTTAAACCTCCCACCACCACTTAAGTCTAAGAAGAGAAGATTTTTCAGACATCCAATGGGAACATTAATTTCCACCAAATCATAACTATTTATAAGATTTAACCTTTTGAGATTTGGAGTTAGCCCAAGGTCAAGGGTCCTCAATTTTGAATGACTAAGGCTGAGCATTTCGAGCTTTAGATTTTCAACGGGCATTTGAAGTTCTACCAAATCATTACAGCCTTCGAGTATTAGCTTCTCAAGATTCGGAGTATTCCCGAGGTGAAGGTTTGTCAACTTTGAAACCCTGAGGGAAAGATATTCGAGCTTTGAATGATTATCAGCAAGTATATGAAGCTCTACGAAATTCCAACAGTAGTCAATAGTCAACTACTCAAGATTTGGAGCCAACCTAAGGTCAAAGGTCCTCAAATTTGAAGACTTGATTGTGAGGAACCTCAGGTTACGAAGAACCTAACATAAGTACAAAAAACTGTTAATATTTGAGCAATGACAAACCAATAGATATATAGGATCATAATGAATCATTGAAAACAATAAATCAACCATTATTCTACCTTTTCTTCTCCATCTTCCCAAAGTTGAACAATCTTGCTGTCCATCATTTCAAGTTCAACAAGATATTTTCCTTGAAATGTATTTGGTAAACTCGAAAAAGGAAAGCAATCCCATCTCATAAATCGTAAGGAACTTGGAAGGTATTCGCTAACTTTATCAAATTGAAGAATATTCCTCTCAAAATAATCCTCTATGTGAATAAATCTAAGATCCTTCATTTTTGCTAGACCTTTTACTGCAATTTCAGCATTGAAACCCAATAATGGCCGTAAGTATAGACATTTTGTTGCTTGGGTACCCTGAAATCGAAAAAATAAAACCCCTTACTTTTTGTCGGAACCCTAAATTTCATAACGCCCAAAATCACTGAAAACATTATCAAATTGAGAGTGAACGAAGATGATTTAATGAATTTTTGAATGATTATTACTGACCGAAAGTGAATTTGGGGAAAACTTTTTTGAGAGACACAAAGAGGAACTGTTATGTGTTTTTTATAAGAAAAGTGACGGTCAAATATAGTCAAACTAAGAGAGTTTGGAATTTGGACCAAGCCCATGACGGATGTTTCATTTTAGACTAAACCCGAAAAGTTTCAAACTATTGGACCAAAAATGAAATATCTAGAAAACCATATGGACCAATATATACTCAATTTCCTCAATTCTTACCTTGTCATTAGTCAATAAATACTGAATTTCCTCATCAACCCACAATCGGCTATGTCTTTGAGGTTCATCGGGTGTCACCGACGAACAATATTCCTGCCCATTTCTTCTAAATGATCATGCACCACAAGGACCCATAATGAGTATAAGTTATAAGAGATTTCTGCACAATAACTCTTAAACCAACTTCAGCATGAAATCCACGTCTTTCAAGCACTCTAATTGCTTTTACTTTCTCCCAACCTTTTAGTATGCATGCAACATCTAAGAATATTTCTTTGTAATCATCCTCTAGACCATCAAAGCTTATTTCCAATCTTTCCATAGTTGCTTTTAATGGAATTTTTTTTAGTCTTTTTATAGCATCTGCCTAGTAAGGTTCACTTTGACCACAAAGAAACGAACCCAAAACTTTGATCATTAAGGGAAGACCATGAGCATATTGTACAACTTGTCCTGATAGCTCTTCGTACCTTTGAGTTGGAATCTCTCTTCCAAACGCATACCTACTGAAGAGGCATCCCGCTTCCGCTTGAGATAACAAAGTCACATTATGAATCAAGCTCATTCGGTGGGCTACCAGTACTTGCTCATCTCTTGTTGTAATTATGATTCTACTTCCCGGCTTAAACCAATTATAGTCACCGGCTAACGCCTCAAGCTGATCTTTATGATCGACGTCATCAAGAACAACAAGTACCTTTCTACCACGCATCCTCCTTTGCATCATACTTTTACCGCCAAAAACAGTACTTACTTCAATGTTTTGATCCTTTAAACCATCTGAAAGTACTTGTTTCTGCAACTTCTTTAGACCCTCCGTAGAGGATTTTGAAACTTCCTTAACATTTTCAATAAAGCTTTCACCGTTGAACTGAATGGATATATGATCAAAAACAGCTATGGCCAAGCTTGTCTTCCCCGTACCTCCCATCCCCATATCCCTAGCATGCGAACATCATCAACACTGGTTTCTAAAGATGAAGTAACATCCTTTACTCGAGTCTCCATGCAGACTAACTTTTCATCCAACCCGAAATTGATGGAGCGTAACTCTAGTGAAATCTCTTGAATAATCTTTTGGATAAACTTATCTTCGTGCCTGTATGTAAAATAAGATTGTTAAAAATCCTACTTTAACAATCAAATTTCAGATATATAACACATACAATTGTATATGAAGTAATGGCAAAGAATCAGCTATCAGTTAGATAGTAAATGAATTACAGATAGGTTGGGTATAAGGTAAATTTTTTCCGAGTCAAAACAGGTTAGGTCTACCCGCAAACACTTCCCTTCAACATCTAACTTATAACATACTCGTTTCAATTCATTAAAAACTTTTTTTTATGGTTATATGTCTCTACAAAAAAATCTTAAGTGTGAAGCTGCTTTAAGGTTATATGCATTAAGTAGTTATTTACCCTTTTGACCCGTTTGAGATGAAACATGTTTTTTTGAAAGCCATTAATTATTTATACATTGTAACCCACCGGAATCATTCAATCGTAGATAAAAAAAGAAGTAAAATCAAAGAATATTGCCTAGATGATGAAGAAATTTACTCACCCATTAGCAATGCTTTTCAACTCCCAGCCAGCCAAATCAGATGCTTCTTTCAAAGCCTCCCTCCATTTCCCAACAGCTTCATCCTCTTTATGTTTTGCAAATGCATCTCCAACTGACCCACTTTGTTTGCGAACTTCACTGGGCTCCACATCATAGAACATGGGGTATGCGGTATACCCAAAACCTTTCCGGCATTTTCCTATGTTTTCGTTCGTTTTCTTACGTTTTCGTCCGTTTTAGAACGTTTTCGTCTGGTTTTTTTACGTTTTTGTCCGTTTTCATCAGTTTTCATAGGTTTATATACGCGTTCGTCCGTTTTTTTACGTTTTCGTCCATTTTTAGATGCTTTCGGTTGTTTTCAAATGTTTTCGTTCGTTTCCATACGTTTTCTTCCATTTACATCCGTTTTTAAACGTTTTCGTCCGTTTTCAGACGTTATTTTTCCGTTTTTATACGCTTTTCATTCGTTTTTATACGTTTTTGTCCGTTTTCGTACGTTTTCGTCCGTTTTTTGCAGTTTTTATACGTTTTTTATCTATTTTCATATGTTTTCATGCTTATTATAAAACTTTATTATATTACATGTCTAATATCAATTGTGATATTTTATTATAAAAAAGTTAATGTCTAATATCACTTGTGATATTTCATAAACAAACAAGTATCTTTTTTTAACCTTTAATATCACCTGAGATATTTCATTACTCTGTATGTTGTTATATATTATCACGTATGTGTTTGCTAACATTTTTATAATTTTCAGTTACAAGCAAGTTTTTGTGCCTTTCATCGCAATTGACAAGTGCATATTTTTTTAATGCAACCAATGTTATCTATCACTTGTGATATTATACTTTTAGTAGAAATAAAAGGGTTAAAGTCTCTTTAGGTGAATTCTTATTTCTTTTCAAAAAAATGCTAATTTAATGCAACACTTGTTTGATTTTGAGAATATGACAAGTCTCTATTTTCATAGTTTGCTTCCTTTTTATTCATTTTGATATTTTTAAGTGACACTTATTTATCTCTTATGATATAACATTGTAAGAAAGATGAAGAGTATTACACTCTTCATAATATATGCATTATCAGTTGTGATACTCAACTAAGAATGTGAAATATTAAATTCATACCAAATGTGATAAAAATTTAGTATTTTACCAAGTATATATGAAAGAAATGATAATAAACATCACTTATTATATTACTGTGATGATTCTGTTCATTTTTCTTATTTGTGTTTTTGAAAATATTTAGGAAGATTTTTGTATTTTATGATAATATGAAATATTAGAAAAGGTGTTTAACTGAAAACAAAAGATGTTATGAAGCTTTTGTTAGACTTGTGGTGTATTTTTTCTATTTAATGGATACATTGTGCATGTTTCGATAGGTTTTATAGCAGAATTTTAAAAAATCTATAGTTGAATCAGCAAACTAAAGAAGTTATGGTTGAAGAAAGCACACATTTTTATAAACAAACTAAGTAAGCTCGAAGACCTCACATGATATCACAGGTGATATCACCTCACTTGTGATATCACATGATATCACTGGTGATATCACAAGTGATATAAACTATGATATCACACATGCTATCACCGGCAATATCACACATGATAGATATCAACGGTGTTATCACACATGACATCACGTGTGATATCACAAGTGAGGTGATATCACCTGTGATATCACAAGTGTTTGAGCTTCCTCAGTTTGTTTATAAAGATCTGTGCTATCTTCAACTATAGCTTATTTAGTTTGCTGATTCAACCGTAGATATTTTCAAATCCCGCTATAAAACCTATCGAAACATGCACAATGTATCCATTAAATAGAAAAATCCACCACAAGTCTAACAAAAGTATCATAACATCTCTTGTTTCTAGTTGAACAACTTTTCTAATATTTCTTAATATCATAAAACACAAAAATCTTCTTAAATATTTTCAAAAGCACAACCATCACATTCTTAGTTGAGTATCACAACTGATAACATATACATGATGACGAAGTAATACTTTTCATCTTCATTGCAGTGTTATATCACATGAGATAAATAAGTGTCACTTATAAATATCAAAATGAAAAAGTATGAAAACGGACAAAAACGTATAAAATCGAATGAAAAACGTATGAAAACGGACAAAAACGTCTGAAATCGGGAAAAAAAGACAAAAACAGACAAAAATCGTATAAAACGGATGAAAACGTATAAAAACGGACAAAAAAACATGAAAACATAAAAATACAGACGAAAACGTCTAAAAACGGATGAAAATACATGAAAACGTAAAAATACAGACAAAAACGTATGAAAATGGCCGAAAACGTAAGAAAACGGACGAAAACGTATGAAAGCGTAAAAACACGTCTGAAAACGTATGAAAAATGGACGAAAACGAAAGAAAACGGACGAAAACGTATGAAAACGAACGAAAACGTAAGAAAATGGACAAAAACGTATGAAAACAAATGAAAACGTAAGAAAACAGACGAAAACGTATGAAAACGGATGTAAACGGGCGAAAACGTAAGAAAACAAACGAAAACGTATGAAAACAGACGAAAACGTATAAAAACGGACGAAAAAAGTCTGAAAAGAGACGAAAATGTCTAAAAATGGACGAAAACGTAAAAACGGAAGAAAACGTATGAAAACGGACAAAAACAGACGAAAACTTATATAAACGAATGAAAACGTACAAAAACGAATGAAAACGTACGAAAACGTCAGAAAGCAGACGAAAACGAATGTAAACATACGTAAACGGATGAAAACAGACGAAAACGTAAAAAAAAGGACGAAAACATACGAACACGGACGAAAACGTAAAAAAACGAACGAAAACGTATGAATACAGATGAAAACGTGTCAAAGCGGAAAAAAAAATTGAATAAAAAAACGTGAATTTAAAATTAAAAAAATAATAATTAAAAAAAATGAACTAAAAAAAAATGAATTTATAGTTAAAACCTGAATTCCAAATTTTTTTTTTTAAGAAAAAAGAAAGAAAAAAGAAAAAAAAAATGTTAATAATTAAGAAACACAAAAAGACAAAGAAAAAGGAGAAAAAGAAACATGGACAGGTTTTCATATTAAATATTTGGTTTATCCCCACCATTAGATCAAACTAGATGGATGATGGGGATTTGTACCTTGATAAGCACCAAAATAAGAGTAAGCATTTGAAAATTCCTCATGTCGATATATAGTTTGTATATCGTCTCTTAGAAATTTGAATTTACGTAAAAGTCTGTGAACCACTTTTTTTCAATTAAAAATTAAATTTTTACCTAAAGTTCCGGATAATGATTGATTATGATATTTAGGGAGAAAAAGTTTGTATTTTCTAGTCGCGTGTATGTGGCAAAAGAAAAAATGTACATAGAGCGATCATATATATCTAGATGGTGTAGATCTTATATTTACCATATATCCAATAAATCAATCTTAGCTATTCATTTTGATCAAAATTAATAAAAAAAAAAACATTTTTTCCTCCATTTTTTTAAAACAACATATTTTACAAACGGTAAATATTTAAACTAAAAAAATACACCATCGCGACGAGAATTAAATAATCTTTCTATAGATATGCACTTCTCTATATTTTCGACAAACTTGTTTTCAAAATTTCCTCCCAGAAAAATCACACATGATTTGTAAAATTATATATGATTTTTTTTGGCCGAAATTTTGAAAAAAAATCGTTAAAAATATTTAGAAGTGCATATATATATAAAGATAATTTAATTCTCGTCGTGATGGTATGCTTTTTTTCGCGTAACGATTAACGGTTTGCGAGATATTTAATTTTTAAGAAAAGGGTGAAAGTTTATTTTTTTGTTTCAATTAGAAAAATGAATGGCTATGATTGATTCATTGGATCTATGCTAAATTTGAGATCTATATTAAACTTTTGCATAGATGTATCTACACTTTAAAATACGTACGTACTCACACAACAACCATGAACCATATGTATGCATGGCTACATTAACATGGTAGATGTTTAAATAAACAATTATGCATATTTAGAACGGTATTTTTCTTGTTTAAAAAAAAAGGACGGTATGTTACACAAAATCTTAATCCCCCTCTTTGCCTTCTTTTCACCATGATTGTCCACCGGATGTGCATGCCTCTATATATATAAAGCTATTAGCTATCGGCAAGACGGCAACAAGAAGTCTAATCTGCGTAGATGCTACTCGGATCAACTGAAAAAATATTTGATATAAACTTCGATTATTTGATACTTGGCTTCACGAGCTGTACCGAGTGTGTCATTGTACTTCCTCATCCTTTGTGCATACGTATACAGTTGCATAATTAAACGATATGTGTGCTCTTCTATGCTACAAGGTTGCAACTTTGGTGAGCTGTGTGTGCTCTTCAATGCTACTATACAAGGTTGCAACTTTGGCTCTTATATAATTAACATGTGACACATCTTTATTTTGGGATGAGATATGATCCTTCCAGTTCTTGTAAAGTGGTAACAAGAGTTGCTGTGAAGGAACAAAGTATATTCTGAACGTTAACGATGATAATTAATCTTCTCTGCATATATAACCAAAGAAGGTTCTTGGATGAAAGAATCGCATATGTGCGAGTTGGGCAATTGGGGTGTGGTTTCTTTTCTCCTTCGTTTTATGCGATGAGATTAATAGAACCAGACTTAGCGGAGAAGATGGTTGAGAAGGAGTTGGGAGGAGAAGAGCATGTTGACTTTGTTGGCACGAGTATAGGACCATCGTTGGCTGTTTTAGGTCGGTCCTAATATCTCATTGCTTAACTAAAAATAAAACATAACCTGAATAAAAGGTCAATCCTGAGCTCCCGTTGTTGTTTTTGTATTTAATAAACCCGATAAGCGTCTCTCCTTGTGTTTTATGTTTGTCTTAAACTATGTAAATCAAAAAGATCTTGCTACTCTCTACCTATCTCTATGTGCTTATAATAAGCAAACCAAGCTAGGTTCTTTCAATATATGATAAATGTAACCTTTTAGAGTGCCCTTAAGAGAACAATAGCATATGAATGAAATTTAGCATGTTGTGAAAATACTTAACAACAGAGCTTATAAGGAAAATCTATTTGTATATATACGCCTACTTCAAGTTCAAAGTGGATGATTTAGATCTATTTCACATCAAGTGAAAACTATTTTCTAGGAGATAGCCCATAAGTAATTCAGTTTTGGGCTTTTAGAAACCACAAGTATTTGGTTGACCACATTACTTTCTACTCTCACGTCCAAGTGTATTTAAGAGAAGAAAGTATGAACACCACCGGTCAACGTTTTATGAAAAGCTTACGTGATATAAATATAATAATTTACATCGACATCGCAAAATTATGAGTAAGTGGATGAGTGAACTCATTTAGTATGAATTCCATTTTGTTGAGATTCGAGTCCCAAAATGAAACAACACAATGATACAGCTAGTGTCAAGTCCTTGTACGCTGTCATCTTCTGCAATTTTATGATAAAAGTATAAACGTTTTAGACTCTATAGTATCATAACAATATTGGTGACATGGTTTTAGTTATAAGCAACGATTTGTGCTAGCTAAGTTTTATAATGTCAAAACTGTTTTCCAAATTGTACATTCTACAATTTGTTGCCCAACCATGGAAAAACACAATATAACTACTCAATGGCTTTCAGAAATATAAACGGTTCACACTCTGATACAATAATTTCTTGTCACTGATGTTTATTGATACAGTTCCGTGTAAATCTCAGGGACATTTGACGAAAGCCAATAGTTTGACACAAAGTCAAATAATTTATTATGTTTAAAGATTTCAACCAATATAGAGATTTTTTTTTTTATGTAAATCAAAAGTTTATTACGATCTTAAATCACTTAGAACACTTTATTAAGTTTAATACTCCCTCCGTCCCATATTAAATGTCCAGTTTAAATTTTCTAAGTCTTTCTTTTTTAACTTTGACCATAAATATTTTTTATTGTGTTATATAATATTTGATACAAAATATATGAATAGATTGAGTTTTAAATGTATTTTTACTACGTATTATTTTTATCTAAGACTATATAACATAAGCAAAAATATTTAAGGTCAAAGTTATATAATAAAGACTTGAAAAGTCAAACATTGACATTTAATATGGGACAGAGAGTAACACAGTTTGACTTCAGAAGTCAACTGTGTTTGTTGAGCTCCATTAATTAAACTAACTCAAATTCTGTATTAATTTAAAGTAATTAGTACAACATCCAAGTTGAGGCTACACTTTAATTTAACAGCATACTGAAAAAGTACTAATGAAAAACACTTTTAAACACTTCTTAAATCTTTACAAGCAATAATACTTTTGGAGTGTACCAGAAAATAGTATCTATAACCATAACAGGTTCAGCGAAATTCACTTAATAATCACCAATCAGCAATGATCCTTGTCTTCCATACTGTGATGGGATGCGGAGTCTAAGCACATGTAAACAATCAACAATGCCTAAAAATAAAATAAAAGCGATTGAATGTTAAAATAAACTGTAAACATGAAAAACAAAAAAAAAAAATGTTAAACAGATTTTATATTCATTTCATCCCTACTTTAGCACACGAAAAACAAACTGGCCATTCATGTTTATAATTAATCAAGTCCCATTAATGAGCATAAACATAATTAACATGATATAGATTTCAATTCATGAATAAGAAATGTCGCATTTTGAATCAGCAAAGTCATGTCAGGTTTCAACTAGAGTAAAGCTGGAAGTCTGGAACTAGGCTTAAATGTCAACAAGAACAACAAAAATTGCACAATGTGATTGACAAAACAGCATAAATAAACGGCTACAGTGATTTGTTCCAGACTATTTCACTATGTGCCTAGAAACAAGTTCGATATAATGTAACGAAGAAGTGTTTCAGCACCAAAGCTTGGGGCCATGTCCTGTTCGGTATCATCTTCCGCAATTTTATGATAAAAATAGAAACCTTTTAGACTCTATAGTATCATATCAAAATCACAACATATCACCTACGTAGTCAATGGTGACATTGTTTATTTGTTTTAGTTATAAGCAACTTTTTATGTTAGCTCAGTTTTACCATGTCAAAACTGTTTTCCAAATTTTACATTCTACATTTTGTAGCCCAACCATGGAAACACAATATGACTACTCAATGGCTTTCAAAAACATAAACGGTTCAAGCCCTGATAATTTCTTATCACTCAAATATGTTTGTCAGTTCAATTTCATAAAAATCTCAGCGAAATTTGATGAAAGCCAACAGTTGACTAGAAAGTCAAATTCTTATATGCTTAATGATTTCAACCAAATGTAGAGCTTATTTATGTGAATCAAAACTTGTATATGATCATACATAACTTATAACACTTTCTTAGGTTTATTATTTACATGATCATCTACAGCCTCATGTAAAATTCTGGCCATTTTTATCAAGAACAAAGCTTGGTGTCATGTTCTGTACGTGTATATGGTCAATACGGACGTGGTTCTAATTATAAGCAACGTTCTGTGTTACTTCAATTTTGCCATGTCAAACTATTGTCCGAATTGTACATTCTACAGTTTGTAGTCTAAAAGACAACACATGACTACTCAATGGCTTTCAAAAATACAAACAGTTGATGCCCTGATAATTTCTTATCACTGAAATATGTTTGTCGGTTCAATTTCATAAAAATCTCAGCAAAATTTGATGAAAGGCAACAGTTTGACTAAAAAGTCAAATGCTTTTATGTTTAATGATTTCATCCAAATGTAGAGCTTACTTATGTGAAACAAAACTTGTATCAAGAACAAAGTTTGACTTTCTAAGAAGTCAACTGTGTTTATTGAACTCCATGAATTAACTTATCTATCTTCAAATTCTACTATGATTTTTACAGTAATTTATACAAAATCCAAGATGGGGATTATAATGTTATCTAACAGTGCAATAAAAAGTAAGTACTGATTTAGTAATATTGAAAGATAAAAGAAATCACAATTTGAAACACTTATTTACAAACATTTTGTGAGTGTACCGGAGAAAATCATCAATGACGATCAATACAAAAATGGAGACAGTGAATGTACCTGTTATTTATGTATTGGCTCCTGTGGGTCTGTCAACTGCGTCATTTATGGGCCGCTGCTTATATTTCCCATGAGTATAGCGTTTGTAGACCTTTGGTGATATAACACAATTGATCTTACCAATGTTGTTTGGAATATCTCGTAAACGGTTACAATCGGTTATGGTTAGCGTCTCTAGAGAATCTATTCGGCCAAGATCATCAGGTAACTTCTTGAGAAGCAAACACGATTTAAGTTCGAGAGATTTGAGATGTTTCATCTTACAAATGCTATCTGGAAGATTTCTAATATTTGTAGATGAAAAAGTTAGCTCCTCTAGACATTCTAGCTGGTCAAGGTCCCGGGGTGCTTCTGTAATACTACCTTCAAGTGTAAGCTTTCTTATACATTGTAAACTACAAATGCTTCTTGAAAAACTCTCAAGGTTCGTACAAGCACACAGACCTATGGAAATAAGCCTTTCAAGATTTCCAAACGATGCAGCTGGATCTTCTTTATAATCACATGAAAACTGAAACTTTGGAGAATCATTGTCGGAGTGCAATGGGCAAACATCCGTGGGTTCAGCAATCAGATGTAACTCAGATAAAGAACTAGCCTCAGCTGGTTGATGCCGTTTGTCAAACACAAAAGACTTAAACCTCCCAAAACCACTTAAGTCTAAGAAGGCAAGCTTTTTCAGACATCCAATGGGGGCATTAATTTCTACCAAATCATAACAATTTTTAAGATTTAACCTTCTGAGATTTGGAGTCAGGCCAAGGTCAAGGGTTCTCAACTTTAAATGACCGAGGTAAAGCTTTTCGAGCTTTAGACATTCAGAAGGCATTTCAAGTTCTACGAAATCATAAAAATTGTAAATAGTCAACCGCTCAAGATTTGGAGCCAACCTAAGGTCAAAGGCCCTCAACTTTGAAAACCCGATTCTGAGGAACCTTAGCTTATGAAGAACCTAACATAAGTATAAAAAAGAATTAATATTGGTGCAGCGACAAACCAATAGATATATAGGATCATAATGAATCATGAAAAACAACAAATTAACCATTATTCTACCTTTCCTTCTCCATCTTCCCAAAGTTGAACAATATTGCTGCCATACAATTGAAGTCCAACAAGATATTTTCCTTGAAATGTATTCGGTAAACTCGAAAACGGAAAACCCCACCATCTCATAAATCGTAAGGAACTTGGAAGGTAGTCGCTAACTTTATCAAATTCAACAATATTGCTCTTACGATTATACTTACAGAGATTTATGTGAATAAATCTAAGATCCTTCATTTTTGCTAAACCTTTCATTGCAATTTCAGCATTGAAACCTGGTGACTCGAAGTATAGAAATTTTGTTGCTTGGGTACCCTGAAATTTTTCAAAATGCCCAAAATCACTGATCAAATTGAGAGTGAATGAAGATGATATAAAAGAATTGAATGATAATTCCATTCGAATTAATGAATTTTTGAATGATTATTACAGACAGAAAGTGAATTTGAGGAAAACTTGTTATGTGTTTTTTATAAGAAAAGTGACAATAACATCCTTTTATTAAACGGTCAAATGTAGTCAAACTAACAGAGTTAGAAATTTTGGATCGAACCCGCACTGGATGTTTCATTAAGATAGAAACTTTTCAAACTATAGGACCAAAAATGAAATATCCAGCTAACCACATTAACAAAAAACGTATTAACTCTTAATTTTATTAAATCATAACTTAATTATTACCAGGTCATTATTCAATATATACTCAATTTCCTCCTTAACCCACAATCGGCTATGTCTTTGAGGTTCATCGGGGTGTGACCGACGAACACTATTCCTACCCATTTCTTCTAAATGATCATGCATCCACAATTCCTCATCTTCATTATAAGTTATAAGAGATTTCTGCTCAAGAACTCTTAAACCAACTTCAGCATGAAATCCACAACTTTCAAGCACTACAATTGCATGTTCTTTGCTCCAACCTTTTAGCATGCATGCAACATCTAGGAATATTTCTTTGTGATCATTATCTAGACCATCAAAGCTTACTTCCAATCTATCCATAGTTGCCGTTAATGGAATTGTTTTTAGTCTTTCAATGGCTTCTATCCAAAAAGGCTCACTTCGACCACAAAGAAATGAACCCAAAACTTTGATTGTTAAGGGAAGACCATGAGCATATTGTACAACTTGTCTTGATAGCTTTTCGTACCCACGAGTTGGAATCTCTGTTTGAAATGCATTCCTACTGAAGAGGCAAATCGCTTCCGTAGACGATAACAGATTGATGTCATGAACTAAGTTCACCCGGTGGGCCAGCACTTGCTCATCTCTTGTGGTAATGATTATTCGGATTCCCGATTTAAACCAGTCAGGCTTGCCTGCTAATGCCTCAAGCTGTTCTATACGATCAACATCATCTAAAACAACAAGTGTCTTTCTACGACTCATCATGTCTTTCAACATATTTTTCCCGTCATGAACACTACTAAAAGTGATGTCTTGTTTATTTAACACATCTTTTAGTATCCGTTTTTGAAGCTTCTTTAAACCGGACAAAGAAGGCTGTGACACTTCCCTTACATTTTCAACAAAGCTTTTTCCTTCGAAATGATTAGAAATATGATCATAGACAGCTTTGGCTAGAGTTGTCTTCCCCCCACCTCCCATCCCCTTGATTCCGATCATGCGAACATCTTCTGGGCCAATATCTAAAGATGAAAGAACATTTCTGATCCGGGTCTCCATACCCACTAAGTTTTCATCAGTGTTCGAAAGAGTGGAATATTTCTTTTTGAAAATAACATCAACAATTATTTGGATCAGTTTAGATTCATCCCTGTATCATTAATTAAAGATTATATTATTAGCTTGCTCAAAGTGCACATAAACAATTGGGATTAACATATATAAATGCAGGTTAGGCAAAATATTAGAGATATATGATGAAGAAAATTAAATGAAACTGAATTACCCGTTAGTTGTGGCCTTCAACTCCCACCCAGCCAGATCAGATGCTTCTTTCATAGCCTCTCTCCATTTTCCAGCAGCCTCCTTCTTTTCGTGTTTTTCAAAGGCTTCTTTAACTGCCCCACTTTGATAGCGGACTTCTGTGGGCTCCACATCAAAAAAGACAGGATAAACGTTCTGCTCGGTCGTCTTCTTACATTCCATAATCTTGACAAGCTCATCTAGGCACCAAGATGAAGATGCATAAGTCTTGGAGAAAACAATGATGTAAAACCTTGAGTCCTCTATGGGTTTGAAGAGCTGGTCCTTGATCGGTTTTCCTTGCTCGATTTTCTCATCATCCTTATACGTTTCAATGCAATTGCGCTGAAGAGCTTCATAAAGATGGCCAACGAAATTGATACGGGTGTCACCACCTCTAAAACTCAAAAAAACATCATACTTGAAGCTCTTTTGAATGGATGAAGATGAAGTAGACGCCATTCTAGTTGTTATCTAAGGATCGGTCTGTTTTTGAGAGAATTATCTTAACTATTTGCAAAGAAACATGGGTAAGATTATCAAGCGTATATTGAGAAGACAAAGACTCAATAACATAAGGCTGTTATTTGGTCAAGAAAGATAAGATTCATTTAAGGGATATAGAACTCACGTCTATCACTCGTTTTTTACTTTGACTTCAACATACATCTTATTACTTTCCCAAACAAATATGAACTTTAATTCCATAAAATTACCTGTTCTAATAATTAGAAAATAGAATCAGACATGGTAATAATCTCATTGGATTGATGGATCTTTGAACGAGTAAAATCAAATATTACATTGGCATCATAAAATGAATAGCCCTCAAAAATAGTAAAAAAAATATTTTCTACAAGTTGAGAGCCTGCAAGTATAACTACTAACAATTTGACAAAAACTAACATTGTAGTGAACTATTTTTTCACAGGTCATCTTCTTGATAAGTAACCAAGCAGTTCTAATAAAGAATTAGTTTTACCTTTAGCATTCTTATCCTCGGGCGACGAAAAGTCCTCGATATCATCATCATCATCAACAACACCAGAACCCAAATCCACCGTAGCCGAACCCGACAACCCGCGCCGTAACCGCTTCAATCTTGGCCTTACCTCCACCTCATTCTCCTCCTCTGAATTACCAACAGTTAGCGTCACAATCTCAAAATCATCATCATGATCATTTCGATTATCAACAACAATCTTCTCGTTAGCTACTGATGCAACCCGATTCAGTGTCTTTGGGTGTATGGCTTCTTCATTTGGGGTGGTGTGGTTCGAGATCATCGAAGTCAAGTCGAAACCCAATGAAAATGAAGGTGCTTCAAAATCACCCATTGTGAAGTGAAAATGTTTATGGTATGATTAATGAGATTATTATGATGGATTATTTTTAAAATATTGGGGGTTTTTGAAATGTGTATTTTTACCAAGGAGTATTTTTTAAGGCTCGATATACGTTACAAACTTTCTCAAATTAATCAATATAATGAACATACTTATTTTATTCTCAACATATGTAATATACTTTCAAATACTTACCAAAATATGTAATTATTGAAAGTTAACACTTTTAAAAGTTATAGTAATGGTCTTGTTATCTTGCGATTTCACCGTTAGTCTTTTGACATTTTTTCACTTAAAAATGTTGCAGTATTGGTTCATGTGGTTTGCTTTGACTTTCACCGTTAGTCCTTTGACTTTCATCTTTTTTACATATGTTTTACACGTTTTATACACGTCTAATGCTTTTTACACATTTTTTATATAACGCTTTAAACGCTTTTTATTAATTTTCTATAATGCTTACACGCTTTTTTACATGTTTATAAACGTTTTTATACACATTTTTATATATGTTTTTACACTTACACGCTTTTTTGCATGTTTTAAACACGTTTATGCACGCTTATACACAATTTTATGTATTTTTTACACGTTTTATATACATCTTTTACATGATTTTATGTGTTTTATACACGATTTTATATACATTTTTACACGCTTTTTTAACACGGTTTTATACATTTTTTAAAAACGCTTTTTTAAACGCGGTATAAAAATGTGTATAGAAACGTAAAAACATGTATAAAACGGTAAAAACTTATATTAAACCATGTATAAAAACCTATATAAAAACGCGGTGTAAAAACGATATAAAAACGTGTAAAACGTATATAAAAACGCGGTAAAAACGGTATAAAAACGATCATCGTAAAACGCAAAAACGTATATAAACGTAAAACGATCATCGTAAAACGTAAAAACGATAAAAACGTATATAAAAACGTGTGTACAAAACGTATCATCGTGTAAAAAACGTATATAAAAACGTGTGTAAAAAACGTGTATAAAAATGTGTAAAAAATGTATATAAAAACGTGTAAAACAAGTATATAAAAATTTGTGTAAAAACGTGTATAAAAGCATGTATTAAAATATGGGTTGGGTTATTTAGACGGTGCCTATTTTTTTAGATGAACACTCCCTATTTTTAGGGGGTACTTTAGTCCCCTTATTTTTTTTTTATTATTATTTTTTTTAATAGAAATAAGTGTGTTTAAAGTGTGTGTATAATAATGTATTGTACATGCATAATGTTTTGTATACTTTTGTTTAAAAATGTTTTGTATATGTATAATTATTTTGTTTGTATAATAGCACGTTAAAAATTACCACATTAAATAACTAAACAAACAACAGCTATTATTAAATTAAACGTCAACGTTAACATATTGTTTAAATACAACAACATCTACTACATATGAAGATTATTCATCTCCGTTTAAAAGATCATGGAGCCTTGCACCCGACTGCGCGGATCCTCGGATTCCTTGCCAATTCTAACTCCATCTCGAGCATCTTTATTCTTGTCTTCAATGTTTTGATCTCATTATTTTAGCAACGTAGCTTTGAGCAATCGTTGAAGATGAGGCTTGACTAAAGTAGCGTCTTTCAAATTCATCTCTCCAATCAAGATCGACACCCATAGTCATATGTACCCTGGCTGTTACATGTTAAGAAAATAATAAGAAATTTATTTTTAGCAAACAAATTATTTACATAAACCCTAAGCAAACGAGATGATTATTTACCACCGAAAGAGGACATGCATAATACCTCGGCCCCGACTACCTTCTTTCGTGGATTTCCTATAATAAAACCTCTATTACATCGACACCAGAGAAATGATTTCCTTGGCCCACGACAAAAGAATTTGTATAAATCAAGAATCAATCATTTACAACATAAAACACGTATCATTTACAATGTTATTATTAATTTAAATATAAACAGTAATCAATCATTTACAACATAAATCAGTAATCAATCACTATGTTTACAACATAAATCATTAATCAATTATTTACAACTCAAGAATCAGTACTATGTTTATAATTATTTACAACATGAATCATTCACTATGTTTATAATTATTTACAACATGAATAATTAATCATTTACAATGTTTTGTATGTATATATTATTTACTAATAAAGACTTGAAAAATATTTAAGGTCAAAGTTATATAATAAAGACTTGAAAAGTCAAACATTGACATTTAATATGGATGAGAGTAAACACAGTTGACTTCTAAGTCAACTGTGTTTGTTGAGCTCCATTAATTAAACTAACTCAAATTCTGTATTAATTTAAAGTAATTAGTACAACATCCAAGTTGAGGCTACACTTTAATTTAACAGCATACTGAAAAAGTACTAATGAAAACACTTTAAACACTTCTTAAATCTTTACAAGCAATAATACTTTTGGAGTGTACCGTAAAATAGTATCTATAACCATAATAACAGTTCAAATAAATTCACTTAATAATCACCAATCAGCAATGATCCTTGTCTTCCATACTGTGATGGGATGCGGAGTCTAAGCACATGTAAACAATCAACAATGCCTGAGGAAAAAAATCATAAACAAATTATTTCCAACTTGAAAAAAAAAAAAACCGATTGAATGTTAAAATAAACTGTAAACATGAAAAACAAAAAAAAAAAATGTTAAACAGATTTTATATTCATTTCATCCCTACTTTAGCACACGAAAAACAAACTGGCCATTCATGTTTATAATTAATCAAGTCCCATTAATGAGCATAAACATAATTAACATGATATAGATTTCAATTCATGAATAAGAAATGTCGCATTTTGAATCAGCAAAGTCATGTCAGGTTTCAACTAGAGTAAAGCTGGAAGTCTGGAACTAGGCTTAAATGTCAACAAGAACAACAAAAATTGCACAATGTGATTGACAAAACAGCATAAATAAACGGCTACAGTGATTTGTTCCAGACTATTTCACTATGTGCCTAGAAACAAGTTCGATATAATGTAACGAAGAAGTGTTTCAGCACCAAAGCTTGGGGCCATGTCCTGTTCGGTATCATCTTCCGCAATTTTATGATAAAAATAGAAACCTTTTAGACTCTATAGTATCATATCAAAATCACAACATATCACCTACGTAGTCAATGGTGACATTGTTTATTTGTTTTAGTTATAAGCAACTTTTTATGTTAGCTCAGTTTTACCATGTCAAAACTGTTTTCCAAATTTTACATTCTACATTTTGTAGCCCAACCATGGAAACACAATATGACTACTCAATGGCTTTCAAAAACATAAACGGTTCAAGCCCTGATAATTTCTTATCACTCAAATATGTTTGTCAGTTCAATTTCATAAAAATCTCAGCGAAATTTGATGAAAGCCAACAGTTGACTAGAAAGTCAAATTCTTATATGCTTAATGATTTCAACCAAATGTAGAGCTTATTTATGTGAATCAAAACTTGTATATGATCATACATAACTTATAACACTTTCTTAGGTTTATTATTTACATGATCATCTACAGCCTCATGTAAAATTCTGGCCATTTTTATCAAGAACAAAGCTTGGTGTCATGTTCTGTACGTGTATATGGTCAATACGGACGTGGTTCTAATTATAAGCAACGTTCTGTGTTACTTCAATTTTGCCATGTCAAACTATTGTCCGAATTGTACATTCTACAGTTTGTAGTCTAAAAGACAACACATGACTACTCAATGGCTTTCAAAAATACAAACAGTTGATGCCCTGATAATTTCTTATCACTGAAATATGTTTGTCGGTTCAATTTCATAAAAATCTCAGCAAAATTTGATGAAAGGCAACAGTTTGACTAAAAAGTCAAATGCTTTTATGTTTAATGATTTCATCCAAATGTAGAGCTTACTTATGTGAAACAAAACTTGTATCAAGAACAAAGTTTGACTTTCTAAGAAGTCAACTGTGTTTATTGAACTCCATGAATTAACTTATCTATCTTCAAATTCTACTATGATTTTACAGTAATTTATACAAAATCCAAGATGGGGATTATAATGTTATCTAACAGTGCAATAAAAAGTAAGTACTGATTTAGTAATATTGAAAGATAAAAGAAATCACAATTTGAAACACTTATTTACAAACATTTTGTGAGTGTACCGGAGAAAATCATCAATGACGATCAATACAAAAATGGAGACAGTGAATGTACCTGTTATTTATGTATTGGCTCCTGTGGGTCTGTCAACTGCGTCATTTATGGGCCGCTGCTTATATTTCCCATGAGTATAGCGCTTGTAGACCTTTGGTGATATAACACAATTGATCTTACCAATGTTGTTTGGAATATCTCGTAAACGGTTACAATCGGTTATGGTTAGCGTCTCTAGAGATTCTATTCGGCCAAGATCATCAGGTAACTTCTTGAGAAGCAAACACGATTTAAGTTCGAGAGATTTGAGATGTTTCATCTTACAAATGCTATCTGGAAGATTTCTAATATTTGTAGATGAAAAAGTTAGCTCCTCTAGACATTCTAGCTGGTCAAGGTCCCGGGGTGCTTCTGTAATACTACCTTCAAGTGTAAGCTTTCTTATACATTGTAAACTACAAATGCTTCTTGAAAAACTCTCAAGGTTCGCATAAAGCACACGACCTATGGAAATAAGCCTTTCAAGATTTCCAAACGATGCAGCTGGATCTTCTTTATAATCACATGAAAACTGAAACTTTGGAGAATCATTGTCGGAGTGCAATGGGCAAACATCCGTGGGTTCAGCAATCAGATGTAACTCAGATAAAGAACTAGCCTCAGCTGGTTGATGCCGTTTGTCAAACACAAAAGACTTAAACCTCCCAAAACCACTTAAGTCTAAGAAGGCAAGCTTTTCGGACATCCAATGGGGCATTAATTTCTACCAAATCATAACAATTTTTAAGATTTAACCTTCTGAGATTTGGAGTCAGGCCAAGGTCAAGGGTTCTCAACTTTAAATGACCGAGGTAAAGCTTTTCGAGCTTTAGACATTCAGAAGGCATTTCAAGTTCTACGAAATCATAAAAATTGTAAATAGTCAACCGCCAAGATTTGAGCCAACCTAAGGTCAAAGGCCCTCAACTTTGAAAACCCGATTCTGAGGAACCTTAGCTTATGAAGAACCTAACATAAGTATAAAAAAGAATTAATATTGGTGCAGCGACAAACCAATAGATATATAGGATCATAATGAATCATGAAAAACAAAAATTAACCATTATTCTACCTTTCCTTCTCCATCTTCCCAAAGTTGAACAATATTGCTGCCATACAATTGAAGTCCAACAAGATATTTTCCTTGAAATGTATTCGGTAAACTCGAAAACGGAAAACCCCACCATCTCATAAATCGTAAGGAACTTGGAAGGTAGTCGCTAACTTTATCAAATTCAACAATATTGCTCTTACGATTATACTTACAGAGATTTATGTGAATAAATCTAAGATCCTTCATTTTTGCTAAACCTTTCATTGCAATTTCAAAGATTGAACCTCGGTGACTCAAGTATAGAAATTTTGTTGCTTGGGTACCCTGAAATTTTTCAAAATGCCCAAAATCACTGATCAAATTGAGAGTGAATGAAGATGATATAAAAGAATTGAATGATAATTCCATTCGAATTAATGAATTTTTGAATGATTATTACGCATGAAAAGTGAATTTGAGGAAAACTTGTTATGTGTTTTTTATAAGAAAAGTGACAATAACATCCTTTTATTAAACGGTCAAATGTAGTCAAACTAACAGTTAGAAATTTTGGATCGAACTCCACTGGATGTTTCATTAAGATAGAAACTTTTCAAACTATAGGACCAAAAATGAAATATCCAGCTAACCACATTAACAAAAACGATTAACTCTTAATTTTATTAAATCATAACTTAATTATTACCAGGTCATTATTCAATATATACTCGATTTCCTCATTAACCCACAATCGGCTATGTCTTTGAGGTTCATCGGTGTGACCGATTTAACACTATTCCTACCCATTTCTTCTAAATGATCATGCATCCACAATTCCTCATCTTCATCATAAGTTATAAGAGATTTCAAGAACTCTTAAACCAACTTCAGCATGAAATCCACAACTTTCAAGCACTACAATTGCATGTTCTTTGCTCCAACCTTTTAGCATGCATGCAACATCTAGGAATATTTCTTTGTGATCATTATCTAGACCATCAAAGCTTACTTCCAATCTATCCATAGTTGCCGTTAATGGAATTGTTTTTAGTCTTTCAATGGCTTCTATCCAAAAAGGCTCACTTCGACCACAAAGAAATGAACCCAAAACTTTGATTGTTAAGGGAAGACCATGAGCATATTGTACAACTTGTCTTGATAGCTTTTCGTACCCACGAGTTGGAATCTCTGTTTGAAATGCATTCCTACTGAAGAGGCAAATCGCCCAGACGATAATGATTGATGTCATGAACTAAGTTCACCGTGGGCAAAGACTTGCTCATCTCTTGTGGTAATGATTATTCGGATTCCCATTTAAACCGGTCAAAGCTTGCTCGCTAATGCCTCAAGCTGTTCTATACGATCAACATCATCTAAAACAACAAGTGTCTTTCTACGACTCATCATGTCTTTCAACATATTTTTCCCGTCATGAACACTACTAAAAGTGATGTCTTGTTTATTTAACACATCTTTTAGTATCCGTTTTTGAAGCTTCTTTCAACCGGACAAAGAAGGCCGTGACACTCCCTTACATTTTCAACAAAGCTTTTTCCTTCGAAATGATTAGAAATATGATCATAGACAGCTTTGGCTAGAGTTGTCTTCCCCCCACCTCCCATCCCCTTGATTCCGATCATGCGAACATCTTCGGTGCCAATATCTAAAGATGAAAGAACATTTCATCCGGTCTCCATACCCACTAAGTTTTCATAGTGTTCAAAGAGGAATATTTCTTTTTGAAAATAACATCAACAATTATTTGGATCAGTTTAGATTCATCCGTGATCATTAATTAAAGATTATATTATTAGCTTGCTCAAAGTGCACATAAACAATTGGGATTAACATATAAATGCGAGTTAGGCAAAATATTAGAGATATATGATGAAGAAAATTAAATGAAACTGAATTACCCGTTAGTTGTGGCCTTCAACTCCCACCCAAATTGATCGATGCTTCTTTCATAGCCTCTCTCCATTTTCCAACAGCCTCCTTCTTTTCGTGTTCTAAGAAGGCTTCTTTAACCGCCCCACTTTGATAGCGGACTTCGTGGGCTCCACATCAAAAAGACAGATAAACGTTCGCTCGGTCGCCTTCTTACATTCCATAATCTTGACAAGCTCATCTAGGCACCAAGATGAAGATGCATAAGTCTTGGAGAAAACAATGATGTAAAACCTTGAGTCCTCTATGGGTTTGAAGAGTCGGTCCTTGATCGGTTTTCCTTGCTCGATTTTCTCATCATCCTTATATCGTTTCAATGCAATTATACCAAGAGCTCATAAAGATGGCCAACGAAATTGATAATGGTGTCACCACCTCTAAAACTCAAAAAAACATCATACTTGAAGCTCTTTTGAATGGATGAAGATGAAGTAGACGCCATTCTAGTTGTTATCTAAGGATCGGTCTGTTTTTGAGAGAATTATCTTAACTATTTGCAAAGAAACATGGGTAAGATTATCAAGTGTATATTGAGAAGACAAAGACTCAATAACATAAGTCATTATTTGGTCAAGAAAGATAAGATTCATTTAAGGGATATAGAACTCACGTCTATCACTCGTTTTTTACTTTGACTTCAACATACATCTTATTACTTTCCCAAACAAATATGAACTTTAATTCCATAAAATTACCTGTTCTAATAATTAGAAAATAGACATGTTAACTAATCTCATTGGATTGATGGATCTTTGAACGAGTAAAATCAAATATTACATTGGCATCATAAAATGAATAGCCCTCAAAAATAGTAAAAAAAATATTTTCTACAAGTTGAGAGCCTGCAAGTATAACTACTAACAATTTGACAAAAACTAACATTGTAGTGAACTATTTTTCACACAGTCATCTTCTTGATAAGTAACAAGCAGCTCTAATAAAGAATTAGTTTTACCTTTAGCATTCTTATCCCTGCGACGAAAAGTCCTCGATATCATCATCATCATCAACAACAACCGAACCCAAATCCACCGTAGCCGAACCCGACAACCCGCGCCGTAACCGCTTCAATCTTGGCCTTACCTCCACCTCATTCTCCTCCTCTGAATTACCAACAGTTAGCGTCACAATCTCAAAATCATCATCATGATCATTTCGATTATCAACAACAATCTTCTCGTTAGCTACTGATGCAACCCGATTCAGTGTCTTTGGGTGTATGGCTTCTTCATTTGGGGGTGCGGGTGTGGTTCGGAGATCATCGAAGTCGAAGTCGAAACCCAATGAAAATGAAGGTGCTTCAAAATCACCCATTGTGAAGTGAAAATGTTTATGGTATGATTAATGAGATTATTATGATGGATTATTTTTAAAATATTGGGGGTTTTTGAAATGTGTATTTTTACCAAGGAGTATTTTTTTTAAGGCTCGATATACGTTACAAACTTTCTCAAATTAATCAATATACGTAACATACTTATTTTATTCTCAACATATGTAATATACTTTCAAATACTTACCAAAATATGTAATATTGACAGGTTAACACTTTTAAAAGTTATAGTAATGGTCTCTGTTGTTTGCGTTGACTTTCACCGTTAGTCTTTTGACATTTTTTCACTTAAAAATGTTGCAGTATTGGTTCATGTGGTTTGCTTTGACTTTCACCGTTAGTCCTTTGACTTTCATCTTTTTTACATATGTTTTTTACACGTTTTTATACACGTCTTTTACACGTTTTTACACATTTTTTTATATACGTTTTTAAACGTTTTTTACACACTATATAATGCTTACACGCGTTTTACATGTTTATAAACACGTTTTTACACACATTTTTATATATGTTTTTTACACTTACACGTTTTTTGCATGTTTTTAAACACGTTTTTATGCACGTTTTTATACACAATTTTATGTACATTTTTTTACACGTTTTATATACATCTTTTACATGATTTTATGCAAGTTTTTATACACGATTTTATATACATTTTTTACACGTTTTTTAACACGGTTTTATACACGTTTTTTAAAATGTTTTTTAAACGTGTATAAAAATGTGTATAGAAACGTGTAAAAAACATGTATAAAAACGTGTAAAAAACGTATATAAAACCATGTATAAAAACATGCATAAAATCGTGTAAAAAACGTATATAAAAACGTGTGTAAAAAACGTATATAAAAACGTGTGTAAAAAACGTGTATAAAAAACGTATCATCGTGTAAAAACGTGTAAAAAACGTATATAAAACGTGTAAAAACGTATCATCGTGTAAAAACGTGTAAAAACGTATAAAAAACGTATATAAAAACGTGTGTACAAAACGTATCATCGTGTAAAAAACGTATATAAAAACGTGTGTAAAAAACGTGTATAAAAATGTGTAAAAAATGTATATAAAAACGTGTAAAACAAGTATATAAAAATTTGTGTAAAAACGTGTATAAAAGCATGTATTAAAATATGGGTTGGGTTATTTAGACGGTGCCTATTTTTTTAGATGAACACTCCCTATTTTTAGGGGGTACTTTAGTCCCCTTATTTTTTTTTTATTATTATTTTTTTTAATAGAAATAAGTGTGTTTAAAGTGTGTGTATAATAATGTATTGTACATGCATAATGTTTTGTATACTTTTGTTTAAAAATGTTTTGTATATGTATAATTATTTTGTTTGTATAATAGCACGTTAAATATTACCACATTAAATAACTGCAACAACAACAGTTATTATTAAATTAAACGTCAACGTTAACATATTGTTTAAATACAACAACATCTACTACATATGAAGATTATTCATCTCCGTTTAAAAGATCATGGAGCCTTGCACCCGACTGACAAGCGTGATCCTCAGGATTCCTTGCCAATTCTAACTCCATCTCGAGCATCTTTATTCTTGTCTTCAACAGCTTGATCTCATTATCTTTAGCAACGCAGTTTGAGCACTGCGTTGAAGATGAGGCTTGACTAAAGTAGCGTCTTTCAAATTCATCTCTCCAACTGAAGTATCGACACCCATAGTCATATGTACCTGGCTGTTACATGTTAAGAAAATAATAAGAAATATATTTTTAACAAACAAATTATTTACATAAACCCCTAAGCAAACGTATGATTATTTACCACTGAAAGAGGACATGCATAATACGGTCGGCCCCGACTACCTTCTTTCGTGGATTTCCGTTCTATAATAAATCCTCTATTACATCGACACCAGAAATGATTTCCTTGGCCCACCTGACAAAAGAATTTGTATAAATCAGTAATCAATCATTTACAACATAAAACACGTATCATTTACAATGTTATTATTAATTTAAATATAAACAGTAATCAATCATTTACAACATAAATCAGTAATCAATCACTATGTTTACAACATAAATCATTAATCAATTATTTACAACTCAGTAATCAGTCACTATGTTTATAATTATTTACAACATGAATCATTCACTATGTTTATAATTATTTACAACATGAATAATTAATCATTTACAATGTTTTGTATGTATATATTATTTACTAATTTGGTAGTCGATGCCTATATAATGATTCCCACTGGGATGCAGCTTCGGATCTGTGCCTTCTCCATTGTGGGTGGAGATGCGGAAGTGGAGAATGTTCGTCTAGCGTCAGAACAATGTAATGACCTACTTCGTCTCCCACACGGGCTATCACAAGGGGTCAGTTCTTTGTGAGAAGTCTGGACCACTGAGAAGCGGAAAACACATATTCCAACCCCTAAGAGATATAAATGCAACGAGTCGTCTAATCAGTTCTGCAATAACCAACCCCGTGTTTGGCATTTCCATGTAGCGATCAGTCGGTGCATTTCCATGTCCGGATCAGTCTATTGTATGGCGAAGTTCGTTAAAACCAACTTCCCCCCACAAACCCATGTAAACCTGCCAATGTAGGTCCATATGTTGCAATAACATCTGCCTAACTTGGCGCCACAAATGTTGTTGTTCCCAAACACCAAGGGCAACGCACCGAAACCCATAATTTCCGTCACCCACCACATTCTATATACTGATTATGTATGGATGCCAAAGGACTGGAAGCATACCCATAAGCATTTCGCTTTCTGCATCTCCATCGTACAACCTGTGTCTTATTTTTGGTTGATCACTAGGACCCGTGAAAGAACTATGTCGGGCAGGTTCTTTGTTGAAGTTCGGGACTTGTGTAGATCTTGTAACGGTGCTTCTTCGGTGATCTACGGTTGGAACTTCATTCAAGTCCGGGACTTGTGTAGCCTTGCCCATTTTGTCCTTTGCGCTCGGACGTCCACGGGTATTTTTCTGAATAACAGGTTCCCGTGTGTCATCAGATGCAGGTTGGTATATCGATCTCAACTTCGTTATCATATTTTTCTTGACAAACGACGATGCTTTGGTAAAAACATTCTTTAATTGCCGAATGTCATCTCTAAACGAAGTATCATCATGATGATGATGATGATCATCATCATCATCATCACTAGAAGAGCCATCTTCAAGCGGTGGCCTATTGATATTAGGCCACAAAACATGTAGGGTTCTCCAAAAAGTATTAAGTTCTTCCAGTGGAATGGGGCGTCCTGAAATCATTAAAAGTAGTAGTATATTACAATGGCGCCCGTAAATAAATCACTGATATTAATGGGGAAAACAACTTGATAGTTATAAATTTACTTACCATTATATACATAGTATTACATCTCGTGAAAGCATAGCAGTCCGTAAATTGTACGCAACTTATGGCTACAATCTTCTACGGTGATAGACAGGTGGAGTTCTTTGTGCATGAGTTTGAAAGCATGGTGAGAAACTTTATACCACAATTCTTGAAATAGTAGTATATTACAATTATTTATTTTCTCGATGATGCTTCTATTAAAGCTCTCTTTTATCGTATTTTCTTGAGCAAATACAATCTTATCGATTGCACTCAACAACCTGTCTAAATTGGACTGTGTGCCGCCCAAATATAATTTCAACAACGCGTGGTGAGCCTCAACTCTACACGTTGTTGTCTGGCCGAAGGAGCGATATTCATCGGTGATGTACAAGACAAACATGTGTCTGTAATCTCGCAGCCAATTATCCAGATACTCAGCGATAGCTGAAAAAAAAATGAATTAATCAAAGGTCATTCGGGTGCTTATTAATTGAATAATAAAAAAATAGAATTAACAATTTAGTACGCGCATGGTTGACCAAGCGTTGTTGTAGGCGCTCATAATGTTGCTCGAACAAGAGGCGTGTCGGAGCTTTAACCAACCGATCCCATCTCCTTTTAATGGAGTCATACTCATCTATCCCATTGCATCTGTTTCTCATAAACTTGAGCAAATTTTGCTCTATATGCCATCGACAGAGTAATTTGTGAGCGGTAGGAAATTCTGCTCTACATGCCCGAACCAATGCTAAATCTTTGTCGGTGACAATAACACGTGGGTAGTATCTTTTGTCTATAACCTCTTTCACGCGTTGCAATACCCACTGAAAATTATGCCCCTTTTCACCGTGTATAAAGTTGTACGCCATTGAAAATGTTTTATTCGTTGGAGTTACTCCAACAATTTCCAACAATGGCAATTTAAACATGGCGGTATTGTACGTGGAGTCCATCATCATGATTTCAGGGAACGTACGCCATAGAGCATACGAAGTGGGGTGAACAAAAAATAGCTCCTCAAGCTCATTATGCTCATTCACCCTCTGGTAATATGCATACCCGAATCCGCGATGCGGTAAAGGACTTGAATTTGAGTTCTATCACCTACTCTGGCTCTCCGGAACTTATCAAGTGCGTTATATATAGTTCTAACGCTAGACACGTTACCCGGATTACGTCCCTTTATTGTCGAAAGTATATTACGTGGTCGTACACTATACTCTGACAATTCTTTGACTAAACTCAACTCATCATCTTTTAATCGCATTGCATATGGCATACCATACAACGACTCTAGCAACTCATGATTATTGCTATCACACTTCACCCTCAATATCCAATTATATCGTGTTGGTTATATTTCGCAACTAATCTGAATGGACAATTGCTTTTTTTTTTTTTTTTTTGGTTTTCTATTTTCCACTACCGTGATTTTCATAAATCCCGCCCTTTGTACACCTATAATTAATTTCGTACATCTGACCATTTTCTGATTTGGTTCTCTTTTTAACAATGACAAAACCGAGCCCCGAGGCTATATTTTGCACCCACTCACACTACAAGAATTTATTTGTTACCCACGGGCTCAATTTGTGGGTAAAAGACAAAAATTCGTGGGTAATCAGCAAATACCCACGTAATGCCCGCGAATATATAAGCATGGGTAAAACCTCCGAGGGTAAATGTTTGCCCACAACATTTTCAATCCATGGGTATTTTACCCACAATATAAATTGTGGTGTTTGTATTTAGACAGTGGGAAAATATTTCATGGGATTTTATAAATACCACGAAAATACCCTTGAATTTTGTCATGGGTGATCGGTGCGTATAAATTTACGGTAGTGTCTAAATCCGGATGTAAATATTTTAAATTTACCCGTAATAATTTGTGACTAATTTGCGACTAAATACCCATCATGTATTATAATTAAGGTAAGTGGTGTTTATATATAATTATGGATAAGGGTTAATTCCGATCCTCTGAACATAACAATATTTTTATAAAACTCCTTTTCATGTTGATCAATAATTCGATATACGAATATAATCACAAACATTAACGTCAGAATGAAACTACAATCAATCAATCAATATTCTCTGATGGGTTAATCCATCATTTATTACAAACATAAATCATGGAATATACATATAACTAAAATATAAAATACGTTGGCTTATACAATAACAAGGGAGAAGGAATATTCGAAGTGAAGTCATCCAACAGTTTACTCGTTGTGAGGTGCTCAAACATTGATGGCCATCTCCTTTGTGTTGTATTCACATGGAATCTGTAAGTGCAATAACAAGAGATGTGTAAATGACCAAAAAACGTGATTAGATGCACAAAAATGAAATAAATACAAAAAATGGTTGTTGGATAATAACGAAATATTATATAATTCATTACAATCATTTTCAAACCTGTAGGTAAAATGTAGCCTCCTCAAATGCATCTGATGAGCTTGTGACTATTAAAATGATGAAATCTTATTTTACGGACGTAACCTTTTTACCTAAAAAAAATGATGAAACCTGTCAAGACTAAAACAAGTATGTTAAGCATATTGTTATTCTTTTTTGAGCAGTAAGCATAAAATAATTGATCAAATCAGCTTTTAAGATTGAACAAAGATGAACAACAAATGTCAACTTGTGAAAAGCAAACCCATCACCCACAGTAAATGAAAAAAAAGCGTTTTTAGAACAATGAAAAGTGCAAGACATGAAAGACTAATAATATATAAGCATGGACGGTTTCAAAAGGAAGGTGTAAAGAAGTTTGGGGTGGAGGCTTTGAAATAAGATAGGATAGAGATATGGGTGGCGGTTAGTTGAATGAGATTACATGGGGATTAAAATTTTGAAATTTTAAATAGCGGAAGTTTTAGGCGCCATAGTTTTAGTTTGTAATTTTTAAATGTGATTTATTGAAGATTAAAGATTAAACAATCAAGAATGTCTTATAAGAAATATTATTAGTATATAAAATAACTAGCTAAAAGACCCGTGAAATTCATGGGTATTTTAAAGAAAGGTTAAAAAGGTACGTGATGTTAATATCTTATATAATTAAGATGGCGGAACGAAACCTATAAACACATCGTGTTTGATAGGGTAAATGTCGAGAAATTAAACATACAGACAGTCCAACAATAGCCAAATAAGTTAAGAAAAGCAAAAATCATATACAAACCATACGCGATTAAGGTTGAATTTCCACAAACTCGTACATCAGCAAGACCACAATGACGCCTTCATCTAGTTGGTGCTTGAAATCCGAGACCAAAGCAATTCTCATTGCGGCTTGAATTTATTCATCTTCTAAGAATAGTATTAACTGAAACAGTAACAGAACAAAATGTGCTTTCTCATATAGAAAATGTTTACTGATCATGTCTTTGATGTTGTAGTTACTTAATGCTGGAAATGAACGTGCTCATGTTATATCCTTTATTGTAATATAACTTTCTTTTATAATACTTGGTATACTAATTGTTATTTAGACAAATTTATACATCAGAGATAATTTGTTTTAGGTCAACCATGCACAACCTTTACCAATATTACCATATTCATGTTGAGTGATGAGTATTTCGACGGCCACCTTTAAATTTCGATCAAAAGATGCTATCACAACTTTCGTATGCTATCATACTACCGTGCTAGAAACAATCCGAAACCATCTTTCAAGAAACAGCGTAATAAGAGACTTTACATCATAAACAATGTCAAATTGTGTATCATATGTGATTGATACATGCACAAAAAAGCTATGTTATCATTACTACAAAGTATGGAGTACTAAATAGTAATCTACATCTTTTATCCTCAAAAAACATTATGAAACATGCATTATGATCAATTACTTAGATCTTAATTTTATGGTCGCTCACGTTTCGATAGGGTGAATTAGTTCATTATTTATGTACTAAACATGAGCCTCATGACCCCACAACTAACACAAAACCTATAATACATTTAATTTAAATTAACTAATGAGTTTATTGATCCGTGAATATAACGGGTGTATAAAAGATAAACTTAATAAACAAAAGTGTATATGCAATACGCATTATCGGTGCTCAATCGGCTTGGCGTGTTATCTCGTAGAATAAGTTTAAAAATGGGTCAAGATCGTGTTACGTTGAAGTCTAGCTCTGATGTTGTAGATATTATGATATATGAAACAAAGAAGTGGCCTAAATATATTAACCATTCATAACTTTTAAGTTTTTTCCTTGCATCGATGATATTTAACTAAGCCATATAAACATAGTACAGTTTATATGGGGATGAAACTATTGCATAAGATAGATTTGTCATAAAAAACATATATACTTCCACCATTAATGCAGTTAAGTTCTTGATGTCTTTTTGTTGTTGATTTGGTCCCCCAAATTATAGAATGTGAATTAGTCCTTAAAACTTGAAATAAGTACCAAACATAGTTTCATGTCTTACATAGTTACGAACAAAGCAATACCTGTTCCTAACTTTTTCATAGTGTTGAGAAATTTAACCTCTTGTCAACTTGAGTTAATTAGGCGTAACACCTGATTCTGGTATCCAATATGAAGAAATATGAATTAACACAATATGCAGAAACTAAAAGCTTTATAAACTTTCTGACATAGCACAAGACCAGTCCGAAGAAGTTAGACTTCCTGATCAAGTGCTAATCCCCCTTGACGATCAGGATGTTGAAATTGTTAGCTCAGAATACGCCTTCATAATATATCACTTTTAGCTATTTTGTAGAAAAACAAAATTGGTACAATTCAAAGGAAAAACTTTGTGGCCTCATTGTTAGCAGGTTATTAATTAGCTAGTCTTATCAGTATAAAAAGAAATTCCAAACAACCCCTACAAGTTATTATTCTGACATGCAATCCGAAATAGCTCTTATAAGTAATTATTCTAATGAGCAATCCCAAACAGCCCCTTATAAGCAATTCCAAATAGCCCCTTTTACGCAATCCCAAACACCCATTCAATTGAGGCCAACCAAACATAAATTTCATTTTCTACCAGATGGCACAATCAGTTGGCTATAATTTTGTTATTACAAATTTTGGATTATCTTGGATGCATAATAAAGACATATAAATAACATATCTATCGGTAATTGGTCAAAATGGGTTAACCTTATGTGTGGATCAAAAGGGGTCTAGACAGGCCAGGTTGACCAAATTCACTTTCAACTAATTTTTTACATTTGAACCTTTAGTAACCAATTAATCCAATTTGACAAGTTTTGTGTTTGACACATTTTAGTGCACATGTAGCAGACACAATTACACAATGACCAACGGATATGTGTATTAAAAAAGTATAAAGTAAGGTAGAGTAGGCGTGCGAGTGTCATCGATGTTTAGAAAAAGAAAATTCCAAATGATGCAAAAAGGCTAATTAAGATATCAAACTCTTTTGTGTGTTCCACAGAGAGCAAACCTGAAAATAACAGCAAGGATGAATGTAAAAGCAGGAAGAAGATTGCTGACAGCAGAAGCTAGTGTTGGCGAACTTAATTAGATCCCACTTAATCCCCTTAGCATTGACACAAACTGATCACATAATTTGGAAACCAAATGAATATGGATACCTTCAATATGCAGAATTCACAGTAGGAAATAAATTTCTTTGCTTTATGTCATATGAACAACATTCTGGAATAAAGTCACATGAGAAATTAGTCAATGATAAAAAAGGGCTACTCTTCAAATTTGATTGTTTTTGGATAGGTTGAATTGCCTTCATCCAGGTTTAACAGACTCATTTTGAACACGCCCTGAAAGTATTTGCTCATAAACACACAAGTAACATGAATCTTGTCGGGTGCCATCTTGTGATAATGAATCATTGCAGACAGTCAATATCATGGAATATACATAAAGCGACGAAATAGTTTGAAACTCGATTTTTTACTAACTTTGAGGAGAGGAAGTAGAGTAGAATCAAGGCTGTAAGCGTGGAGAAACAACCAAAAAGAAAACAAACATCCTTCTCTACATATCCCAGGATTACGGAATGATCAATTTGGATGCTCTTCCTTTACCTCGCCTTTTTGCTATTCATTATGCATATACTTTGTTTCCTTCAGCTACCAAACATATATCCTTTTTCCGGTTCCTAATTTTTTTACGTATGTATTTTTACTGCAAGTTCCTTCCTTTCCTTTTGACAAATAGGACACTTCTGAAAATAATTAGGGGACGTTAGCAATAACAATGTTAGAGACATAGAAATAGACCAGCGTGTTACCTTCTTGAGCTGTAACCATTTGACGATTAATTTACTATGATATTCATGAATGTGATTTCATTAAGGAGTCTATGATGCAAACCACACAGAGCATGCACAATTACAAATTTCAATACTCTAAAGTTTAATAGATTCATGAATAGCACTTTCTTTCCCAAAAAAAGAACATAATCTTAAAACTCTATAGTGACATTTTAAGCACTAATTAGCGTCTATAGAAACATCCGTGTTCATGAAAAGTAATGTCGCATCTCCTAACTCCGCTTAACCCCTAGAAGCTCAAAACCACAACTTTAACAACAATACTTTAAAGTTTAAGAGATTCGTCGATAGCATATTCTTTCCCAAACAAAAGAATATAATCTTAAAACACTACAGTGACATTTTAAGCACTAATTAGCGTGTATAAAAACATCCGTGTTCATGAAAAGTAATGTCGCATCTGCTAACTCCAATTAACCCCTAGAAGCTCAAAACCACAACTTCAGCAACAATGTTGGAGCTGGAGTGCTGGACTATGTAGTATTGGGGAGATCATAGGTCCTAGAAAGTTTTGAATCACATCTATTAATAAAAAAAGATTCCAATCAATTGTTTCAAAATTTTGTATAAAAAAAAGGTATAGAAATATCAATCAACAGAAACTTTGGGGTATATATACAGTTATGATTTTGATTAGAAATCAAAAAAAAAAAAAAAAGGTTTTAGATGAATGTCTAACATTCCGTTTATGTCTTGCTTACCATCTTAGATTTGTACTATGCAATCTAAAGGACAGGTTGAACAACGGTAACTTTGGTAATTCGTGTAAACAGGGCAGCCATGTACATTGACACCATGGCATTAAACAAATCCTGTTGACTATCCCTAACAATTAAAAAGAAAATAAGTTAATTAGAATGAAATGCCAAGGTTATATGCATTGTGCACTAAATACTCACCGTTTTGAACCAAAGTTCCAACATATTGTTCCAAGCATCAGTGAAATGACAGAGGTATAAAAACAACGAACTGCAGTGTATTGTGGCTGGGTTTCGCCAATAAGAAATGTATTGCTTCCAAAGACAAGTAGCAAACTGATCCATTTATGATCGTGAGTACTTGGTTGGAAAATGCAATTCTTTTGAATCAACTCTTGGTTTCTTTAGTCTTTCGACCAAATCTTTGCTGTGGCTGAGGCATCATATATGGAAAGGCATAAGAAAGAATGTATATGTTAATGGGAAAATTAAAAATAAGATTGAGCAAAGGAATGATTTGATAAGCCATCATATATTGGAAGGCATAATTTTGGTGTCATGAACTGCTCATAGGGATATAACTTTTAGATAACACAAGGAATGTTTTGATACAACGAAGTTAAATTGTTTACATAGTTTATAAATGCAAGTACCTGATGGTTGGTTAATGCTCCATAAGCCATTAACACCGGATAAGTCGGAAGTGCAACTCAAACATTTTTATTACCTTTTGAACAAAAAGAAAAGAACCAAAATTAACTTCAAAGAAAGTTAATTGAAGGATAAGTAAATGCGAGGAACTATATGAATACTGCTATTAGCTCATTCTCTAATAAATCATCAAACGTAAAGATAATAAAGTGTTCTCTAAGCTCAAGTTGGGAATGATCAAATAATGAATATTAGAGAATGAGTTGCATACTTGTTGCACCAATGTCGGGCCTTCAACTGTGACATGCTGGGAAACATAATTACATATAATAAATAAAATAGAATTGTGTCAAGTATATAACCAACCTGATTTAAGATATTTGATACAGGATCCAGTCCCTGTGTACATCCTTGATAAATCATCAACCTAAACAAAAAGAATAAATTGGAGAAAGTGCAGCCTCTCTTATTGACCCGCTAAACAATTCAATCTGTAGAACACACAAAATCAATGCAATTGGTTTCCCCCTTAGGTTTTGCTACAACACAATTTAATTAAAATTAATCAAAGCAAAATCTATTATATATGAATCGAAACCCTAAAAATAAAAATTGAATAGCTGCTTATCTTCTGTGGACAACATAGAAATCACCTGCATGGATCCATTTTTTAGGGATTTTGAAACTATTTAAATCGAATATATGAAGACCAAATCGTACTTTTTGTGTGATTTTTTTATCGTTGACTTTATTTGATGAATTGAAAGTAATATTGAATTAATATTGGAGCGTGATATTGAATTGAAACAAATCGTAGAGAAGAAGTTTTTGGTGGAGTGCATTGTAGTACTTTACTAAAATAGCTATAGCCTGAGCATCAAGACACGTCATAAAATTAATTGCAGGGCTGCTTAAAAGAGTTGTACAAAAACTCTGTTTTTTTAGATAGTATAGATAAAAAAAACGTATACTCTCCCTGTATTAAATTAAATGTCTATATTTGTAAGAAATAAGTTTGAGTGAAAGCTATGGAAGAAATAAACTTTTCGGGGGTGTTAGTCAGCTTGACCTAGTTGAGTTTGGGTCAATTTAGGTCAAGGCTAAAAAAAACATATTTGAATCCGACCTTATTTAAAACTCGGGTTAATCGAGTTTGAGTCAATTTGGGTAGGGTTTTTAAGTTCAGTCAACGTGAATATAAGTAAAATAATTAAAAAAAAATTGTTTGCTTCAGTATGTTTAAATTGTAAAAGTGTTAGTCGAGTAGGGTTGGTCAGGTTCGGGTCAATTCGAGTTGAGGATAAAAAATATACCTAAACTCGACCCTATTTAAAACTCGGGTGTCGAGTTAAAATTATTGACATGAGTAATCTGAACTGAATAGGCTTAATCGGGTTCGGGTTCGGATTTGATAGGTCTCTTTGACACCTTTATGGTAAACTAAATTAAGTGTTCACTTTGTAAACTTTATTGACCAATATAGTTTTTAAAAGGGCATGATTAAATCTATACTATTATTACATATAAAGAGAAAACACATTTAATTAACACTTAAAACTTTAAAAGTGAATAATTTTGTAAGACTAAAATAACCATACTTATATAGTTATATATACATAAAATGAAATTGCACACAAAGTAACGCTACAATGTTTTTGGTATTACGTATTTATATTTTGATTTTAATAACTCCGTGCATTTACAATGTTATAGTATTGCGATAAATTTAATTAAATAATAAAAAAATGTTGTTCTTTGTTTAGGGAAACATAATATCAAGCATTCATTTATAAATAAAAATAACCCTTGTTTTTACCTGTAGCAATTTTTCTCACAAAAATGGATAAACATTTGTAGAAAGTATATTGAAATGCATTTTCATTAAAATGATGTAAAGATGATCATCCTAATGGTTATTTTGTTTTGTTAAACGATTAATTAACCTTTTTGAATATATCTTTCTTGAAAGTAACGAAAGTTAGTTTTAAGTAAATAAAATTGCATAAAAAAGTCACTATGATAAAATACCCATTAAAATTTTATGGGTAAATCCGTGTGTATATTTACCCATCTATTACTCAGAAAAAATACCCACAAACAAGAAAAGATTGTCTACTTTGTGGGTAACATAAAAATACCCACAACATTACCCATGATTTTTCCCGCGATGACTTTTTATGTAGGTAATTTGTGGGAAATATTTTAACGGGAATAATTCACCCACAAATTACACACCAAGATTAGGTACGTGGGAATTTTTCACGGGTAAATTGTGGGAAATTCGAGGCAAACTTTTTTCGCAGTTTTCAATCCTTTTTCGTGGGTAACTCACGGGAAATTTGTGGGCAAATAGCCACTAATCTATTTACGTGGGTAACTTTCGTGGGGAATCGACAGTATTCTTGTAGTGTCAATTACTTCCTCGTGAGAACGAAAAGCCTGAAAATACATAACAAATTTTATAACACACTTTTTTTTAACTAATACTTTTTTAATACTTTTATAACGGAAAGCCCCGAGGCTATATTTACCTCTTGTCTGATAAATGAGCAATCCTCTGATACTTCCTTGTGAAAACCGAAAGCCTGAAAATACAAAAGTTTTTTTTTTCAACAAATACTTTACATTTACAGTTTACAACTTTTTTTTTACTTTTCTTTTACAACTTACATTATGTTTCATTTACAACTTAAATATACAAAATACTTTTTTTTTTTTTTTTTACAAATGATACCTTTTTTTTTTTACAAATGATACATTTTTTTTACAAAAGTTATACCTTTTTTACAAAATACTTTACCTTAAAAAAAAAAAAAAAGAGAGAAAACGCGTTTTATACGCGTTTTTCTCACTTCACTTATCACTGTCTCACATACTCACCACACACACACGTTTCTCTCTCACTCTCTCTCTCTATCTCATCTCTTTTTCTCTCTCTAATTTAGATCCATGGTATGTTTCTCGCTGATTATACAACTTACATTTACATGATGTTTATCACGCGTTTTATGTGATTATATCATGTTTATTTGATGTTTATGTTGGTAAAATTAAAAAACGCCTATTTTTTTTTAGGGTTTGGGTATTTTGGTTCTGTGATAGTGAGTATGTGATGTTTGTATGATTTCTGGGTGATTTGTGGTTTTAATTAAATAGATCTGCTATAAAAATTAAAAAAAACGCCTAATTTTTTTTAGGGTTTGGGTATTTTGGTTCTTTGATGGTGAGTATGTGATGTTTGTATGATTTCTTGGTGATTTGTGGGTTTAATTAAATAGATATGCTATAAAAATTAAAAACGCCTAAATTTTTTTTTAGGGTTTGGGTATTTTGGTTCTTTGATGGTGAGTATGTGATGTTTGTATGATTTCTGGGTGATTTGTGGGTTTAATTAAATAGATCTGCTATAAAAATAAAAAACGCCTAAATTTTTTTTAGGGTTTTGGTATTTTGGTTCTGTGATGGTGAGTATGTGATGTTTGTATGATTTCTGGGTGATTTGTGGGTTTAATTAAATAGATCTGCTATAAAAATAAAAAACGCCTAAATTTTTTTTTAGGGTTTGGGTATTTTGGTTCTTTATGGTGAGTATGTGATGTTTGTATGATTTCTGGGTGATTTGTGTGTTTAATTAAATAGATCTGCTATAAAAATTAAAAACGCCTAAATTTTTTTTAGGGTTTGGGTATTTTGGTTCTGTGATGGTGAGTATGTGATGTTTGTGTGATTTCTGGGTGATTTATGGGTTTAATTAAATAGATCTGCTTTAAAAATAAAAAATGCCTAATTTTTTTTAGGGTTTGGATCTTTTGGTTCTGTGATGGTGAGTATGTGATGTTTTTGTGATTTCTGGGTGATTTGTGGGTTTAATTTAACAAACTGCTTATGTGAGTGGGTGATTATGTGATGTTATGTGAAACTGCCTGAGTTGTGTGGGTGCAAACGGGTACGTTAACACCTTGATCTGGCACCATTGAGTGGTATGAATACCTGCTCTGGCCTACCCCAGTCCACAGGCTCTGTGTGGTTTCTTGGCAAACTGCTTATTGCACACAAGCAGATTGCACACATGCTCAGATTAGACCCCTTTCCAATAGTACTTTACGGGTTGGGTTATATTGACTGTGCCTATTTTTTTTAGATTAACCCTCCCTATTATTTAGAGGGTTAGAGGGTTTGGAGATGAAATTGCTTATGAATCTGAAAATAACAAACTGCTCAGTTTGTTATTTTAAACTGATTTGAAAATTGTTTTAAAAAAAAACTGGGATAAGGCAATGATGATTTAAAAAAAAAACATGATTTTGGCTTTGCATTTTCGAATGGACGGCAAAAAAAATTATTTTGCAACCTTTGATGTTGCAACCATATATGATAATATGATTTTGGCTTGGCATTTCCGAATGGACGGCAAAATTTTTTTTTATTTTGCAACCTTTGATGTTGCAGCCATATATGATAATATGTTAAACTTAATCTGAGCCTAATGTTGTAAAATTGTCATTACCTCTGGTGATTGAGACGTATCGGCAGCCTAAGATATTTGTTGTTTCTTTGTGGTTTGTTACTTGCGGCTTTCACTTGCGGCTTGTGTTTCACTTGGCTTGTCTTATAACCCAACCCTAGGTACTAGAGTGGGTTAATCTAAAGAACCTGCCACCGTCAATATAACCCAACCCTATCTGTAACTTGTTGTAACTTGTGGAATCTTCACTTGTTGTAACTTGGTGAATCTGCTTGTGGTAACTTTGGGGTACTTTGAAAAACCTTTTGTTTGTGGTGAGAGTAACTTTGTGAATCTGCTTTGTGGTGAGAGATACTTGGTGATAGTTGCTTTGTTTGTGGTAATTTGTGAATGTGATATTGCCTTGTGGTGATGAGGCTGAATATAATGTGGAATCTGCTTGTGAGTTCCTGTAGTTTGGGAATCTTTCTTGTGAGTTCCTGCAGTTTGGGAATCTTTCTTTTGCTTTTGGTACTTGCTTGTGAACATTATGAAACATGTATTTCACTTGTATAATGTGGAATCTGTGGCAATCTAACTTGGTTGCAATCTGGTATTGTGCAATCTGATCTATGCACTTGTGTGCAATCTGCACTTGGACAAAAAAAAATTCAAAAAAAGGTGATGACGATTGGTTTTATAACCGAACAGATGGCAAAGTGATATTTTTATCACTTTGCAACCTTCATATCCGAGCCTAACACTTTTTATCAATTGTGCAAATGGTTTTCTAAATCGGCGATGATGATTACGTGTTAATCTGAGCATTTGTGCAATCTGCTTGTGTGCTAATGCAATCTGCTTGTGTGCTTATGCACTTGGACAAAAAAAAACTTGGCGATGACGATTAGTATAATCTGAGCCTGTGTGCAATCTGCTTGTGTGCTAATGCACTTGGACAAAAAAAAAACACTTGGGGAGTGCTTACTGCTTGTGCGCTTATGCACTTGGACAAAAAAAAAGTTTGGGAGTGCTTACTGCTTGTGTGCTTATGCACTTGGACAAAACAAAATTCTTGTGTGCTTATGCACTTGGACAAAAAAAATACTTTGAGACAAAAAAAAACTGTGTGCAATCTTGGGACACAAAAAAGACAGAAAACAGACAAAAAAAAGGGACAAAAACCTACAAAAGTACCCCTCCCACTAGGGAGGGTTTGCAGGCTATGGGCATAGACCCCGTTCATATAGTACATCCCTAAAATATGCATAAAATTTTGTATAAAACCATATATAACAACGTATACAAAATAGATGAAAGTCAAAGGACTAACGGTGAAAGTCAAATCAAACCATAAGGACCGTTACTGTAACTTTTTTAAGTGAAAAAATGTCAAAGGACTAACGGTGAAAGTTAACACAAACAACAGGGACCATTAATGTAACTTTAAAAACTGGTAACCTGTAATATATGTCAATATTACGTATATTGGTAAGTATTTGAAAATTTATTACGTATCTTGAGACTAAAATAGGTATGTTATGTATATTGGTTAATTTAAAAAAAAATTGTTACGTATATTCATCGTTCACCATTTTTTTATCTTCTCGGTACCGTTTTGCTTTCTCTTTCATTTTTACCGGATAGTAGTAATTAATCCATGACGCTGCCGCATTTCCATCCCTGCAAGGCTACAACTATGTCTCATGTTGTATAGCTAGCACTGATCAACTTGCTTACAGCCTTAGTTATAGAAGAAAAAAAATCTTAAATATCTTCTCATAATCATCGATTATAGAAAAAAAGGGATATCATCCAACATGTGTTCCTATTCAAATCTTATATACTTTTGCTCAAATTTTCCAAAGCAATCATCCTAGATGTTGGTAGCACAAGCCATGGCAGCGTTCACTTGAAATTTTAAGGGAAAATGTTGTGTGATAGTAAAAAAATTTGATAAGTGTTCCAATTAAGTCATTCAAACTTTAAATTAACCACAAAAACCATATAAGTTTCAATAATGTTTCATTATTGTGTAATTGTTAAAAAAAAATTATCTTTAAGATATTCATATGTGCATCGTTTGGTTGTACCTTAACAACAAATAAACACCTCTTTAATTTCAATAACCCCAACCAACTTAATATACAACCATCTTATGCACATGCAAAAAGAGATGTATGCCATAAAGTAATAACCAAGTTTGAAATATGTTTAGTTTTAGTCACTCAAATATAAAAATTACATAATAATAGAACACTGTTAAAAGTTTGAGTGACTAAAATGAAACACTTTTCAAACTTGATAAGATTATTTTATAATAAAAAAAATTACAGTGACTAAATTGAAACAAAGCTAAAAGTTGGTTACTATTTCATGATTTTCTACTCCATAATAAGTTAACAAGTCTCTCTCACCATTATAGTCAAGTTCACGGTACATAGTCTCGACGTCGTCATCACAATTATTAGATGATAGGTACAATATGCCGCTGCAGCCAAATTTCAGTATTGAGGCATTGACGACGGTGGATCGAGATTGTGTCTCCAACAGTTAACGAAAACTATGTGGGTGTCATATCAAAATAGCCGATTGATGTGTCGCCTTAGACGGTAGATAAAGATTGTGGTTTCATGAAGAACAGAGGCTTTGGTAATTAAGAAGTTTAAGTTCAACAAATGGAAAAAGAAAAAGGAACATTATGAGGTGTATGGGTATAGTAGTCATAACATACTAAATTTCCGTGTGCTAAGTAAAAAGGCCCGTGCACATATCACTACCCTTTTTTAATTTGTGCTTTTGTTAAGATTAGACGATTAACGCACATAACGGCGACGGTGAATAGTAACGCTAATTTGTTTGTGTAATTTTTGTTATGTATACATATGAACGTGAAGTAGCTAAAAGTGAAGAAAGTACAATTTTCAAAAAATAGACTACATCGTACAAGTAAGTCCATATACGTCGTATAACGCCTTATAGTGCAATGTCTAAGATTTTTCTATATTAAAAAAATAAATAAATAAAATAAAATAAAATAAAAAAACCTTTTATACTCATATAGTTAAAAATAAAATTTTGTAGATATCAGTAATTAATCACATAAAGAGAAATAAAATGAGTTATTCGTATATTTATAATCTTGTGTATTCAATTAAATCTCATAGTAATTTTTTTTACTCTGTGCAAATGCATTGGGTTAATATATAGTGACAACAGTATTTATAAATAACAACAATATTTTTTTGTATTTTTTTATAAAATATAAAGTATATTGAGTATAAAGTCTATTTGTATTTACTAAATTTATAAAGTTATTAAAAACTTGAAATTAACAATTATACCTAAGTCAACACAATTTATTTAAATTTGAACACTTAAAGTTTTATTAATTGCTTTTAGCTCATTTTTAAGTTTTTTTATAAAATCGATAAATATGTTTTTAGCACATTTTGAAAAATAGACGAAAATTAAAAAAGTTTGACCAATTGAGTTTCAGTTTTGACTTTTATTAAACAATAGAATTGTCCAATTTTGCCACATATACATATTGTTTCACTACCATTAGTCCGATTACAATTCTCAACCTTATTTTTTCAATGAAGTTTTTTTGTTATATAAAAGATATTTTATGTTTGTTTATATACAACCTAAAACTATCCAGAAATAATAAATATTACCAAATTTTCATTCATCGTCATTGTTTTACGCAAATAACGTGTCGTGGTTATGTTGAAATAGCGATAAAAATTGATTCAACATGGAGATCACGGGGACAATAAAAATGAATTATTGAATGATAAAGATTTTTAGAAGTATGGTATCATATTAAAATGTTCAGAAAATTTTATGTGCATTTTAATATCATTTCATTTGCTAGCTCCTTGTGGTTTCATTGAAACAACTCGAAATAAATCGGCATGTACATTCCAAGAAAGACAACCATATATAATACTCGGTAGAAATTAACGTACATTTTGCAAAATTTTGACCAAATTGGCAGAACTCTTACATTAGGCCCACCGGGTGGGTTTCGCGTTGTTTGGATTTCATCAATTTTCTTTTTAACTCACAAATTTTTACGAACTATATCACATATCTCACGAACTTGGACTCACAACTTTGAGATTGTTTCACTCGTATAATGTTGAGCCAAAAGATCTTTGGTATTAGAAATGATTCATTTATATATTCGAAAAGAAATCACCCAAACCAAATTAAAGTCGGGTTAGGTTGTACGAGATTCACTTAACTCTGAAATTTTTAGCATTTTTAACTTATTGTCGAGAATTCGTAACCATCTAGGCCGATTTTGACCGCCAAGCTTCGATTTTGACCGATTTTGATCAAAACGATAAATTATACCGATGTGGTAAATATCATGGAGGTGGACCACCGCCAACCACCATGGCGCCACCATTTTTGCTTTCATCTCATCAATTGGATGAAAAGAAGATGGATGGTTGAGATCTTATGGTCTGTTCTTTAGATTAGATTTGTTTTCTATTGATCTCACCTCTTATTGTAATTGTGTTTTTTGAATAATTATGAAAGTGTTCATACAATATAAAGAACTATGAAAGGGGATAGGCCTACGTATAAGAATACAATAGGCTTGCTGCAATTTTAATCTAATAATAATAACCCACTAACATAACCTTGTATAGATCATCAAATACGTACACCTATGATTTTGCATTAACGAAGTTTAAGCTTAAAATAGGTTCTACAAAACAAACTAAGCAAGACTAAATTACCAACCAAAACGTACAACAATGATTTACCCTCAATTGTGTCTTCATGCACCTTTTGGTTAATTTGATGATCCATAACTCCATGAAATCTTGATTGACCTTTTGTCTCCCTATGATTTTTGCGAAAAAAAATCGACGTTGACGAATTAAGGGTAATGGCATGACAAGCCCTTCAACTTTTTCATCTTTTTTTACATGAAGGCAACTACACAAAAGTAATAGTATACATACAATAAGAGAAGTAATGTAGTTTACACACAATAAGAGATTTTTCCTTTTAAACGTCACCTTGTGCATATAACATAATTTCCCCTGTATAAAAATGTACTTCGCTTGTCAACAATGATAAAGAAAAAGTTGGCAATTCCTAGTCAATTGTTCCAAGGCTCTTCATTTAATCAACATCATATATTATACTTCGACATACACACACGCATTTCCATTGCAAACACTAATGCCAGATACGTTCATATAAGGTCCGTAAACATAACTTATACAAGTATATCACTTTCTCTACCTTTCCGACATGTTAATCAACTCAGAGTAGTTCTATCTTGATGTAACTAATGTATATTTGTGATTTGTCACGTATTTCGCTACAAAACTTACACTTACATTTGAGAGCACACAGTCGCTAAATAGGTTTTTTAACAAATGGTTAAGAGCTTCAAGTATAACTGGCAAAACAGACTTTGAAATAAACTTAATTGTTTAAAACTTGTGTGGTCAATCTGCGAAAAAGCAAAACTTCGGTTTTTTTTCATGGGTCATCTTCTTGACCCGGTTTTGACCCAAGTAAAAGATCCAAATCCATAAACATATAAAATCAAGCTCCATTTTGTTACTAAAATCAACATGCAATGAAATCATAACTCCATTCTTCAAAAAAAATATTTATATAGTATTGTCATAACATGCCCTTCAACTTTCTTTTTATTTGACAATACCAGCAGTAACAAACACTCTATGTTCGTTACATTTGAATAAAAAATCATTAAATTTGATAAAAGTCAATACTTTGACTAAAATAAGTCAAATGGTTTTGTTTTTTATGATTTCAGCCCAAAGAGCATAAAACGATACCCTCTTGTGTATGATCATGCAACACTTGTAGAATGTAGAATCATTTGTACATGATCATTTCCATCTTCATATGATCATATCAAATTCCCATAATTTTCATCAAAAACACAGTTGACTTTTTAATATTGACTGTACTCTATTAATTAACTAGTCTAAGCGGGTGTTTGTTTCGGCTTATGTATGGGCTTATTAGCTTATATGAGTTAGGATTATCTAACATAAGCCACAATTTTGTTGCTTATTTTTCACTTACAGGCTTATATAACATTGTCAATGTTATATAAGCCTGTAAGTGAAAAATAAGCAACAAAATTGTGGCTTATGTTATATAAGCCGAACACGGCTTATGACTTATAAGCTTAAACAAACATCCCTAACTTCTAATTAGACATATATTCAATAAAGTAAAACATATATTCAAAAAGCTTCCGCTTTATGTTCTTTATTTTCCGGTACCGAGCGTTCACAAACATTTCTGAAGCAACTAGTGTCAACTCTATTTGAGCAATCCCATTCAAATTCTTTGGGAGTATTTGATTTCGACCTAATAGACTTAATATGAAAAAAAACTGAATTAATTAAGACATACGAAAACTGTTTGTTTGTGACTTAATAGAAAAAGATAACTGAAAATATTAAGTAATAAAACTGAAGTTGTCTGCATTAAGTCATTTTTTTAATTATACATAACTTAATACAAAAACAACAACAATAACAAACCCAATCCCGCCAGGGCATGGTATGGGAGCATTCCTCTTTGACATAGCACCACATCCGTACGAGCTAAAACGTGGCGCACGTCTTAATTATACATGACTTAATAAAAAAAATAACAAACAAGCCACATAATCAACACTCATTTCTTCTTGGTGAAAGTTTTCTTCGCCTTTTTATTGTTAGATCCTCCTCCGCTCTACTGTCAAAACAACGGATTTAAATGAATGAAAGTTGAAAACAGATTGCTATAAGACAAAAGAAACAATTTATCTCAAATCATATTTACACGCAAAAAGTAAAAGTTTAAAACAAACTTTATCAATTATAAAGCAAAACAAGGTGAGAAAGTTGGGAGATATATATAATGGGTTTTTTTAACTTGTGCCCTAGTGGCACAAGTTAAGCACATAAAAATTACACCAAAAATACACAGAGACCTACATAAAAGTACACTTGTATGTACTTTTATGTGGATCTCTGTGTACTTTTCAGTGGGTCCCCATATACTTTCGGTGTGCTTAACTTGTGCCATAGGGCACAACTTAGAAAAACCCATATATAATTGAGCAGAAGTACCTTTTTATAGTGAATGTAAGCAGCTTTGCCAATCATCTCTTGCCCATTTTTAGCGACATAAACCTGAAAAGTACAAGAAAATTCTATTTATATCATACAGCACATAAAGAGATGCCATCAAAAAGTAGGGGTGGCAATTCCTAACACAAAACACGACCCAAAACCAACATGGAAATAAACGGGTAGGGTCTGGTCTAATCAGTAACCCGTTTGAGTTTTTTTATTTTAGATAAATTATGTTTATAATGGGTTAAACGGGTTAAAAAAGTCGACCCACCCACAAGTTTAGAAAAGCAGGTTGAATAGACGATGTTTGTGTTATGTGTAGACGGGTTAGAAACTTAGGATTATAACTGACCTAACTACTTAAAGATGTCGTGCTTGGGTTAAGGCATCATGACATGCCAATCCAAACCCAAACCTGACCTGAATTTGGTTCTAGCAGTTTCTGAATTTCAAAATGACTACTATAACAAAGAATTCAAACTCAGAGAGATATCAGTTTCTTAATTAGAAATGAGTACTATAACAAAACAAGAACTTTCCAACTTACCCTCTTCCCATAGCCTTTTGTGAACCAATCCCAGAAACCTTGACCATCAGCTTGAACCCTTCTCTTGTCAGCATCTTTTGTGATCCCTTACGCAGTATCAGCTTTCGGATTCATGAAACCTAGTGATGTTTCTTGAGTCTTTGATGTTCTTGATTTTTTCCTTGAGGAGCTTGTCTCAGCTTTATTAGTTCTAGTAGCATGTTTAGTTTTGTCACCACTGCTAAATTGACCCCTAAAATAAAAAAGGAATACAAAAAAGAAATTATTGAAGAGCTATTTTCATAAAACCCCTTAAAAGCTATCAATAATATGACAGAACTAACTTACATGTAATCGATATTTAATGTACTGGGCTGATACGAACCTCTTGTTGGAATATACTAATCATAACAATTACAAAAGCAAGTAAAACATCATCAAAGCATGCAGCGGAAGTATAATGAATAATATATGTATATTAATTAACCGAATAAGAAACGCGTACCTTTTAGCAAAACAAGAACCAATCGGTAATTAGAACAAGAACCAAAACCCAAAACCCTAACTTAGGGTTTCAATAAATTCGACCCACACAAGATCGACCACCAAGGAATTCACAAATACAAGTGCGTTTGTTCTTCGTTCTTGTACACACGTACTATTAGCGATTTGATGTGAAAAGCTAGGTTCTTGAATCACAAATAAAACCAACCACTATTATATTGAGCTTGGAAAAATCAATCCTTTGAGGAGGGGGGTTGTACGATCGGCCAAACACAAGAGGGAGGAGAGGAGAAGAGAAATTAGGTTTATTGGTGATCCAAGGTTAAGTTGTGAATGAATACAAGGGATTGTATTTATAGGTAACTTAACTTGATGACCAAGTTTGAGTGGGAATGGGTTTGGAAGCCCAAACCGGCCTAGTATCCCAAGGGGATTCTAGATCTTTCCCGACTTCTAATTTCAATTCTAGTCCTTATAGTTTACATTTAACGACCGTTAACCAAACCTCGTTAAATCTTAACTATCGTTATGTTTTATTTCGTGACTAATAATTAATAATAACATTTTATATATTAATTATTAACATCAACTCTCATACGTAATGTGTGCAATCCCGAAGTCTCGAGTTCGAATCCAGATATACTAATATTTAAATATCCATAAAACCTTTCAGCTCCCACTTGGATATTACTAAATATAGTAATGACATTGGTTTAGTCTAGCCTAACACGCCAATGCCCCTAGATCGAATCAGTATGGTTTCTGGAAAAACCATTTAATGATTCATCATTTTTACTTATCCTTTTGTTACTAATACTACATTAACTATGAATATGGATCAAGTCATTTCATAAGTTAATATTCTGTTTCTCGTTGTATTTGATTGAACAAAATTACCAAATCATCTAGCGTATTCCGGATAGATCTTGGGTATGGCCATACAAACATCTTGTCAACCCTACGAGGGGCACAAATATAGTATTATGCTTTAAAACAAATTCAAAGGAACAAATTCTCTTGACTACAAACATAACTCATGAACTTTGTAACACTTCCGAAAATAGCCCTTATAACTACCAATTACGGATAGCGTTAGACTATCTTACACAAATGCACTACATTCATATCAGGTTATCGGTATCTCAAGTCTGAGGATAAACACTTCATGATATACTTAATGATAAAGATCCAAAAGTATCATCATGTAAAGTTGGGATGAGTCCTATATTCAATTCATTGAACATCATGTGAATCTGGTATGTCCCACGCATCAATATACTTTAAAAGTATATTCTACCAAAACTCAGATTTGTCTTAATTCAATGACATTCCCACATCATTGATCAACAACGGACTATTTAGAATAACATAAGTTATTCACGGATTAAACATGCAAATATAGGATATAATATTAAGAAAATGAAAAACAAAAACATAAACAACTATTTTATTTCATTAAAGTAATATTTGTTCATAACATCCTTTATCCAAATACTAATCACAGATTTGCATGAAACTACTAGCTAAACGAAGTCCTATCCCATCAACATGGTCAGTAAGTTTTTCCTTTGGCAAAGGCTTCGTAAAGGGATGTGCTAGATTATCATCTGTATGAACTTTGAGTAGATTGATTTCACCTATTTCGACTTGTTCTCGAACATAGTGATATCGACGAGGAAAATGTCTGGCGCCCTTCATGACTCCAGGCTCATTGGCAAATGTTATTGTAGCTGAGTTGTCACAATACACATTTAAAGGTAATTCGATTGAGGGCATTACTCCGAGTCCCGAAATGACTTTCCTAATCCAAACAGCTTCCATCGTAGCTTCCGAAGCAGCTATGTACTCAGCTTCTGTAATAGACATCGCAGTCGTTGTCTGCTTCTTGCTCTTCCAGTCAACTGCTCCTCCATTAATGACAAAGACGTAACCCGTTTGAGACTTCGTATCATCTTTATCAGTTTGGAAAGACGCATCGCAAAAACCTGTAACACCAAGTTCTGCATCTGGATTTCCTCCATACACTAGAAACATTTCTTTAGTAGCCCTTAGATACATAAGAATGTTCTTAACTTGCCGTGTTTCACACTGGTTCTGTGATACCGACTGGTGATATTTTGTGCAAACGCCACATCAGGCCTTGTACATCTCATAGCATACATGATAGATCCTACAGCCGAAGCATAAGGAACTTTCCTCATGTGTGCCACCTCTTCAGGTGTTGACGCGCATAGTTTATTACTTAAGCCATGTTCAACTTGCATCGGAAAATATCCCTTCTTGGAATCTTGCATATTGAATCTCTTCAATATTTTATCAATGTAAGCACTTTGGCTTAGTCCAATTAACCGCCTTGATCTATCTCGGTAGATCTTGATTCCCAGAATAAATGTTGCTTCCCCTAAATCCTTCATAGAAAAGAACTTTCCAAGATAAGACTTTACATCTTGCGAACTTGGAATGTCTTTTCCCATGATCAATATGTCATCAACATATAATATAAGGAAAATAACATTACTCCCACTAGCTTTGTGATACACACATGGCTCATCAAGATTTTGAGTGAAACCAAATTTCTTGATTTCTTCATCAAACTTCTTGTTCCATTGCCTTGATGCTTGCTTTAACCCATAAATGGATCTTTGAAGTTTGCATACACGCTTTGGAAACTTTGGATTCACAAACCCTTCAGGCTGCGCCATATAGATGTCCTCATCTAGGCGACCGTTTAAGAAGGCAGTTTTTACATCCATTTGCCATATCTCATAGTCATAGTACGCAGCTATGGCTATAAGAATCCTAATAGCTCTAATGTCTGCTACAGGAGAAAATGTCTCCTCGTAGTCTATCCCAAAGGTTTGAGTATACCCTTGAGCTACAAGACGAGCTTTATAGGTGTGTGCATTGCCATCCATGTCAGTCTTTATCTTATAGAGCCACTTAGTTCCATCTACCTTATCATTTGGAGGTAAGTCGACCTCTATCCAAACTTCATTATCTTTCATGGATTTCATTTCCCCATTCATTGCAACTCGCCATTTTTCCTTTTCAGGACTCATCATGGCAGCCTTATAGTTAGCAGGTTCACCAAGATCTCCTAACATATTTTCCTCAGCTTCTACGTTAAGACATAGACGCTCAGGTGAACGCGTAGCCCTTGCGGATCTACGAATGGGAACCACTTCAACTTCAGGTGGAACGCCCAGACTTTCAGGTTCTACTTGAGGTTGGCTAGTGTTTTCAGAAGGTGTTGTATCTTCTTGATCATCTTCAAGATCATAAACTCTCCCACCGAATTCATGAGATATGAGACCCTTTTCAAGAAAGTCTCCATACCTAGAAACAATTACTTTGTTTTCAGGTGGAAAGTAAAATTAGCAACCCATTGTTTCCTTTGGGTATCCGACGAAGATACACTTAACAGATCTTTGTTGTAGCTTATCAGCAGAGTCACGTTTAACAAACGCCTCACAGCCCCAGACCTTTAAGTAAGACAAGTTGGGAGCTTTCCCATACCACACTTCATAAGGAGTCTTATCAACCTTCTTAGTTGGAACCATATTTAATATGCGAACAACAGTTTCTAAAGCATAATCCCAAAAGGATAAGGGAAGAGTTGTAAGATTAAACATTGATCGTACCATGTCTAACAATGTATGATTTCTTCTCTCAGATACACCATTTTGTTGTGGAGTATATGGAGATGTGAGTTGCTGGACGATACCACACTCAGCTAGATAATCTTTAAACTCTTGGCTTAAATATTCACCACCTCTATCGGATCGAAGAGCTTTAATCTTCTTTCCTATTTGCAGTTCTACTTCAGTCTTAAAAACCTTAAATGTTTCAAAGACTTCATGTTTATGTTTAAGTAAATAAACATAACCATAACGACTGAAATCATCAGTAAAGGTTAAGAAGTAGCTAGCACCCTTCCTTGACACATGTCTTAGTGGTCCACATACGTCAGTATGTATCACACCAAGAAGATCAGAAGCCCTTTCTAAACTATTTGTAAAAGGTTTCTTGGTCATCTTCCCAGATATGCAAGATTCGCATTTATCAAATGATTCATCATTGATGTCTTTCAAAAGCCCATCGTGTTGCAGCTTTTGCATGCGTTTCTTGCCTATATGAGCAAGTCTACAATGCCAAAGAAATGAAGAATCCAAATTACTTTTGATTCTTTTATTATTTATGCTAAAGACAGAATTATTTTTATCAATCATATTATCATGCAAATCAATTTCAAACACACCATTTACTGGAATAACATTAAAGTAGAAAACACCATTTAAAGAAACCGAAATTCCATAATAAGTAAATGTATGAATAAAACCAATATCTTTTAATAAGGAAACTGAAACGACACCCCTAACAATAGAAGGCGCGTAATGACAATCGTTTAAAGACAATACTAAACCCGAAGGTAAAACTAAATCAAACGTGCCTATAGCTTCAATGACTGCCCACGTGCAGGTATTGTTGTCCATAGGCGAGCTTCCTTGCACCTCTAAGTCCCTACAGTGTATTACAAATGTGAATACCACATCCAATATCATATACCCAGGAATTTATTTTATGAGGAAAAGCAAATAATTCTATCATCAAAAGAGTACCTGAAGTACTAGCCATAGTGCAAGTATTTTATACCTCTTAGTACGCAACTCATCAAGGTAGAGCGGACAATTCCTCTTCCAGTGTCCTACCTCGGTGCAGTGATGACAAGCTTGATCCTTCTTGGGATTCTCACGCTTTTTGGGAGGGTACTTCTTGGGTTCTTGTTGATAGGACATAACTTGTTCTCCTTTATCAACTTTACCCTTACCTTTCCCTTTCTTGTTCGCTAGCGGCTTATTAGGCTTAGAAATCCTACCCTTTTGGATGGTTAGAACCGTAGGTGTAGGGGCTTTCTTGGGCAAACCTTTCTCATAATCAATGAGCATTGCATGTACCTCAGTGACTGTCTTCCCCGTGCAATGCATATTATAATTGCGCACGAAACCATCAAATTCCTTGTTAAGGGATCTGTTGATAAGGCCAATTTGTATGTCATTGGGGTAGACATAGTTGAGTCGCCCGAGCTGGTCCATGTAACTCATCATTTCCAGGAAGTGAGCACTCACAGGTTTCCCTTCTCCGTGCTTGCAACTATGTAGAGCATCTATCAGATCATACAGCTCTACAGTCACAGGCTTTTCAAACAAACTTTGCAATTCTTCTAGCATGAGGTTAGGGAAGTAATTTTCAAACTGTTTTTGCAAGTTTGAATTCATACTCCCAAGCATAATGCATGCGACCTCATTATACTTGTCATACTCAGATTGCCATGCAACTCGTGTTTCAGCAGTAGCACCTGCTGCAGGTTCAGGAGGACAAGGCGTAGTCAAATAATCTAGTCTTTTGGCAACCCTCAAGACAATTCTGAGTTGCCGATACCAATCATTGAAATTCGCTCTACAAGTCAATTTCTCTCGATCAAACATAGATTTGAACGACGAGGCTAGTGCAGTAGATTCAGCTTGAGTCATTTCTACAGAAAATAAAAGTTCAAAAGTTAGTACTTTCGATAAGTAAACATTCAAGAAAATAAAATACCCTTTGGTCAATATTCATATTAACCATAGTATTTTCCTTGAATTTTGGATCTTCATTATCATAGTTTCACCACATCAGTTGATCTGCTAGTGGTGAAAGTATAGAATAGGTAATTGTTGAAAAACAATAATTGACAAACAAGTTTTCAATTCCAAAAGTTATGGGATTTACAATTTTGCCAAAACAATTAATGTAAAATGTAAGCATGTTTTATCCCATTTTATGCCTTAAGTCATAGGTCTCACTAACTAACTTAATTAAGTTGTCTAATTTAGAAACTGCAAATAATTAAGCTGAGGTCTCACACAACAAAATAATTCACCTTGTTATTGTAATCTAGATCAAGGTCTCACATAACTAAATTACAACTTCAAGTGTTTCATATCATTAGATGGCATAAACTTAAATTTAAAGGGTACAATTTTTGATGTGTAATCAAAACTTATGTATAAAGAAGCATGCATACAACTTTATAGCATAATATTTTCGAAAAAACTTACATAATATTTTAATTTGCTAAGATTAAATTCTACAAAGTTTTAATCGATGCGTTGAGAAACTTACAACTTTGCACTAAGATGTTTCGTACATATAATGATTATACTAGGTAGCTCCAATCGAACTCACAGAGGGCAGAGGACCAGGTAAGCGCTAAAGCATAACCTTATACATCCTTTCAGTGTGACTGTGCGCACTTCTTAATTAACCCCTTTATAGTTTGTTATAGTGGGTGAGCCGTTCTAACCATTTGGTACAGTCGCATCAATCGATTAAAAGTTCAAGACTTAATACTTAGAAAAACAAATCAATTTCGCCATTATTTAGTCCATTTACTTTTTTATTCAAAAAAAACCCTTTTTGCTTACTAACATGTCAAACAATATATGAACAAAAAAGCATTTAAAAAAAAATTAAACATACTCAAATAATATAAACATATAACTAAACAATTTTAACATAAGTAAAAACAATTAGCCACATGCATAATTATTTCGATAAACTCTAATAAACAATTCTAGGCGTAAATAAATGCATACATTAACTAGGGCTTTCACCTATAAGTAGATGAGCCACATACATCGACAAGTCGATTGCGTAAACCAAAGTTAATAGTATACCAAATAGCACATAACGAATTTTTATTAGTTATAATTGAGGTCTTCCCCAATTCAATAATTATCAAATCAATAAAACATGTGTATAACACTTAACAATTAATCAATAAACAATACTCCATGGCAAAACATGCATGTTCCACCATGGATCCCGCATAACAATTATCACCCAAGATACGCATATTACATGGCACATAATAATTATTCATTAATTAACCACATAAAATTAGCATGCATCCTAGGGTTTTCTACAAGTTTTACAAAATTAAAACCTAATAAATAATAAAAGGGGTAATCGACCCAATAATTAAAAAATTAGGGTTTCCAATTCAAAACCCTAGAAACCAATATAAGCATGCAATAACCATAAAGATTCAATTTTTATGTGTTTCGTTAATTAATTACATCATATTAACGGCTCGTGATGCCACTGTTGGAATATACTAATCATAACAATTACAAAAGCAAGTAAAACATCATCAAAGCATGCAGCGGAAGTATAATGAATAATATATGTATATTAATTAACCGAATAAGAAACGCGTACCTTTTAGCAAAACAAGAACCAATCGGTAATTAGAACAAGAACCAAAACCCAAAACCCTAACTTAGGGTTTCAATAAATTCGACCCACACAAGATCGACCACCAAGGAATTCACAAACACAAGTGCGTTTGTTCTTCGTTCTTGTACACACGTACTATTAGCGATTTGATGTGAAAAGCTAGGTTCTTGAATCACAAATAAAACCAAACATTATTATCTTGAGTTTGGAAAAATCAATCCCTTGAGGAGGGGGGTTGTACGATCGGCCAAACACAAGAGGGAGGAGAGGAGAAGAGAAATTAGGTTTATTGGTGATCCAAGGTTAAGTTGTGAATGAATACAAGGGATTGTATTTATAGGTAACTTAACTTGATGACCAAGTTTGAGTGGGAATGGGTTTGGAAGCCCCAAACCGATCGGCCTAGTATCCCAAAGGGATTCTAGATCCTTCCCGACTTCTAATTTCAATTCTAGTCCCTATAGTTCACATTTAACGACCGTTAACCAAACCTCGTTAAATATTAACTATCGTTATGTTTTATTTCGTGACTAATAATTAATAATAACATTTTATATATTAATTATTAACATCAACTCTCATACGTAATATGTGCAATCCCGAAGTCTCGAGTTCGAATCCGGACATACTAATATTTAAATATCCATAAAACCTTTCACCTCTATCTTCTGTATTCAATGGTAAAAAATTGCACAAATGAGTTTGAACTAGCTCTTGAATAATCAAATCTAATGGAAGAAATACTGATGTGCTGGCAGGCGAGGGTCACTGAAATCTACGACACTGCACCATGCCAGTTAGGATATCACGAGGTGTCTAGACCTTGGTTGTGTGAGTGTGAGCCACATATGAAGTAGGTGTTTGACCTTGAGTGCAGGAGGTGTTTTGGCCGAGGAAGGGCCATCTGTAGATGGGCCACTGGAATGACCAAATCAGAATTGGAAGAGTGGGACGAGGAGGTGGCAGAAGACACAGGTTTAGGTGGAGATGGACTGGGAAGAGGGTGGGAAAGTGCCGTTTTGGAAGTCTAGAAATGTGTAAAATGATGAAAGCTAAAGACTTGTGGGAGCATCTGAAAAAAGATCTTTCATGAAAATATGCAACTTATGGAACCTTGGTTGTGTCGACTCGTCCATAACCAAGTACTTGCAGATGATTAGCCTAGCAGATAGTTTGACAAATTTGGGATCAAAAGTTCTTGATGAAAATCATGTTACCTATGCCAGTAATGGTCTATGTGATAAGTTTGCTTGGCCATTAGAGGGTGTTTGGGGTTGCTTAGAAACAAGATAAAATCAGTTTTTTTCTTGTGTGTTTGGACAGAGGGTAAATGATTGTGATGTATGATCATGTAAGAGCGAACTAGTCATTTTCAAAGTTTCTTAATCAAACTAATTACCTAATTCTGATTATTTTACCAAACACTAGCACAATTGAAGGAGAAACTGTTGATTTGCTTATTGAAACTAATAAATTGCTCATAGTTAAAACAACTTGCTTCAAATAACCATGTTCGGATAAGCAATCCTAAATTCTAAAAAACTATATCAAACCAAAGCAATAATCATATTAACAAACAAATTCAATAAAACTAAAATCAAAACTATCAAAGAATTTTCTTTATATGCAATGAATTTTCTATCAGTAATTTTTAACATCAGAATCGTTAATAATGGAAGTACAATGGGTGCATGTGTAAGCTGTAGCTAAACTTAGCGTTGTGGCCAAAATGCAAATAAATAAACTTATACGACTTTCAAATAAGATATCAACTTCATTCTTCTCCCGGGTCATTCTTCTTGACCCGTTTTCAACCCGAGTATAATCCAAATAATAACAGACACCAAATTGGAGGTCATGTTTGATCAACAACCACCAACATTGCATTAACTGAATTCTAGTATAAACCAATTAAAAAGTATAAACTGAAACTTAACATTTATGGTTTGTAGCTCAACCATGACAAAGACACAATATGACTACTCAATGCCTTTCAAAACTACAAAAGGTACATGCTCTCATAATTTCTTATCACTAAAATATGTGCGTCCATACAATTCTATGAAAACCTTAGTGAAATTTGATGAAAGCCTGTAGTTTGACTCAAAAGTCAAATAGTTTATGCATGATGATTTCATCCACATGTAGAGCTTATTTATGTGAATCAAAATCTTATATATAATATTACATCACTATTAACACTTTCTTAAGTTATTTTTAGCATGATCATCTCCAACCTTTTATCATAGTCCCACTATTTTCATCAGTTTGACTTACTGAACAAGTCAACTGTGTTTATTCAGCTCCATGAATCAAAATAAAGTTCAAATTCTTAATTGATCTGAAGTAATAAGTACTAGTACAGCATCCAAGTTAAGATTATAGCTTGATCTAACAGTGTATACATTAAAAACTACTAATACAAAAAGGTAAAGTGACAATCATACGTTGAAACAAACAATCGTGCTTTTGGAAGTATACTCGAGAAATTCATCAATGACCAAAACGTATAAAGCCAAAATCACTTGAAAATAATCAACAATAAGCAATGGTGCGGTAATGTGACGGGATGCAGGGTCTAACCGCATGAAAACTATCAGTTTTAAAGTATTAAAGTATCAGTTTTAGCTTATAAACAATTATTTGACCTTTGCCCAATAAAGATTGAAACAGGGCTTCAAAGTTTAATAAATCCATCTGTTAATGAGTTTGGAGGTACAAGTGTTTAACATAATAGGCCCTTTAAAACTGGTTTATGTCCTTTAAAACTGGTTTATGTCAGATCATCTGTTAATGAATTCATTTTGACATCCAAACTCATGTCAAAATCACATCTTTTTCATCAGTTGACTTTCTCAACATGTCAGCTTTGTTGCATGAAAGTGATGAAACCAGTTCCATGTACTGTAACTAGGGGTGGCAATCGAGTCGTGTTCGTGTTAACCTATTCGGGTTCGCGTGTTGACGGGTTGGTATAACATCTACCCAAACACGACCCATTAATTAATCGTGTCAAGAAACTCAACCCTAACCCACACCTGCATAACACGTGGAACCCGTTTATGACCCGTTTAACCTGTTTAACTAAATAGGTTAAGCAGTGAATAAGGTTGATGGTTTGTTATTTTAACTAGTTTAAATGAAAAAGTGATATAAGGATGTCAATTTCAATGATGTTTGAGGTATAATCGTAATTCACTCATATTAAGTACATATAAAATTACATTTAATCTACATCCAACATAAAAAATTAGGTTATAGTTTTTATTTTTTGAGTCTTGTATACTTAAACGGGTTCACGGGTTGACCTGATTAGTATTTACTCAACACAAACACAACCCGTTTATTAAACGGGTTAGACGGGTTGACCTGTTTTTGACCCAAACATGTTTATCCTCAACACAAACCCGTTTAACTTCGTGTCGTTTATCGTCTCGTGTCGAGAATTGCCGCCCCTAACTGTAACAAAGAAGGTGAGTTTTTAGCAACAAAGCTTGGTGTCATGTTCTGTACGTGTATATGGTCAATACGGACGTGGTTCTAATTATAAGCAACGTTCTGTGTTACTTCAATTTTACCAAGTCAAACTATTGTCCGAATTGTACATTCTACAGTTTGTAGTCTAAAAGACAACATATGACTACTCAATGGCTTTCAAAAATACAAACACTTGATGCCCTGATAATTTCTTATCACTGATATATGTTTTTCGGTTCAATTTCATAAAAATCTCAGCAAAATTTGATGAAAGGCAACAGTTTGACTAAAAAGTCAAATGCTTTTATGTTTAATGATTTCATCCAAATGTATAGCTTACTTATGTGAAACAAAACTTGTATATGATCATATATAGCTTATAACACTTTCTTAAGTTTATTATTTACATGATCATCTACAGCCTCTTGTAAAATTCTGACCATTTTTATCAAGAACAAAGTTTGACTTTCTAAGAAGTCAACTGTGTTTATTGAACTCCATGAATTAACTTATCTGGCTTGAATTTCTTCATTGGTTCTAAGTAATTAGCGCAACATCCGATTAGGGTATTATAGCTTAATCTAACAGTGTATTATATAGTACTAATGTTGAAAGATAAAAGACAATCATAATTTTAAACACTTCTTTACAAATAATCATACTTTGGGAGTGTGCCAGAGAAAACTATCAATGACCAAAACATGAGAATAGATGCAGAGATATGAGCTTAATCTAACAGTGTATTAAAAAGTACTAAAACGGAAATATCTAATACAATAAAACTCTTAATATGAGCTTTAGATCACCATCTTAGCTGAGTGGCAATTGCTTCCTGCTCACCAGACCTTGAAAGATCAAGTTGAAACAAAATATTACAAAAACGTAAAATCTTTATGATAAACCATACCCTACTGAATCTATTCGAGTTGAGAAATTTCTTAATGACTTACCCCGATAGGAGTTCACTTGGTTAACAGTTATGCGCTGATTGACGAATGCTTCCTGCTGATCGGACCTCCTAATAGCAGAAAAATGGATTGTTAGAACCATAGTAAAACACATAAATTGCAGAAACAATGAATATTTCCATAATCAGCTTAAAATTTCAAAATAAAATACCTGTTAAAATAGCTCTTCATGTATTGGCTCCTTTGGCATGTGTTAGTATGGGTTATATGTAGCAGACTATTTCATCATCATCAGAGGTTCTTCCTCTCTTGAGTAGTAGACCATATGTATCAAGAAGCTCTAACGACCCAACAATACATAGGCCTCTCAACTTAAAAATGCTCTGTGGAAGACGGGTTATGCCTGTACCTACTATGTTTAACTCTTTCAAACCTTCTAAGCATCCAATATCATCGGGTAACTTCTCAAGAAATAAGCATGAATTAAGTTTGAGAGATTTGAGATGTTTCAACATACAAATGCTATCTGGAAGATTTTTAATTTCTGTAAATGAAAAAGTCAGCTCCTCTAGACATTCTAACTGGTCAAGGTCCCGGGGTGCTTCTGCAATACTGCCTTCAAGTGCAGAGGCGGAGCTAAGGGGGGGTCACAGTGGGCAAGTGACCCCCCAACCCCAAAAATATTAGTGTAAATTTCGTGAGTATTTGACATATTTTGGTAATTTGCCCCCTGGAAAATCGTCTGTTCTATTGAAGAAGAAAGAAGAAACAATCCGGTTGAAGAAGAAGCCAGTACTACACTAGTAGTAATAAAATATGTTTTCATTGGCTAGCAAAAGTAAAATATGTTT
>OU343222.1:27242611-27426069 GCA_910596185.1 Chrysanthemum makinoi | reverse complement strand
GGCGGAAATGCTCCAGGCACCCACCGAGGGTTATGGAGATGCCATCGTTTTACCAGTAATCAATTCTGATCACTTCGAATTGAAGACACATTTGATCACACTTTTGTCTACAAATCAATTCCACGGGTTTGATCGTGAAGACCCGTATGCACACATCCGTTGGTTTAACAAGTTGACATCAACTATCAATTTCAAGGATGTACCACAAAAAGTCATCAAGTTGATGCTTTTTCCATTCTCACTTGAGGGACGGCCGGATTTGGCTGGAAAAGAACCCCTCGATCCATCGAAACTTGGGAGGATCTTGTTCAAAAGTTTGTTAATTACTTTTTCCCTCCATCAAAGACGACTAATCTTAAAATGAAATTCTCGGATTTCGTCAAAATTTCGATGAAAACTTTGGAGAGGCATGGGAGAGATTCAAAGATCTCTCGGAAATGCCCCATCATGAATTCACGGAGCTTCAACAAGTCAATATCTTTTACAATGGGTTGAACGGTATTGATCAAGATTCCTTGAATGCAGCCGCAGGGTAGCAATATCTTGAATCGTAGACCTAAAGATGTGATTGAGATTTGCGAGCAAAAATCAAAAGTTCCTATTTCTCGCAACAAAGTCAATACTCCTAACCCTCCTGCTTCTTCATCCAGTAACTCTTCTGAGTTAGCAGCTCCGATAGCCGCTCTAACGGATGCCATCCGTTGTATGATTAAGGATGTTAAGGAAATCAAAAGCGAAATTCATAAGCCAGAACCAGTCAAAGCCGTAAACAAGGTGTGTGAAACTTGTAGTGGTCCACATGCGTATTATGATTGTCAAGCAACCGATGCTTCCTTTTACCAAGCTCCCGTAGCTTCGGTAAACCACAATCAATACCGACCACAAGCTGATCCTCATTACCGTGCACCTAGCGGTATGACACCACCTGGTTTTCCTCCTGTACAAAACCATGGCAATCAAAATCGCTTTGTTCCGAATCAAGGACAAAATTTCAATAACTCTCAAAATTTCAATCAAAACCGGAACAATTTCAACCAACCATATCAAGCTCCTAATCATCAAAGTTATCAACAACCTCCTCAAGCTCCCATGCCAAATGACTTCATGAAAATTACTGAGTCAAACATACGTTCAATGCAAACTCAGATCAATAACATGAGAGTTGAGCTTAAAAAGGAAATTGATACCACAATGTCTCGGCAGACAAATGAGTTAAAGAATATGATGAGCAGTTTCATGAACATGAATATGAACAAAGCTTCATCATCTTCTGGAGGACTCCCAAGCAATAAAATTCCTAATCCCAATGCCGAGTTGAAAGCCGTCACCACTCGTAGTGGTAAGACGCACAATGGACCTTCGACTCCAATGCCCCCTCCTCCTGTAGCATTGAGTCAAGTTACCAAGGATACAACGGACAAGGTGCATTTTTCAAGCCCACGAAGTACGCGACACGTCCCACCTTCGGTAGTCCAAGCTTTAAGTCCGGAGCCCAAGTTCGAAGACAAATTCGAGCCGAGAAAATACTTCCATCCCGGCTCAAAAGTCTAGTCGGCTTCCTTACCCATCAAGAATGAATGATGAGAAGCTCAAAGACAAAAACAAAGAGCAAATGGAAATTTTTTTCCAAATCTTCAATGAGCTGCACTTTGATATAAGCTTCGTTGATGCTCTCGTTCTAATGCCTAAATTTGCATCCACGCTTAAAGGCTTACTGACCAACAAAGATAAGTTATCCGAGATGGCTAAAACCCCTCTCAATGAGCAATGCTCAGCGGTCCTTCTCAAAAAGCTTCCTAAAAGCTTGAAGACCTGGCGATTTCTAATCCCGTGTGATTTCTTGGGGATGGTTCAATGCTCTGCCTTGGCCGATCTTGGCGCTAGCATTAACCTCATGCCACTCAAGTATGGAAGAACTGTCTCTTCCTAAACTTTCATCCACTTGTATGACACTCGAGCTAGCGGACCGTACCATAACTCGTCCACTTGGGATAGCCGAGGATGTCGTGATGAAAGTGGGAAAGTTTCACTTTCCCACTGACTTTGTTGTAGTAGACTTCGATGCAGATCCTAGAGTTCCCCTCATCTTAGGGAGAGCTTTCTTGAGAACGAGTCGTGCTCTGATTGATGTGTTTGTTGAAGAGTTGACCATTCGGGTTGACAACGAAGAGCTCACATTGAATATCAACCAGAACTCCAAACCTCTGTCCAAACAGAGTGTTGCCACAATTGATCAAAGATCCGAAAGATTCAATGCAACACTCTCAAATTTCACGGTTAAAACGAGTCACCAAAAACGTCTTTGAGCTAAAAGCTTTGCAAATCACCCCCTGGTTCAAACAAATGGTTTGAAAGTTGTACCAGGGAAGTCAAGAGTGTTCTTGATGATGATGACGATCTAGAATCGGAGACTTCATCGGAAGTGGTGGAAACTGCTAGCTCTAAGAGCACACCACTTGTCCCACCTCCGGAATCGGTTTGTCGCATCGAGTTTGTTAACTCTGTGGATGAAACCAAACTCTCTTCACTTTCATCGAATTGGATGATGATGATTGTGATCCAATGGGAGACATTCTTCCCATTGATGAATTGCTCAAAAATGATCCATCATCTTCTAGTCTTATTCCCGACTCTTCCATCCCTTCTCACTCCTGATGAGGAAGATGACAACTTTTGGAATGACGTCGATGCATTTCTTAGTGATGAGTCAATTCCAACAGGAATTGATAACACTTACTTTGATCTGGAGGGAGACATCCTTTTTCGGAAAACCGTTGATTGAAGAACCGTTTCCCACCCTCCCTACCGGACATCTTATTGACAATCACCATATAAGCTTCAAGTTTAAGCTTAAAGATGTCAAAGCGGTGATTTGCTTCTTTCGATGAGGAATGGACTTGCATTCTCATGCACATCTTTATTCCATTCTTCACGGATGGTGTGGTTGCTCTTTCCCTTTTCTCTTTCGGGAATGAGGACACCATCTTTGACCCTGGTATCATCCCTTATAGTTTCTACTATTAACAATACCGCGGTTATATCTCGTCGGTGTGGAACTTTCTGATGTTCATATGTTTATTAACATTGTGAGCGAAAGTCCGATCGAGATTGGTTTTCCACGTTACTTTCCCCATGAACAAATGAATACAGGGTCGAGTCAAGCTAGCGACTCGGGAATCAAAAACAATAGCATGCCATATGGGTTTTCACCCATATTTCTGACTTCTTTCTATCTTTCTACCACCCTAGTGTGGGGGGGGGGGGGTTGCCCCACATGTTGTGTATATATATAAGTTTCAAAAAAAAAAAAAAAAAATTCTTTCAAATAATGGCCGTAGTATATTTATTGAGCCGGTGTTCGTCAAAGAGTTTAGATAACAAGACTCCACAAGAAGCATGGAATGGGATGAAGCCTACCGTCTCTCACCTAAGGGTATTCGGAAGCATAGCATATGTCCATGTTCCCAGCCAAAGGCGATTAAAGCTTGATGATAGAAGTGAGAAGCATGTGTTTGTTGGCTATGACAAGCAGTCAAAAGGTTATAAGCTCTATAATCCAATCACAAGGAAGGTGGTAGTGAGTAGAGACGTGGATTTCGATGAAAAAGAGACATGGGATTGGAGCATCAAGGAAAATGAAAGGTATGACTTTCTTCCTATAACTGATGAAGAAGAGACGGGTGAATCAAGTGAAGAAGTCCAACAACCTCAAAGTCCAATTCCAACCCAAGAATCACCTTCAAGTTCAAGTGAAGGAGAACCAAAGACAAGAAGTTTGCAGGAGCTCTATGAGGTAACTGACGAAATACCCCTTACATGTTTATACGTTGATTGTGAACCTTTAGTTTTTGAGGAGGCTATGAAAAGCAAGAAATGGAGACAAGCCATGGACGGGGAGATAAAGTCAATAGTGAAGAATGATACGAGGGAGTTGACGACCCTTCCGAAAGACCAAAAGGCTATTGGAGTCAAGTGGGTATACAAGACCAAGAAAAACCCCAAAGGCGAAGTGGAAAAGTACAAGCAAGACTTGTGGCAAAAGGTTACAAGCAGAAGCATGGTATCGACTACGAAGAGGTATTTGTTCCTGTTGCTCGCTTAGAAACTATTAGAATGATTTTTGCTATTGCTGCTCAATATAGGTGGAAAATCCACCAAATGGATGTAAAGTCTGCATTTCTAAATGGACTTCTTGAAGAAGAAGTTTATGTTGAGCAACCAGAGGGATATGTTGCCAAAGGGCAAGAAGGTAAAGTGCTAAGGTTGAGGAAGGCCTTATATGGTCTAAAGCAGGCACCACGTGCTTGGAATACTAGAATTGACAAGTATTTCCAAGAACATGGTTTTACTAAATGCCTAAGTGAATATGCGCTTTACGTAAAATTTGGAAATGGAAGTATACTGCTCATCTGCTTGTACATGGATGATTTGATCTTTACAGGAAACTCTCAGAGTATGATTGATGAGCTCAAGAAGTCAATGACGAAATAGTTCGAGATGGACGGATATAGGACTTATGTCTTATTATCTTGGCATTGAGGTGAAGCAGACGGATGATGGAATTTTCATAAGTCAAGAAGGATATGCCAAGGAGATATTAAAGAAGTTTGGCATGGATAAGTGCAATCCCGTTGGCACCCCCATAGAACATGAGGCAAAGCCTTCTAAGCATGACGGAGGAGAAGCGGTAGACTCAACTCAATTCAAGAGTCTCGTTGGAAGTTTGTGCTATTTGACATGTACAAGACCTGACATACTCTTTGCGGTTGGTTTAATTAGTCGTTTCATGGAAGAGCCTACGACAAAGCATTTGGAGATTGCAAAGAGGATCCTCCGTTATATCAAAGGTACCATAGACTACGGAATGTTTTATTCAACAAGTGAAGACTTCAAGCTGGTTGGATATAGCGGCGATGATCGGGCGGAGACAAAGGCGATGGAAGAAGTACAACAGGATTCATATTCTTCCTAGGTAACAATGCTTTTACATGGTCTTCAAAGAAGCAACCTATTGTTACTTTGTCTAGTTGTGAAAAGGAGTACGTAGCTGCAACATCATGTGTATGTCATGCAATTTGACTTAGAAGTATGCTAAAGGAGCTACACATGGAACAAGAAGATGCGACTGAGATCTATGTGGATAACAAGTCAGCCATTAACTTAGCTAAAAATCCAGTATACCATGATCGAAGTAAGCATATCAACACTCGTTATCACTTTATTCGAGAGTGCATTGCAAGGAAATATGTCCAAGTGATACATACGAGGTCCGAAAACCAAGTTGTAGATATCCTCACCAAGCCCATCAACGAGAAAGATTTTTCAAGACAACGAATGATGCTTGGAGTCGGTAAATCAAGTTTAAAGGGGGGTGTTGGATCATTAAACTTGATTTGATCCAATCAAGTATAGAACATCCACAAAGGCCCAAGTCCATAAGGATGAAAAATCTAGAGCTCTATCTATAAGAAATATGTAGAATGATCCTTAAAATATCCATAGAATTGTGTAGAATATTGTAGCTAAGAAATATCTAGAGTATAGATATGTATAATGTTGGAAATATCTACAGTTCCATGGAAGTATCTTGGTACTAGACTCTTCCATGAACTAGTATAAATAGAGGGTGGTTTGATGCATTTGTAATCAAGCAAATCAAGGAAAACATAAGCAATCAATAATATTCCAAACCTTTCATAAGTATTCCTCTCTTTCTACATTTCACTTACAACCTCTTCATCAAATATAAGCCTAAAAGGCCTTCGAGTTTCTAACAGTCTTAACATATGTAAACGTTACATAAATTCTGAAACTTGAAATATCAAAATGGAAGTCTGCTTAAATATGTGATATATTCTGTAATCCATCATCCCAGTTTGTAACACCAATTGTATTTAGCAGTTTTTTTTAATCATAAACGCTTGAATATGCATCAATTTTGGCCCAAAAAATGTCCCAAACATGTTGGGATCACCACACTGATCTGCTTTGCATAAAATAAATGATATTTGTGTTTTCTTATGAGTTATGACTTATGAAATATACACATGTTTTCAATGAGAAGTTTCTTCTGCTGCAGCTATCTTCGACTTGTGCTTTTCGATTATCTTTTTTTTGGGTAACAAAGTGGTTGTGTACTGATGATCAATAATAATTCTTTATACTTTTTGTGTTTTTCATATGTGGGTGCGAATGCGAGTTATTTTATGATTCCATGAAGTAATTTAGAGTCAGATTTGTCTTAAACCATTATGCTAATTACTATCACGTATGTAGTTTATCATAAACTTATTTACTGGTTATAATTATTGAACTGCATATGAGAATCTTTCGACACAACACCATTCAGTTTGTAACAGTTCCAAACTTTCACTTATCAGACTTGGTTTTTTGACCAAAGAATCAAGAAAACGAAAGCAAAATATCGCAAATGTCACAAGTGCTCCAAAATCAGTAATCACAGGCTGCAGTAAACAACCGTTTCCAAAGTTGACTGTGAGTCCTCTTAGAAAGTTTCAGCTGATTGATTTCGAATCTGATTCTGATATCCCTTCAATCACCAAAGTTGCCACTAACAAGACCAGCAGTAAGCCAGAATCTTATTTGAAAAGGAAGCATTGTATAGGTTTAAATCAGCATAGAAAAGTAAACGAGTCACTCAATACTTCCACCAAAAAAGATTTATGGGAAGATTTTAAACACGAGAAGAGTTTCCATATCACGACACCAGCACTGGATGAGGTATGTGAGGAATATTTTAGTTCCCTAAAAGATAAGAATAAAGCTCAGAGTAATGTTGGAAAGAGTAACGATAATAGTCATGTTATGGACAGTGTAATAGATTTAGATGATCCTCGCCCGCCAGCACATCATTATTTTTTCCATAATGATTTGAGGATTCAAGAGCTAGTTCGAGTTCGTTTGTGCCACTTTTTCCCGTTAAACACAGAAAATAGAGATTCTGAGCATCCCAGTACATCAAATATCGATTACATGTAAGTTAATTCTGCTATGTTACTGATAGTTTTTCGCCGGATTAATTTCATAAAAGATGGTTGTATGCAAATGACTCTTTAAAGTCGGATATAATTTCTTATGTTGTCTTTCTTGTGTTTCTAAGGGCTAATTCAGCAATGGTGACATATCTAAACAAGCTGCTAGAAGTCATAAAGCTAAGACAAGCTCATCAAGGAAAAATTCAAGAAGATCAAAAACTCAAGGAACTTCACAAGGTTTCACGAATCATAAGGTTAATACTGCGAAAGGGATCACAAATGATGCTGGCAAAAGAAGGGTTCAAGCGGATGGTCAAGCTACGGTGAGGGTAAGTTGGAAACTTCTTTTTAGTCATTTCAAATCTAGAAACTGTTCAGACCAAATACGGGTCGGGTTTGGGTTTAGATTGGCATGTCAGAACACCTTAGCCTGAGCACGACATGTTTAAGTAGTTAGGTGACTTAGGTCAGTTATACCAATCCTAACCTGTTTACACATAATGCGAACATTGCCTATTCTAAACTGATGGGTGGGTTGATTTATAATCTGCTTAACCCATTATAAAAATAATTTATCTATAATTAAAAAAAACTCAAACGGGTTGGTGGATCAACCTGTTTAACCCCCATGGCCATCAAACTGTTTAGACCAGACCCTACCCGTTTATTTTCTCATGTCGGTTTTGGGTCGTGTTTCGTGTTTGGAATTGCTACCCCCTACTTTCTGATTGCATATCTTTATTTGTTGTAAGATGTAAATAGATATTTCTTGTACTTTCAGGTTTATGGAAGTAAAAATGGGCAAGAAATGACTGTCAAAGCTGCTTACATTCACTATAAAAGGTACTTCTGCTCAATTATATCTCCGAAATTTCTCACCTGGTTTTACTTTATAACTGTTAAACATCGTTTCAAAATTTTCATTTTTTGCATGTAAATATGCTATGAGCTAAATAATGATGCTTTTGTTGTTCAACAAGTCTGATTTCTATTAACACTGAAGAATATATGCTGTTTTGACAGGATAGTGGAAGATTTAAAAATAAAAAGGCAAAGAAAACTTCCACCAAGAAGAAATGAGTGTTGACTGTGTCTTACATGTGGGATTGGTATATACTTATCTTGAGACGCTAAGAGTCTGAATGGGATTGTTCAAATACAGTTGACACTAGTAGCTTCAGAAGTGCTGGTGAGTTTTTCTGAGGCTGCTCGGTACTGCTTAACACAGGATATAAAGCATAAGCTTTTTATAAAATTTAGCTTGTAGTCCATATCTTTTTTACTAATAAACATATTTTAGACCTGAATTTAGTGTTTCTAAATGAAAATTTGAAGCTTTTTAAGAGCTCTTACAGTTATAACTGGATATCAAATTGGTAGAAGTGAGTTTGATCCTAAAGTAAGATTGCTTTTGGTTACTAATACAAGTTTTTATTTTTGAATATTATGTATAGTTGAAGTTAGATGAGTTAATTAATAAACCGTCAAAGTAATTGACTTTTTTAGAAAGTCAACTGTGTTTTTGATGAAAATGCTGGGACTTGGATATGAAGTTGAAGATCATGTACAGATGAATCTATGAGGATTTTGCAAGTGATGTGTGATCATACACAAAAGTACTATTATATGCTCTTTGGGTTACAATCATCAAAAACAAAAACATTTGACTTTTTTTAGTCAAAGTATTGACTTCCATCAAATTTACTGACATTTTATTTAATGTAACGAACATAGAGTGTTTATTACTGCTGGTATTGTCAAATAAAAAAAGAAAGTTGATAGGCCTGTTATGACAATACCATACTAAGAGACACAAGTTCTGATGAAAATTTTGAAGAATGAAGTTATGATTTCATCGAATATGAGATAAGGCAAAATTTAAGGTAAATTTTGCCTTACACTTGTATTTAAAACTTTGATTACATAGTAAGACCTTTATGTTTTTTGGAATTTGTTTAAGTGAAGCTCCATTTATGTAAAACCAGTACTCTATTTGATGGTTAAATATATAAGTTACATTGCACGTTGATTTTAGTAACAAATGGAGTTTGATTTCAATTGAAGCTCCATTTATGCAAAACCAGTACTCCATGACTACAATGAAGTTTTGATTTTCACACTATGACTAAAAAGGTTTTAAACTATTAAGTTCATTTCAATGTTGATATTTCCCGTTAGTAGATTGCTTCACTTTAAACTTGGAATATCTAGAGACACTTGTTTGAACCTCGCTAGATAAACATCTTGGAATGTCTAGAGACAACTCTAGAAACGACCACTAGTTATTAGTTAGACTCTCATGCATCATAGCACAAAAAAAATTTCAAATTCCCAAGTGAACATGGACCCTCTCTGTTTTGACCTTGATCAAATCAAATAGTCTTGCTTGTGAATAATGTTAATATACTTTTATCTGAGAATAAAATTTTCTTCTCCTCAAAAAGATATATACAATTGCAAAACAGCTAATTGTATATATCTTTAACATACAGGCATGAAGCTAAATTCATACAAAAATTTGTTCAAGACATTTCACGAGATTTGCATTCCGTTGACTTCATTTTAGATGAAGAGTTGGTAGGCATGGGGACACGGATAAGGGATGTGGTTTCATCTTTAGAAATTAATGTTGATGATGTTCACATGCTAGGGATATGGGGGATGGGTGGTGCGGGGAAGACAACTTTAGCCAAGGCTGTTTTTGATCAAATATCCTTTCAGTTTGAAGGTAAAAGCTTTGTTGAAAATGTAAGGGAAGAATCAAAACCATCTTTGTCTGGTGTAAAGTCATTGCAGAAACAAGTACTTTCAGATATTTCAAGTGATCAAGGCGTCACCGTAAGTGGTGTTCTTGACGGGAAAAACAAGATGAAAAAAGCGATGGGTGGTAGAAAAGTGCTTGTTGTTCTTGATGACGTCGATCATAAAGACCAACTTGAGGCGTTAGCAGGTGATTGTAATTGGTTTAAGCAGGGAAGTAGAGTTATTATTACAACAAGAGATAAGCAAGTACTGGCAGCCCACGGAGTAGGATTGATTCATAATGTGACTTTGTTATCTCAAGCGGAAGCGGGTCGCCTCTTTAGTAGGCATGCGTTTGGAAGAGAGAATCCGATTCAAGGGTATGAAGAGTTATCAAGAAAAGTTTTACAATATGCTGATGGTCTTCCTTTAACGATCAAAGTTATGGGTTCACATCTTCGTGATCTAGATGAGTCTGAATGGAAAAATGCCATAAAAAGACTAGAAAAAATTCCATGTAAGGATACTATGGAAGTCTTGGAATTAAGCTTTGATGGTTTAGATAATGATCACAAAGAAATATTCTTAGATGTTGCATGCATGCTAAAAGGTTGGGGCAAAGAGACTGCAATTACAGCGCTTGAAAGCCGTGGATTTTGTGGTATATATGGTTTAAGAGTTCTTGAGCAGAAATCTCTTATAACTTATGATAAAAACGGGTTCCTGGGGATGCATGACCATTTAGAAGAAATGGGTAGTAATATTGTTCGCCGTTTGTATCCTGATGAACCTAACAAACATAGCCGATTGTGGATTAATGAGGAAATTGAGGATATATTGACTAATGACCTGGTAAGAATCAAGTTATAATATAATCAAACTGAGAGTTAACTACGTTTTTGGTCCATGTGATTTCATTTTTGTTCAAATAGTTTGATAAGTTTCGGGTTTGTTCTGAAATGAAAAACTCATTTCGGGCTCGGTCCAAAATTTCTAACTCCCTTAATTTAACTATGTTTGACCATTTAATAAAGAGCCAAGTCTATTTTTGTCCCAAAAATGAAACCATGGTTAAAGGTTTGCCAAAAGAAAAAAAATACTTTCATACTTGCCCCACTAAAATTGTGCGACTTGTGCGACTCCACCAAAAAATTGATATGTGTCCTAGAAAAGTACACATTTTGAATATTTAATTATTTTTATGTGTGACTTTTTCGAAAATGTACAAGTCACACAACTTTTTGGTTGAGTCGCACAATTTGAGTGGACATATATGGAATTCAATTATTAAATTAAAGCTCGTTTAATGGAAAATAGAGGTGTAATTGATGGTTAAACTTGTAAGTTTACATTGAATGTTTATTTAAAAGGAGGTGATTTGCACACCCCATTAATCGATCGGGACATTCAAAAATATTATATATGTACTGCCATATATACCCTTAAATCACTTTACCCATATTCACTCGTGCAAGGGTATAAATGTTAAGATATAATATTTTTGAGTGTTTCAATTGTAGGATATTGGATTTCACATACACATCATAACACAATCAAACATAGGCGTATATAAGATGAGTTTTAGAGAGAGAAAGTTAGAGGTTTAGGGAACTTTAGTGAGAGAAAGAAAATCTTATTATGAGCTCCAACTCTCTACCTTAGAAGGTAGAGAGTATTTATAGTCTTACAATAAAACGCCACACATCGGGCTGTGGATCAGGAATACAGTGGGTAAAGACCCGTTCGTCCTCCACGGTGTTACTTAACTAAATACTACTTAACTTAAAAGAGCTACGACTACGAGCTTTCTAACGATTACATATACTTGAGGTGACCGACTCTTTAATACCTGGAATTTCTAATTCCTAACAATCTCCCCCTAAGGGAGGTCACCTCAATCATGTACAAAAATTACATTGAATACAAACAGATATTTCATTAAAATAGTTCTTGCATTCTTGATGTAGTACTTTGCTCTGAAGCTCGTAGACATTGATTCTTCTCATTCCATGATAGGTTAATCCAAGTGGAGGTCTTTCATTGATCCATGTGATAATAATTCTGAGCCAGCTTTTGAGATCATCAGCTATCAAAAATTCTATGAGACATCCATTGTGGTGCTGGTATTATATGATGTTGTGACAGTTGGACCGACATGCTCACATTCTGGATCATGATTTCTTCTTATCAGAGTAGCGGAAGCTTTCATTGATTCATGATATTGGCAGCAGCGTAGCAGAAGCATGGAGTGAAAATATCAGAGTCATTGATGCCTTAGTCATGATTTCTTTCAAGATGAATGTGTTGAGTGAGCATGCGGCTATGGATTGACCGCTTCATTCTGATCAGCTGCAAACGTAGGGAGTACCTGCATAAAACATTTAGCAATAAAGCCCACGAAAGTGTCTTTGATCACTTTCGTTGAATTGAGGTACACGGCCCACGGTTCCCCGTTGATCAGTACAAGTACTGCCTGTGATCAGGTATAATCCGAAGAATTTCCTTGACAGGGTTTCACAGCTGCTCTAGCTGTTCTCAAACCGGAGCGTCTCAAAGAAGACAACACGGAGTGAGTGAACCAGCGAATAGATATTCACTGATTGATGAAAAGAGATTTGAAAAACAATCGAGTATTGCTCAATAGAAATTGTTTTTGCAATACAACGAAGGTTTTAATGAAAATCAAGTATCAATCATAAACACCTTTTGATTTGAAATATTTGTACACAGTCTAAGTGCTAAAGAAAAGAGTTTTTAAGCACAAAGACCGGTTTTTCAAAGGTATCCGTCAATCCATAACCTGAACCAGGATTGATTCAAGAATTGAATCGCCCCATTGTTTCTGTTCAGTTGTCACATGGTTGATCTAATGATTAGATCTCACATGCCACCTACCAGGAGCTTGTTTGATGTTGACTCCAGAAGGCTTTCCATCTTCATTGTGAATATGTATGCATATCACTCAGATGTTCTGGCAATACCAAAAGGATAATGCGTAGGACTCAAGATATAATCTCTCTTTCCACATTGTGTGAAACAGAGAGTCTTCATTGAAAGTGTCCTAATGAGATTTATTGATGATCTCGTGGCTCTAGACTCAATTGTGCACATTTGGTTCCTATGCCGGAGACTAGGGAGAGGGTCTCCTTCTTCAATATCAACAATCTCTAAGAGAAAGTCGATAGATTATGTCGGTTCCCCGTGAGAATGAAACAAGCCCTTTTAAGAGGAACTTGAGTAGCTTGGGAAGTTGTAGTGCAATGCGTCACTGGTTCCATGACGTCTTGTCTTCAATACCAGTGTTACCTTGGTAACAACCAGTAGCATATGTATTGAATCCGGTTTCTGCCCTAAGGTTGAATTATTGGAGAAGGTGCTTTTTAGTAGGCTTAGCCTGGTATCTGGCACACATGCAAACAGCAAACAAGATGTCTGGTCTACTAGCAGTGAGGTACATCAGGGATCCAATCATACTACAATATTTCGTTTGGTCTATCATGATCCTTGAGTGGTCCTCATCTAGTTTGGTTCGATCAATCATGGGAGTGTCAACAGGGTCACTTGAATCAAATCCAAATTTCTTTAAGATCTCAGTTGCATATTTAGATTGATTTATGAAAATGCCTCCGGGACTTTGTGAAATTTGTAATCCCAAAAAGAATGACATTTGTCCCATCATTGACATTTGAAATTTTGAACTCATTTCATTAGAAAAACGATCACACTCATTGGGGTCAGTCGAGGCAAAGATGATATCATCAACATAAATTTGAACGTGAATTAAATGTTTGCCTGACTTCCTGGTGAACAATGTTGGATCGACTGCTCCTTTGCTGAATCCAGTGGATAGAAGAAACTTTGAAAGCGTATCATACCATGCCCTTGGAGCTTGTTTTAAACCGTAAAGAGCCTTCTTTAGACGATAAACGTGAGTTGGATGCTCGGGATTCACAAAGCCTTCAGGTTGGCTGACATAGACGACTTCTTTAAGATCTCCGTTCAGAAATGCCGTCTTTACGTCCATCTGATAGACTATCATGTTCTTACTAGCAGCATTAGCCAAGAAGATTCTGATTGCTTCGATACGAGCAACAGGAGCAAACGATTCCTCAAAGTCAATACCCTCCTCTTGACGATAACCTTTAGCAACCAATCGAGCCTTGTTCTTTAACACATCACCATGCTCATCAAGTTTTACTTTGAAGATCCATTTTAGAGCAATGATCATAGCACAATCTGGAGCAGGTACTAATTCCCATACATCAAGACGATCAAACTCATGAATTTCTTCTTGCATGGCATTGAACCAGCTGTCTTCATCCATGGCGGTTTTAACATCCTTTGGTTCGATCTTAGATAGCACAGAATTGAAGAAGCACCACAAGGCATCGGTTGTAAGTTGTTTTCGTGTTGATACTGGACGAGAGGGATTTCCAATGATGTTGTCTAATGGATGATCATGAGTCCATTTTCTGAGGTGTTCGTGTGGCAGTGGTTGGGGGACTGAAGTAGCAGAGTTGATGTCTTCTGAAGAAGATGGTTCTGATGACGATTCAGGAGCAAATATGTTTTCAAATGGAGCATCTTCAGTAGTAGCAAAGGGAATATCTTCATTGTTGATACCAGAAACAGATCCATGATGCACATTCGAAGATGGATGATTTGTCGATGAGATAGAGTGATCAGCAGTAGGCGCTTCTTGGCTTAATGATATTGAGACAGAAGGATTGACTTCATTCTCAGGAACATGAGCAGCCTCTGTTGTCGGAGTTGAAAGTTCATTAGCAGTTGGCTCATACTGTTCATCAAACATAGGATCAAACAATTTCTTTAAATCATCTTCAGATGGAGGTACATATGGAGTTTCTTGAGAAGAGTTTGGAACAAGGGATGAATCAATTGGACTGTTTTGAAGTGCGGGTCCAGAACTGAATTGTTCAGGAGCCGTTTGATTGGTCAGCTCATCAAACGTAACGTGAATTGTTTCCATGATATTTCGGGTTCTTTTGTTGTAGATTCGGTACCCCTTTTTGTTTGGTGCATACCCTACAAATACTCCAATGTCTGCTTTAGCTCTAAGTTTGCCTAAGTCTTGTCCTTCATTAGTTGGATAACACAATGCTCCAAACACACGTAGGAAAGAAAGATTAGGTTTTCTGTTGTGGACAAGTTCATATGGTGTCTTTCCATGAACAGTGTGAATCAGGGAACGATTTTGTGTGTAGCATGCAGTGGCAATAACTTCAGCCCAGAGAAACATTGGAACCTTTGAGTAAATCAGCATTGTTCTAGCGGCTTCCACAAGGGTTCGATTTCGTCTTTCAACTACGCCGTTCTGTTGAAGAGTTCGTGGAACACTTCTTTGATGGCTGATTCCAATGCTCTCATAAAAGTCACTAAGTTGTTTGTTAACAAACTCAGTTCCATTGTCTGTTCGGATAATTCTAACAGTTTTGTTAAGTCGAACCTGCAGCTGTTTGATGAGTTTGATGATGATATCAGGAGTTTCATCCTTTGTCCTTAAGAACTTGACCCAGGTGAATCTAGAGTAGTCATCAACCACAACCAACACATATTTCTTACCAAAGATGTTCTGCACTCTCATTGGTCCACACAAATCCATATGAAGGGTCTGAAGAAATTCTGTAATTGAGTTTGTAGGTTTGGGTTTGTGGGCATACTTTTTGCTTTTACCCAATTGGCATGCTGAACAAAGATGATCCTTTTCACACTTTAGTCTAGGTAAACCTACAACTAAGTCCTTTCTGGAAAGATCATTGATGGTGCCGAAGTTCAAGTGATTGAGACGACGATGCCATAACCATGACTTTGTTTTTGAAGCCTTTGACAACAAGCAAATTGGAGAAGACCTCATCATGTCATCGATAGAGATGGTGTAAAGATTTGAGCCACGAGTTCCTTTTAACAGTTCCTTACCATTAAGTTCTCTAACAAAGCAGGTATGTTTTCTGAAGGCTACTTCTAGATCAGAATCACAGAATTGACCAACAGAGAACAGATTATGACCCAGACCTTCCACATAGTATACTCTAGAGATGACACTATCACCAACAACGTAATCTCCATAACCCATGATTGCACCGAAATGATCATTACCGAATCTAACAGTCCCGATGAATTTGCTCACGAAGTTCATGAGCCGCGACCGGTCTCCAGTCATATGCTTGGAACAGCTTGAGTCCAGGTACCACAGAACGATTTGAACGATCTGCAGTTGAACACAGACAAGAATGGATAACTGGATAATTGGGATCCCCATGCGAGAATGGGTTCCATTTGGTTAGTGACAGCGATTGGAACACCCACATCAGGAATGGAAACATTTAAATCAGAGATAGAGTCAATGACGTCATTAGTAATAGATGCATTACTGGTATTCGTATTCGACCTATTCAAAGTATGTTCACTTCTTAAAGGGATAGTTCTTCCGGTAGGCATCCAATTACTAGTGGGCATTGACTTAGCATATTGGGGACATGACTGATTAGCCTTTTGACCAAAAGGAATCCACCTATATCCTACCTTACTGAAGGTTCTTCCTGTGGGTTTCCACTGTTTCCTAGCTTTCATTTGTTTTTGCCTTTTAGCCTTCTTAGCACGTTTTTTAGCATTAACACTTTTCACTGAACAATCGACAGCATTAGGCAAATCATTCATACCACATTCATGATAAATAACAGAATTCAAGCAATCATCATTACAAGGTTTGCAAATAGTATCAGAATTCGAATTAATTACAGTACGCCTAAGGCTAATACTAGAATCAACACGATTCGTTTTATTAGGTTCAAACATAAAGTTCCTAGATTGTTCTTCTACTCTTTTCCAGTGCACATTCTTAGCTTGCGAGGTCCTATCATTCCTTGTATTGTCTTGAGACTTTGACCTGCTCCCTTTAATGTCACTGATTACTCCTGTAGAGGGAATGGGAACATTAGTTGGTTTTACTACTCTTTGCTTCACCTGTTTAGATGTGCTAGGATCTGAACTACATGCAGGCACACTAAGATTCACTTTATTATCACTAGAATTACTGGGATTTGAACTTCTAGAATCCACACTAGAGATTGCCTTTTTAGCATTCATGGATCTGGAATCTGAGCTACTTGAAGTCACACTTAGGTCTACATTCAACACATTGGGCATCGAATGAATATCGTACTTGGGACTAGGCATAGAACAAGGAATCAAAGGATTAACTCTCTCACTTAATGACTTAGGGCATATTGTGATTAAGCATTCTAGGATTTCTTGAGATCGTTTGGCATATAAGCATGCATGCCCAATTGCATTATCATGTGGTTTTTCTAACTTATCCTCTTCAACAATCTCACGCATACATTCTAGGCACTCTTTAAGGGATGAGAAGTATGTTTGAATAGCAAGTTTGTTATTCCTGAGATGAGGAGGGACATATTTCACAGACATAGCATATTTGTTATCCATTGGAACCTTTGGTCCATCATTCCCCCCATTGATCATTGGCATTTTCCCTTTTACCTGGCTCTTCAGATTCTCAATTTCCTTTTGTAATGAAGCTATTTGATCGTTATTTTTGTTACGAGTGACCTTTATTGATTCAAATAACTCATTGAAATGACGTTTAACCTTTTCATTTTCTTCAAGAAAAATTTCGTTTTCTTGCTGCAATGTGTTTACTAAGTTTTGAAGATGAAACGTTTGGGAATTCTGAGAATCTAAAGGAGGAGGTATTTGGGAGCCAGTCACATTCTTCTTTTCACCCTTCAATTGTGAGATTTGGGCTTTCAACTTTCTGATCGTGTTACAGTGAGCCTGAATCTGTTCATCTCGTTTGTTTATTTGAAAAACTGCATCAAACTCTGGAGCATCTGAGGATGTCTTGATATTTGAAGTTTTTACACTTTCTTTAAGATGTTGATATTTTAGTTGTAAATTAAAATGCTCAACTTCTAACTTAGAAAAATGTTTAACCAAATTGTCGTGATCATCCAGTTCAATTTTCTCAGATAGTTTAGAGTTAGTCTTTTCAAGCTCAATGACACGATCATGGGAGACTTTCAGAGCAACAGATAGTTCATGAAATTGAGAAGCATTAATGGAGCAATTTGTAGCAGTGAAAAACACATCTTGAGCAATACATTCAGAAATCATGTTATCATTCAGTGTATGTAAGTTCTTCCTCTCAATCTCATTATATTTTAATGCTCGCTCATAATCACTAACCTCAACAATCATTGCATCAAATTCCTTTTCCATTTCCTTAATGTCTGAATTCATTCCTTTTTTAAGACTCTCAAAGTGATCCTTTAGTTGTTTAAAGAAAGGCATGACTTCAGTTAAATAACATTCTTTAGTTTGCTCAAAACCTCTTTCTCCTTCCGTAATACCAGTGGGTGTGATCCTTTTCTTGCAAGTTTTCTCAAAATCAATGAACAGTTGAAAGATAACATATTGACTGATTAAGGTCTTGCTTTTAGTGGCAATTGTTCTAGGAACTAGATGCATTGGGGTATTTGGAGGATATACAGTCGCTCTAGGCATTTTCCTAAGAGGGGGGTTGGTTTCAACTATATTTTCAGCTTTCTGCTTATCTAAATCCATTTTCCAGAACACTTGTTCGGGAGTCAACAATGTCTGAGGCTTAAACTTGTTTAAGGCAATCCAATTCTCCTTTTTGTAATCATGGGGTGTGATGATTACTTTCTTTTCTTTACATTTTGGATCAGCTAGTTTCTTGTTCATCTTTTCCCTAGTGATTTCATCTGATTTTTTATCTTCCTCTGAACACTCAACGCAACTAGGTTTTTGTCTCGGTTTAAGGATTTCATTACCATCATAAATTACCTTATGTGCAATTCTAGCCTTTTTAATGACCTCAGGATTGGGTTCCTCAACAAGGGCAATGCTGTGTTTATCGCTTAAGACTCTATGTTTAGTGATCATGTGAGCAGTCTGAATGGTATTCCCTTGTATGTACAATTTGTTTTCAAGTTTGTTTTTCAAAGTTTTCAGATTAGAAAAATCTTTCAAGAGTTTAGATTCTTTTGCATTAAATTCTTGCTTGGGCATTTTCACATTTTCTTGAAGTTCTTGTTTTTGTTTAGCTGTTTTAGAAAGCTTTTCTTGCAAGGAATTTAACTCTTGTTTCAAAACTTCTTCTCTAAAATTACTTTTTCTAATGATTGTACGTACTTGGTCATCCATTTCCTGCTCACGAGTGGTCAACTCAAACTTGGCACGTTGTTCATAAATGGCAACCCATTCTTTATAGGCATTAAGTTCAGAGACAATAGAATCATCAGGGATACATGCAGTGAAATCCTCATTAGCATAGTCATCATTGACTACAGAAGATGCATTACTTGGTACAATCTTAATTTCACTTTGATTCACATATTGATCGTGTGAGACAACATTACTATTACTCATATTATCAATATCCGAGTCGTAAGTTTCAAAAGATTGTACTTCATGATGCATCTTTTGCTCATCAATATCATCATATAGTTTTAATACCTCTAAAATGATTTGGTCTTTGGATGGTCCAGTTGGTGGTGAAGAGGAGACTTTAGGAGAGACCATTGGAGAAATGCTTGCCATGAAAATTGTTTGTGCAGAGGGTCCATCATCAACATCAGAATCGTATGCATCACAGTCAGCCACTTGAAAAGCATTCTGATGATTATGACCTATCTCTTGAATCGGTTGTTCATCAACATCGGCATCATAAGTTTTGGCATTTCCTTCAGCAAGAAATAGTAACTCCTCTTCATCCAAAGCTGCTCCATTGTCTTGAGCTTGTACCAGCAACATCTTATCCCTGAAGTAATCAACATTCTGTGGACGTTTTGGAGATGTGCAGTTCCTTGCAATGTGTCCCTCACCACCACAGTTATAGCATTTGATCGGCTTAGCTTGACCTTGATTTCCATTTCTTCCCCGATTCTGATTTGCAGCATAACCCCTACCAGCTCCACCTCTTCCCTGATCATACTGTCTTTCCTGAACTGGTTGCACAACAATCTTCCCATCTCTGACAGTAGCTTGATTGTGTGGGTTAGATGTTGTTCTGAGGTTGTTGTTGGTTTGTGGGAGAGAATTCATGTTTTGACTTATCATAAGTGCTAGTTGATTGATGAAGTTTCCTATGCCTGCATCAGCATCAGCTTGTTTGAACATTGGATCAGGGATGAGTTTATGATTACCATTACCCAAAGGTACAACTTGAGAAGCTTTGGTTGTGATCCCAATGTTAGAGTAAAAGGCAGTTGAATCATTTGTTGAGCTTGCTTCTCCCTGAGCTTTGAACTGATCAAGAATTCTCTTTTCAAACATGGCATGCCTCTCATTTTGAAGAAGGAAGGCATAGAGTTGCTCATAATTTGTATTCTTCAATCCTTTAGTGAGCTTCACAGAAGTAACAAATTTGTGCCATTCGGGATTCATGTTGTTTACAAACTTTGAGTTCAGCTGAATGTTAGGCATAGTCATTCTGATGTTTCTCATGTCATTCACCAGCTTATGAAATCTCACATAGTACTCATAGACGCTCTCATCCGGTTTCATCTTGAAGTGCTCAAATTCATCATACAGCTGCGATTCTCGATCTTCAACAGTTAGCTCAGAACCATAGAGAAGCATCTTGACATTATCCCATACGGCTTTAGCTTCAGTATTGTGATTGATAAGCTTGTAGATGTCTTTAGGTAGACCTTGTAGTATAATGTTGGAAGCTCGGATATCTGCATCAAATCTCTTTTTCTCCTTATCATTAAGCTCATCATACATTTTTGGTCTGTCCATTCCGTAAATAGGAGTTCCATCTTCATTAGTATCAAGTATATCTCTAGTAGTTTCAACTCGGTAGGGTCCTTCATCGATTGATTTGAGAATGTTAACCCCATTTTCTTTACCAAGACAGTACAATCTGATTCGTTGAGCCCAAGAGTCATAGTCAGTTCTGTCAAGCATGGGTGGACGAGTGTCTGATCCAGCAGCTTGAACATCCTCTGCAACAGTGGATATGATAGTAGGAACGTTGGTAGACATGTTAACAGATTATACGGGATTTTATAGCTCTATGATTAAACCGGGAAATAGATTCTTTCACGGGATTTTACTAAATCAAGAGAAAACCGTAAACAATCACCCAAGTCGCTAGAAGATAATGCACCAAGTCACTAACACCTAATTCGCTATACCACCAAGTCGCTAAAGTTCCAAGTCGCTAAACAAATGCAAGTCGCTAAGTAGTAACTCGCTAAGCCTCAAGTCGCTAGCAAAATTTTGGCAGCAATTCGCTAATCAAGTCGCTAAAGATTCAAGTCGCTAAATAGCAACTCGCTACAGACCAAGTCGCTAACACCAAGTCGCTACCCGTAGTGGAGAGTCCACTACTTGTACTGTTAGTCGCTAGGTCTAAGTCGCTAGCTCCAAAACTGTAACTCGCTACAAAATTATAAAGCAAGTCGCTACGAAGAAACAAATCCGCGTGTCAAGTCGCTAGCAAGAAAAACCACATAAACATCACTTTTCAATCCAAAAACAACCCAACCAAGATGATTCAAGCTTACCAAATGAAAACCTAAACACTTGTGATGATTCTAAACATAAAAGTACTAACAAAATCCAAGCTTTGACACAAGAAATCAACCAAATGATGCACAAACCACTAAACTTTTTCAAACTCAAAAACCACCTAAAAACCACTAGAAATCCAAAGATGTGCACGATATGATCTAACCATGGCTCTTGATACCAATTGTAGGATATTGGATTTCACATACACATCATAACACAATCAAACATAGGTGTATAGAAGATGAGTTTTAGAGAGAGAAAGTTAGAGGTTTAGGGAACTTTAGTGAGAGAAAGAAAATCTTATTATGAGCTCCAACTCTCTACCTTGGAAGATAGAGAGTATTTATAGTCTTACAATAAAACGTCACACATCGGGATGTGGATCAGGCATACAGTGGGTAAAGACCCGTCCGTCCTCCACGGTGTTACTTAACTAAATACTACTTAACTTAAAAGAGCTACGACTACGAGCTTTCTAACGATTACATATACTTGAGGTGACCGACTCTTTAATACCTGGAATTTCTAATTCCTAACATCAATCAATTCATGAAGTGTGTAAATCACCTCCCTTATTTGAATGTTACATTGTGTATATACGGAGTCGGATCGTATTTGGGTTAACTGGGTAAAAAGCTACATTGTGTGTATAAAATAGCTAGAAAGTACATACATATTTTCTACTTCTTTTTCTAAGTACGTATGAGTATAAAAGAAGAATTTATATTTTTTTTTACCAAATCAGAAAATATTTTGATTTATTTTATTAAACACCTTTTAATAAAATAATAATAATAATAATAATAATAATAATAATTAACGCCCGGACTTATCGCTGTGTGCTGTGTTATCGACTGGGTGTTCCCCTTTTACCGTGCTCGGCATGTTCTAGGGTTTTTACTGGAGATATTTATGGGGATCATGCAGTTTCATGTGCGGGTATTGTTGGCATTAAACATCGGCACAACATTGTACGTGATGTTCTTGTTGATATATGCTCTCGGTCCGGGATTTCTGTTCGTAAGGAGGTGGATATTGGGCTTCATGGAGATATGGACAGACCCTTGCGACCGGCTGATATATTGCTTTATTCTTGGGATGGCGGGCGTGATGTTTGTGTTGATCTTATAGGTTCGTCTCCTTTGACGCAATCGGGGTTGCTTGATTTTGTGCCAGGGCGTGCGGTTAGTGAGGCTGCACGACGTAAACGTGTCAAGTATGAGGTTAAATGCGAAGATATCGGGTTCCTCCCCTTTTCTTTTTCTTCTTTTGGAGAACTTGAGAAAGAGGCGGTAACCTTACTAAAGCGTATTAGACGTTTCTCCTTGACTCAAGACACTGGGGCTCGTGCTGCGGGTCATATTTTTAATCGTATTAGTTTCGCTATTGCTAGAGGAGTGGGGGCCCAGTTGGTCTCTCGGCTTCCCACTAATTTCTTGTAAATCCTTTGAGTTTTTAATAAAGTGATGTTATAATAATAATAATAATAATAATAATAATAATAATAATAATAATAATAATAATAATAATTCAATTATTTCTTAATAAGTATAAATGTTTAAAAATATCTTATGTTAAAGACGAGGTTTCTTTTATATAATAAAAGATGTTTAGACATATTGAATGCACCTAAAGAATAAGCCAAGAATAAACTAATAAGTGTGTGGAAAGTTTATAAAAGTAATTAAATATTATAGGAGAAAGATACTTTTAAACCATTAAAATGGTACTATATGATTACGAGTAATAAATTAGCAAGCCCAAGACAAAGAAATGTAATTATAAAAGGACTTTTTTTTTAACTTGTGCCTTGAAGACACACGATAAGAAGGCACAGACTCATAAAAAAGGACTCAGAGATCCACACAAAAGTATAGTTTTCAAATAATTTTTTTTATACTTTTGTGTGGCCCGTGAGTCCTTTATTGTGGGTCTCTATCTTTTTATCTTATGCCCGAGGAACAGGTTAGAAAAACCCTTTATAAAAAAACAAATTTACAACTTCCATCAACGTGTAATTTGACAATCTTATGGTCTTTTTTTCTCTATTTGTGTCACCATCTCATTCGAAAAATTTTCCACCCTAAATGATCATGTTCACATTGCTAGTGCGATAACCATCGATCCTATATAGCAAAATGCCAAAAACCAAGGTATTATAAGTTGCTGATTGACGTGATCACCTTAGATAAATGTAATGGTAATACTAATAACTAATGGGAATCAGATAAAGGTATTTGTGAAATGAATTTTCCTTTTTTGAGTTTACCGACTACATTTCAAGGGAAAAAATCTTGTTGAACTTGAAATAAGTTGCGATGCTCAGATTCTTGACCCTCACCGGTTCAAAACTAAGGACCTTTCAACTTGGGAATATTCCGAATCTTAAGAAACTAAAACCGAATAAGTTTAAGGATTTGGTAGAGCTTCAAATGTTTGCCAAAAGTTTTAGCTCAAAAATCTTGACCTTAGTTATTCAGAGTCAACAAACCGTTACATCGGGAATACTTCAAATATTGAGACGCTAATACTCATTGGATGTGATGATCTAGTAGAGCTTCAAATGCCTATCGAAAGTTTAAAGCTCAAATATCTCGACCTTAGTTATTCAACTCTAACAAACCTTACGTAGACCAGCATCCTATGGCCCAAGAGCTCACCCCACCAAACTCGTGCCCCCTATAACTCCCACGACCTAACCTTTGAATCCACCAGCATCACCTTCCAACCCTCCTCTTCTGACCAAAATTGGTTTGGCCCAACAGACTACACCGGCCTACAATCGATACCACAACAACATACACCCGAATCATTATAAACTACCTAACCATTGTCATCCAACCCAGATACTCGTCTATAACCATTACCGGACACCCTATGGTCACACGTGCTAAAGATGGCCTCACAAATCCTATTGACCGTTTGTCTTTTAACACTATCACTACTTCACCCATTCATCGGTCTCATGTTCTTGCTCTCCATGACCCTAATTGGCAAAAAGCTATATTAGAAAAATAAAATGCTTTAATTAATAACGGAACATGGGTAGTTATCCCTCGTCCTACTAAATGTCAATATTGTGTTATGTGTGGCTTTTATGACATAAATTTAATGCAGATGGATCACTTAGTCAGTATAAAGCTCGACTTGTAGTGAATGAACGTAGTCAGTAGTTGGGTATTTATTGTGACAATACATTTAGCCTGGTTGTTAAACCGGCTATCATACACATTGTTTTGAGTATTGTAGTTTCTAGGAATTGGCCGATTCATAAGCTAGATGTGAAGAATGCTTATCTTCATGGTGATTTATTAGAGACTGTTTATATGAATCAACCACCTGTCTTTGTGGACCCTCATAATCCTAATTATGTTTGTCATTTGCAACGATCTTTATATGGGCTTAAAGCAAGCCCCTCGTGCATGGTTTTAGTGCTTTGCTTCTTATATCATATAAGTTGGTTTTCACCACAATAAAATTGACTCATCATTGTTTATCTTTCATCACAAGACAAATATTGCATACTTGCTTCTTTATGTTGATGATATTATCCTCACATTTCTTCTCCATCTTTTTTTCAGAAAGTTATCTCATCGCTTCATGGAGAATTTGCTGACTGACATGGGCTCTCTTAATTATTTTCTTGGTATGTCTTCTCAACGTTCTTCATCAGGTTTATTTTTATCTTAGAATACCTATGCTAAAGAGCTTCTTGAACGTTCTCGTGTGCAAAAGTGTAATCCTTATCAGAAACCTGTTGATACTGATTCTATGCTTGGTCTTGATGGTGACCCTCCTTCTGATCAAACTTTGTATCATAGCTTAGCCGATGTTCTTTAGTTACTTACATTACAGGACATGATTTGTCCTATGTTGTTCCGCAAGTGTACCTTTATATGCATGATCCCCGGGAGCCATATTTTTCTTCTCTCAAGCGTATTATTCAATATGTGCGCGGTATTATTGATTATCGTTTTACACCTACATGTTTCTACTATCATTCAACGAACTGCTTACACAGATGTTGATTGGGCTTCACTCGACGTTCCATATCTAGCTATTGAGGATAATTTGCTTTCTTAGTCTACTAAGGGTCAAGCTACGTTATTTTGATCCAGTGATGATGTTGAATATTGAGGTGTTGCTAATGTTGTTACCAAAACTTCTTGGGCACATAACCTTTTGCATAAGTTACATGCACCTGTTTTACTGCTACTTTGGTTTACTGTGATAACATTTCCAGTTATGTATCCTCTCCAATAATTAGTTCAACATCAGCGCACCAAACATATAGAGCTTGACATTCATTTTGTTCATGATTTTGTGACAAAGGATCTTGTGCACGTCATGCATGTTCCATCAAGATATTTATTCTTTCAATCTTGAAAGAATGAGTGTTTAAGTTCATTCACAACAAATGGCCTTGTACCTTGGATTCTCTTGATATCTTGAATCAGTTGCCATGTCTTTAACTCTCAATAGGCCTTTGTTAGGTAATTGAGCCTGTTACACTCATGAAATTGATTCTAGATGGATAAGAATTCATAAATTAGGTTCCTCTATGTGTGAAGGGTATAATGAACTTGGAGGGCAGTGTATGAAGCTTGGAATAGCGAGAAGTGAAAGATGAACCTACTTGGTCCAAGATATACACTGCTAAAGAGGTTAGGTTGGTTCTCCGTCAAGGTGTGTGTTCCTAGGTTTTTGAAGCCATATGTAAAGATGGAAATGTAGAAACCTAGTATAGCCCTTGACTGGAATGGTGAATGGGTGGCTATAACCTGCATAATTTATGCCTTCCACCTTTCCTCTTGATTATTGTGGATGATGGTTGAATGATAAGGATGGGAGGTGGTTTTGGAAATGTAGACAGGTTATGGTCTTGGTGCACTTAAAAGGTGAATTCATTTGTTGTTTGTTGCTGCAAAAAGGGGAAATGCTGCTGATTGACAGTCAAAGTTCTGTTTCTATGTATAAGGTGTATATGTGTTGTCTGAGATACTAGCATGGTTGTATCTGATATCAGATACTATAGTGTTTCATGTATTTCCTTTGGTTGGGAATGTCCAAACTAGTGAATGTCATATCTATACTCCTTTATAAAAGGTTTGAGATATTCTAAATATAGTAGTCTTAAATTTTTAAGACCAAAAACATTTCCATTAAAAGAAAGTTATTTTTGCTAAGCATAATAGTTAAGCATACATATAAATTTAAAAAATAATTAATGTCTTAAATTCTCATATTTGTAACATCCTCCAATATTGATGCATCTCTCACCGGAAATTAAAATACGTAAAGTTATTGCTAGAAAAGACATATATATAAAAAAACATTTGCTCACCATAAAAAATAGTTACCGGGTACCCGCCGCCGCATTGCGCGGGTACCCTTCTAGTATCTTGTAATTTGTGTTGATATTAATATAAATTTTCACCCTTTGCACCAAAAAAATGAATGTGCATGAAAAAAAATAGCGTTATTAGATTTTTGTTAATTATGATATCAATGATATGACATTAAGGTCGTTCACAGTGTTTTAAAGGCCTTCGCCAAGATTTGGAAATGAGGCCATGATGTAAAGCTAAGGCTCTATAAATTTGTTATTTCTTTAAAAAACACGGTTATAATTATTTACGTAATATCGCATTTCATAAACGTTACGAGTATTATACAAAATTTCTACTCCTAATACTCCTTCCCCATTCCCATTCCCAATGTCACGAGCCATTCACCCAATTCTCCTTATCTCTCACACAATCCTCTGTATTCCTATCTAAATGAAACAACCTAGAAATTCTATCAAAAAGCGTTCAATCATCCGCCTAGGGATGGAACCACGAGAGTTCCCGTAAGGGCCGGGACCCCTATGGATTTTTTTGATATAGTGTTAATTATTTAAAAAAAAACATTGATTTTTTCTAAATACATCTAAAATGCACCAGGTCCATTGATTTAACTATATTATATCATGGTTTAAAAAAATTCTGACCAAAACTTAATATTACCCCCATCCCCCAATACCCCTCTACATGACGAAGTAAACTCTACACCCAACTCGTCTATCTCTTCCCCTACCCCTACCCTAACAATATTCCGTCGCACCCTAAACCCATTCCCCCACCACCCACCCACCACCTATTATCATTTAACCCACCACTAACACCATAGATACTTTTAATCACCCTAAACACTCACCTTTTTTTCTAAACCTCCACCACCATTTTCCAAATAAAGCCAAGTTTTAGCCCGCAACGACCCAATGTTTTGAACCCCCCGCCCCCATATGATGCTAGAACCAAATCTTATTTGACCCAAGTCACTTTTTTCCCCTCCCCAACCCCATTCCAAAAGATTTATTTAAAAGTAAGATCATATCTTTTGTAGAGAAAGATTGTTGTGATGCCTAAAATCCGGTTTATCATAATTCCTAATATCCGGTTTACCATAATTGTCGTTTTTGGAAAATGGTGGTTGGACATAAATGGGAGATGAAAATAAACAGGTGAAAAAAAGAAATGAGATGAGGATCTCGTGATTAAAATTGACAAGCAAATAATGAAAAAAAGAAAGATTTTCAGTGAGAGAGTGAAATTGGAAAAACGAAAGATTTCTAGTGAGAGAGTTAAATGAATTTTGTAGGCGATGTGTTTTGAATTGTGTGTGAGAGATGCACGTTAGTGTGTAAGAGAAATAATACATTTATTCAATAAATTAGTAATGGAGATGAGTATGGTGATTAGCTGCTCAAAATTTTATGAGTAGTGTGCGAAGCATACCACCCAAAAGAGCAATAATGAAAGGATACTGACATGTAAAACATGTAACTATTTGATGTATGATATCACATTTTCACAGGGAACAACAAATCTCACACTCTATTTTTTGTCAAAATGCAATGCCTTTACTTTGTACATGATGAGATGAATACAAGGTCTTTTTGCTTAAATTGGATTTCATAAGATATTTGACAAACCAAACAAAGACTGCAAAGTTGACTTAGGGGTTAAAAGATGTGTTAATTTACATAACAAACTGTGCTAGGGGTGGCAAAATAGGTGAATCGGGTCGCTTCACGGGTCTAGATGAATTTGGGTTTAAATGGGTCACATGTCTAATGGGTCTTCTAGGAACATGGGTCCAGATCTAAATGGGTTTTGGTCATTTTCAAAAAAGTATTTTTTTTTTTAAATAAAATATGAAGAAAGTGAAAAAAATAAAAAAAAAAAAATAGAAACTATTTTGACCCGCTAGACCTACCTAAACTCATTGGGTAATTATTCTATAATTGCACTTTATAGAATTCGAATGGAATTCGAAAACCCCCAAATTGTGGTTTGTTTTGGGTAGAAAGCGGGTTAAAATGATGACCCGGTAAAAAAGTGGATACTTTGTTAAGTTCAAAATGACGACCCGGTAGAAAGCGGGTCAAAATGGAAAGAGAAGGGTGGAGGATAGGGGGTTGTCGGGTTTGGGTTCAGGTTCTGGAAAAAGTACAGTGGATTGATTGGGTTCTGGTGTTGTTGATGATGATGATATCAAGGATTTTTAGTCACCCGAGGATAATAATGCTAAGGGAAAATGATACTATTTTTGTTTAATGTGATTGTCTTATTAGAGTTGCTTTGTTAGTTATGATATGATACTGATCAGGGGATGTTCGGGATTCTTTTATTGATCTTGTTTGTTTATCTCATTTTTGCTTTTTTTTCTTTTTATCTAGTTTTGAAGGATTGCTTATCCAAACTGCTTATATGATTTCGTGAGCGAATTAGCAAATATAATAAGCAAATTAACAGTTTTTCATAGGCACCTTTTAGCAGGGACGGAGCCAGGAACAAATATTATCGGGTGCACATATTTTTTTGAACCATAATATAATAGAGTTAAAAAGTGGAATAAAACGAAGATTTCATAAAAACGATAAATAAATGAACATATTACCTTCTAATTAGTGATTCTAAGATCTCCCATAGCAAAAAAACGCTTACGTACACCCTCATTTTTAACATTAATAAGTTCTTCTTTCTCTATGGCACAAGTTAAAGCGCCGTTAAAATAATCATCACCCATCCGATTATGCAAATCAGTTTTAATGAGCTTCATTTTAGAAAAACATCTTTCAACCGTAGCAGTAGCAACAGGCAAGACTAAAGCCAACTTCAACAACCAATAAACCAAAGGATGAGATGTATACTTTTTCTTATCCAACATCTTCTCAGCAAGTTTGGCAATACTATCCAAGTTAGCGAAATCTTTATCGTTACGCATGATCTGATAATAGACTCCAAGTTCTGTAGGAAGACTTAACCTCTCCATATAAGTAAAATCACGCAGATACATCTCACTAAGTTTCACTAACTTTGATATACTAAATTCTGAACATGAATCATGCGGGCTCAACGCCGCCATATAATCAAGTAAATCGATACTTCCCTCACTAAAACGATCTCCAAACTCTTGAATTTGCATATCCATAACAGTGTTGAATATATCAACCTCAAAATGATGTTGATTTGTAATTCTATCATTTCGGCCTCTTGAATGAAAGTCAACCATATTTACCATCTTAATATCATGTTTACCACAAAATGAAGTTACATTCTTCAAAAGTGAAGGAAAACCCGTTGCCCTATACTCTTGCAATTTTCTTTTGGTTCCTTTTACCAATGAAACAGCCTCTAAGATCGTTTGATCGCTCTTCTGAAGATGTCGTGACAATGTATTAGTAAGCCCCAATATATGCATCAACAAGTACAATAAAAACACAAAATCAAGTGTTTTGAAATACTTTATAAGACCAGAAGCTGTTCCACGGTTAGAGATAGTATCACCCTCTTCCTCAACATAGTGAAGAACCTTAAGAACCTTCGGAAACATTTCTATCAATCTAGTGATAGTTCTATGATGAGAACCCTATCTCGTATCTCCAGCTCGTGCAATGGTAACTTCTTGGTTTTTCCCTCTCCCGGTTTCAATTTCACCTTTCTCTATTTCTTTTACTATTCTTTCTTTGTGACTTTCTCGCAGCATATCACTATTACATAATTATTAATCCTAACAATTGGTGAATAATATAAATAATATACGCAACAAAAAAAAGACTATTACATGATTAATCTTAACAATTGGTGAACAATATAATTAATATACGCAACAAAAAAGGACACTTCAAGTCTTCAATTTCATTAAACGCTTTTAACAAGCAAAAAAAGATCGAATACTACTTCTAATATCCCAAATCAATGAATCATCATACTATCAATTGTAACAACCAATCAAGAAGAAAACTTTAAAAGATATAATAAATAATTGAATGATATATGTCGAACCTGTTTCATACTCTCCAATTTTGGATTTTATAAAATTGTTAGGATAATGAATAAACTTGTTTCATTGATAAACCAATTTCATCTTTGGGCTTTTGTGCTTTAATTTATTAAATTTGTTTTATCTTTAGGCTTTTGTCATATTGGGGGCCTTTACAAAATTCTATATTTATTTTTTTATTAATTAAACCAACTAAATAATACTAGAAACACATTTTGATGCATCAGGTGCATTTAAGATATATTTTTAAAAAATCGATAATTTTTTCAAAAATTAACACTATATCGAAAAATTTCATGGGGTGCACGTGCACCCGCGGGCACCCCATAGCTCCGTCCCTGCCCTTTAGTTGTGCTAGTGTTACTTTGGTAATGCTGATTATCAATCGGTATAAGTTTCAGAATCACAATCGAGTATATGTTTGGTATATGTTTCGGAATCACAATCCGTAAATGCTTCATTGTAGGGTAGAATGATTACATGGAATGGATCTTAACCACCTCTTGTGAGTGGTATGGAGTATGGAAATTATTAAGGAATGAGTCCATAACTTGAAAGCCATATATGTCATCCAAACATGTACAATCATAGTCATCATCATTCCCTCATTCCCATACCTCCCAACCAAACGCATCCAATGGTAAAGTAATCGGAATCGGTGTGAATAAGCAAAAATTTTGAGATACTTTGTCTAAAAATGATATCATGATCACAATCAGTTCCAGACACTAAGATTCACTGATTATTTGCCGTTTCAAAATGATATTAAGAGCAATCCTAAACACCACTAATGCTTTTTTTAGTAGGTTCGAATTCATTTCATAAAGAGAAAAAACAACATTTGTGATTTTGTATTTCTTTTCGGGATGAGTTTGGCAGCCAATTACATTGTTTTGAACTCTAATAGTAACGAAAAACTGAACTTGTTTTCTATATGTTGTGGGTGGATGGACTTATGAGTAACCCCTTGATAACTTCATTGCATCTATTGTGTAATAAATCAAATCCATCGTATAACCACATTAATCAAACCCTTGATTAAGGCGAGGGTGTAGTTTGGGTACGGTGTATTTGGGTTCGGGTTTGGGTAATGGTAAGAGTACCGTGGGAATTTTGTTCGGGTTCGGGTTCGGGTTTGGTGGTTGTTGATGATGATGACATCGAGGATTTTTCGTCACCGGAGGATATAATAATGCTAAAGGTAAAAGGGATTACTTATTTTGGTGATTGATAGTTTTATTGAGTTTGTTTGTTAATATGATTATTGCGGGGTTTGATATAGTTTTTTAGAATTTAGGATTGCTTATCCAAACATGGTTATTTGATTTTAGTGATGAAGCAAGTTGTTTTAAGCAATGAGCAATTTATCATTTTCAATAAGCAAATCAACAGTTTCTTATAGGACTCCTTCAATTGTGCTAGTGTTTGGTATTGCTGAGGTAAAATAATCAGAATTAGATAATCAGTTTGATTAAGCAACTTTGAAACTCAGTAGTTTGCTCTTACATAATCCATACATTCAGACATCACAATCATTTAGACTCTGTCCAAACACTAAAAAAACCGATTATATCTTGTTTCTAAAATCTAAACAACCCCAAACACCCTCTAATGGCGAAGCAAACTTATCACATAAACCATTAACCTGCTTTTCATCAAGAACCTTTGATCCCAAATTTGTCAAACGATCTGCTAGGCTAATTATCTGGAACTAATTGGTTATAGAGGAGTCGACACAATCAAGTTTAGTAACTTCTTGTCAAGCTGAATAGTTTGCTGGCTGTGCTTATTTTCATGAAGGATCTTTTTCCGATGCTCCCACAAGCCTTTAGCTTTCATCATCTTACACATTTCTAGACCCCCAAGCCGAAACTTCCCCTCCCTCTTCCCAATCCATCTCCACCTGAACCTGTGTCTCCTGTCATCTCCTCAGCCCACTCTTTCCAATTCTGATTCGGTCCATTCCAGCGGTCCATCTACAGATGGCCCTTCCTTGGCCCAAACACCTCCTGCACCCAATGTCTAGATACCTACTTCATCTGCGGTACACGCTCACACACTTTTTACTTCCCTTGCTCCAGCACCTACTGCTACCACAACTCGTGTTTTCCCTCGCCACATCACCCCGTGGCATCTCTAAACCTCTCTCATGCTTCACTCTTTATACCCCATTTACCTCTTCCATTCCTCATTTTCATACCACATATATTATTAGTAACAGACTAACAGTTGACAACTTAGTTAATCTTATAATGATGTAGCAAGTCTGTCTTATTTTGGATTTGGTGCCTTTTGGCTATAACTTACATGCCCTTTTTAAAAACGCTATTATTGTACACCCTTACTGCTGTCTTAACATAAACAAAAAAATGTAAATTTTACAAATATATTCTGATACTTGAAATATCAAAATGGGATTCTGTTTCCATAATCCATCGTCCTAGTTTGTAACACATACTGTAATCTATCATCCCAGTTTATAATCCCCTTATCTAGTGGTTATTATTATTGAACTGCAGATGAGAAAGTTTCGACACAACACCATTCAGTTTCTAACCGTTCCAAATTCTCGCTTAACGGACTTGGTGTTTTGACCAAACAATCAGGAAAAAGAAAGCAAATTGTCTCAAACGCTCCAGAATCCGTAATCACAAGCTGCAGCAAACAACCGTTTCCAAAGCTGACTGTTAGTCCTCTTAGAAAGTTTTAGTTAATTGATTCCGACTCTGATTCTGATATCCCTTCAATCAGTAAAGTTGCTGCTACAAAGCCTGCACCAAGTTAGAACCTTATTTGGATAGGGGAAAAAGTTTAGGTTTAAATCAGCCCAGAAAATTAAGTGAATCACTCTATACTTCAGACAGAAAATTAAATCACTCTATACTTTTTTTTTTTTTTTTACTCTATACTTCAGACAGAAAAGATTTATGGGAAGATTTTAGACAGGAGAAGAGTTTTCATATCCTGACACCTGCACTAGATGAGGTCTGTGAGGAATATTTTAGTTCCATGAAAGAAAAAAGTAACCGTAATAGTCATGTTATGGACAGTTTAGTAGATTTGGGTGACCCTAGCCTGCCAGCTCATCAGTATTTTTTCCATAGTGATTTGAGGATTCAAGAGCTAGTTCGAACTCCTTTGTGCAATTTTTTTCCCATTGAATACAGAAGATAGAGGTTCTTATCAGCCCAGTACATCAAATATCGATTACATGTAAGTTAGTTCTGTCATATTATCCGATAGATTAAGGGATTTTATGCAAATAGCCTTTTTTTTTTTTTTCCCTTGTTATTTTTAGGTGACAAAACAAGCTGCTAGAACTAGTAAAGCTGAGATGAGTTCATCAATGAAAAATTCAAGAAAATCAAAGACTGAAGAAACGTCACAAGGTTTCATGAATCCTAAAGTGAATACTGCGAAAGGGAACACAAAAGATGCTGGCAAAAGAAGGGTTCAAGCGGATGGTCAAGGGACGGGGCCTTGGTTCACAAATGGCGATGGGAAGAAGTTAAGTTGGAAAGTTTGTGTTTTGTTATTTTAGTCATTTCAAATCAAGAAACTGTTAGAACCAAATATGGGTTGGGTGTGGGTTCGGATTGGCATTTCAGAGCACCTTAACCAGAGAACGAATGTTTAAGCAGTAGGTCAACTATGTCAATCCTAACCCGTTTACACATAATCCAAACATCGCCTATTCAACCCGTTTTTCTAAACTGGTGGGCTGGTCGACTTGTTTAACCCATTTTACTTATTTAGCCCATTCAACTTTTTACAAACCTAAGTTATCTAAAACTTTTCAAAACTCAAACGGGTTGGCAGGGCAACCTATTTAACAAACACATCCCAAAAACTGTTTAGACCAGATCCTAACCCATTTATTTCCATGTCGGGGTCATGTTTCATGTTAGGAATTGCCACTCCACTTTTTGATGGCGTCTTCTCTTTATGTGTTGTATGATATAAATAGAATTTTCTTGTACTTTCAGGTTTATGTCGCTAAAAACGGGCAAGAGATGACTGGAAAAGCTGCTTACATTCACTATAAAAAGGTACTTCTGCTTATATATATCTCTCAACTTTCGCACATTGTTTTGCTCTATAACTGACAAACTTCATTTTAAACTTTTACTTTTGCGTGTAAATATGATCTGAGCTCAATAATGATGCTTTTGTCCTTCAGCAAGTCTGATTTTAACATTGAAAATCTCTGCTGTTATGACAGGAGAGTGGAGGAGGATTTAAAAATAAAAAAGGCGAAGAAAACTTCCACTAAGAAGAAATGAGTGTCGACTGTGTCTTACATGTGGGATTGGTATATACTCATCTTGAGATGCTAAGAGTCTGAATGGGATTGTTTAATTACAGTTGACACTCGTTGCTTCAGAAGTGTTGGTGAAGTTTCTGAGGTGGCTCAATACCGGAAAAGCAGAAGCTTTTTAAAATTTAACTTGTAGTATAGACCTTTTTTACTAATAAACATATTTTAGACCTGAATTTAGTGTTTCTAAATAAGAATTTGAAGCTTTTTAAGAACTCTTACAGTTATAATTGGATATCATATTGGTAGAAGTGAGTTTGAACCTGAATTTAGTTAATTAGTGGAGTACAGTCAATGTATTTGACTCTTTCAAAAAGTCAATTGTCTTTTTTTATGACAATGGTGGTATTTTGATATGAAATTGGAGATGATCATGTACAAATGAATCTATGAAGATTTTACAAGTGATGTGTGATCATACACAAAAGTATCATTATATCTTTGGGTTAAAATCATCAAAAACTAAAAACATGCGACTTTTTAGTCAAAATATTGACTTTCATCAAATCTACTGATTTTTTATTCAATGTTTATTACTGTTGGTACTGTCAAATAGAAAAAGAAAGTTGGAAGGGCCTGTTATGGCAATACCATATATATTTTATGACCCAAGGTATTTTACCCCCCAAAATCTTAATAAGAAACTCAGATTTTGGTAAAAAATTTAAGGAATGGAGTTTTGATTTCATCAAATATATTACATAAGGCGAAATTTAAGCTTGTTTAATTTGTATTTTAAACCTTTAATTAGATAGTAAGACATTTGAGCTTCAATTTTTGTTGAATTGAATCTCCATTTATGCATGATTACTAGTGTATTTGATGGTTAAATATATAAGGTTACATTACATGTTGATTTTAGTAAGAAAATGGAGCTTGATTTTATTTGTTTATGAGTTCGGATCTTACTTGGGTCAAAGCTAGGTAAAGAGATGACCCATGAGAAAACTGAAGTTTTGATTTTCACATATTGACCTCACATGTTATAAACAATCAAGTTTCTTTCAAAGTCATTTTTGCCAGTTATACCATATCTATTAAGCGAGTTAGTTTTGCTAGATATATAATGAATTTATGAAACCTCTCAACAACATGTTAAATACCTTTTTAGCCATTGTGTACTTTCAAATATACCATTTCTAATAAATGCGTTAGTTTTATTAAGAAATACGTGACAAATCACAATCAGACGTCAATAAAATTTACTACTGTGTGTTAAAAAATGTACATACTTCAAGATGGGTAAGGTGTTAGAAATGTAATTTAATAAGATATGACTAGAAGAGTTGATATGTTTATGAGCTTTATCTCAATGTATTTGATATTAGAGTATGCAATGGGAATTTGTGTTCATCTCGAAGTAAAGTATGATGATGATCAATCCAAGAATCTTCGAGTATAGACTTCTTCGAATAATAAACTAGGACTTACCAGTATATTTTTTAATCATCAGTGACAAGTAGAGGTGGCATAACGGGCGGGCACGGGCTAGAATGGGCACGGGCTAGAACGGGCACGGGCTAAACGGGCGCGGGCTAAACGGGCACATGTTATACAAATCGCTTAATAAAATACCTAAAACGACGAAATAAATTCTTTAAAAATAATATCTTATTTATATTAAAAAACTTAAAGATATTATATAAAAAAAATCTTTAAAACGATCGTTAATGTTCAACAATTGAGAAAGAAAAAAAAAAGTGACCGTTTGTTCCCATTTAAGTTTTCAATGGGCTATATGTGCCCATTTCAAAAAATAAAATGGGGCTAAATTTGCCCAAATCTTTTAAAAATGTGCCCATTTAGCCTATTTTTGTGCTTCTGGGCACATTTTGCCACCTCTAGACTAACAAGAATATTTGCCAATACATATGTGGGGAGATTGGAAGGCACAAGTTGAAATCCACATCAAGAAGGTGCTTGAGGTTAGTTTAATTATCTTTATATCTAGAAAGTATTATTTTCATGAATTGTAGTACATAAAGTGATTTGATTGAATTTTGTAAATCAAAGGTATGCATTTGATGTGTGAAGTTCATATGAAATATATCCACGAATGAGAAATACGTGTGATTTTTTTTATTAAACTTACACTTATTATCAATGTTGCAAAAATCGGTCAACTCAGCCGATTAATCGTTAATCGGCCGAGTACCTTGTCGATTTTTGAAAATCGGTCGAAAAATCGAACTAGGAAAAAAATCGACACTAAGCAGTAAAAAAATCGGCCGACTCGGCTGATTAATCGGCCAACTCGGTCAAAATCGGCCGAATCGGCAAAAAACCGGTCGAATCGGGCAAATCGGCAATTTTAAAAATAATAATAATTTAGGCATTATACTTACTTTGGGGATCATATATTTCACTTATAACGCACAATGAGCCTCATAGCAGGCTTGGAATCGGTTTAGATTTTTAGTTTGGTCTCCAAAAATACAAAAAAATTGCAGGAAATGCCAATCCGATTAATCCCGACTTGACCGATTACTCGCTGCTGGGTGGTCGACCGCCCGACTACCGATTCACGATTTTTGCAACATTGCTTATTATATAACTTAAATATTTTTGAAGTTACTAGTAGATATATTTAATAGTCACCTAAACCTATTAAAAACGGAGCACACTAATTGTCCATTTTGAATTCCAAAACTATAAGAAGAATATGAGCCATTTAATATCAAATATATACACTTAATATCTCAATCTTTAAGCTCCTGCTTTTTTATTGTTATATTCTTCAAAAGTATAGAGTTAAGAACACTCTTACATAAGAAGAAAAAAATAAATAAAAGTTGCATTCTTGGTTATCGATGTATTGTATCAACATCAATGTATGATATTCTGGTTGTTTTCTTTTCTTTTTTCTTCCAAAAAATATGTTTTCATATTATTTGTTCGAAAATGTTCTTAGGTCAATTCAGTCTCCGATGATCTCTGATTAGTTTTGAACACAAAATAGCCCAAATACTTCCCATAACATCTTTACATTGTGTTCTCCACTTTATTTGAGAAGGAAAAGTAAAGTAAAGGATACTAAAGGAAAGAAAAGTACAGGAGAGTAAATAAACTTTATAAAACTATTGTGTTCTCTAGACTCAAATAAAAGGAAGTGTAAACTAGAAATAAAGTGTAACAAATTTACAAATATACCCTTTAAATGTCTCATTCTTTGACATATGAGTTTACAACATCAGTTTTCACCATCTGTCTCCTCACTTTTCTCTCATCCAAGCAAATCAAGATCCAAATACCAAGATCTTTGTTTTCACCAAACCGAAACCCAGTAAAATAATGAGATCCAAAAACCCAACAAAGTCAAAACCCAAAAAATCTTTATATGAAACTATCTGTGGGTTTCTATTTTGGTTTCTTCTTATTTTGGTCTTTTCTTATTTAATTCAACAAGTGAGGAACATAGAACGATTAAGCATGTTAGTGTTTACATACTATTTCATGCTTGTTTAATCCCGTCACCAGCTTCATCCCAAAACCCCATCACCATCGCCACCTAACACCAAAGATAACGGTGACGACGGATCTACAACGAGCTTCATGATCCATTTTTCAGTTTTTCTTATAATAGTTGTTCATTATTTCTTTGAATAGAATCATGAATAGTTGATATTATTTGGTATGTTAAAATTTATTAAGATGATGGTGTGATGGTAATGAAAAAGGTGCACAAAAATAATCTGGATAATGGTGGACTGTGCAAGGACAATGAAAGAGAAGAATATATAATTAAATATGGATAGTTATGTCTTTTGTTCACCTTCCCTTCACTTTCATCCCAATATTGGGATGAAAGATTTTGTAGCAAAATCACCCATGTGATACCTCCTTTCCTGTCTTTTTCTTTCTTTATCAAATCTCAAGAACATAACTTTTTTTTGTTTCATCCCTTTCCCTCCCCTTTCTTTCCTTTTATGAAACTGGAGAACACAGTGTTAGGGTTCTTTAAAGACGAAGAGTTTTCACTTCAGTGATGAGGCGGTTCAACAACTCAAGTACAAGAACCAAATGAAGATGTTTATGTTAGTTAGGTTTGACAATACTTCAATATCCTTGTTCTCACTTAAACAAAGATACTTAAAAAATATCTAAGTATGCAAAAGAGTCAAGTGGTGGGAAAACCCTAAAAGCAAAAGTGGATAAAGCAATTCTTCATACGAGTCTCAACACCTTTCAAAGAGTTAGTAAACTAGTACAAAAGTTGTAAATAGTGTTCCTTAAAGAAAAGTTTATCTCATACCTAAAGTAGAATTATTTAGTGCACGATTTATGTGATCATTAAATGCAAGATATGAATATATAATACCTTTTAGGAAACCCTAATTCCCTACCTATATAAGTGAATGTTTATAGTGGAGTAAATGCTAACTCTTGCAATTAATGTGATATAGTAAATTCAAGAGAATTACTCTTGTTAGGTAACTCAAAAATCATTCACCGAGTTTACTTCCAAACTATAACTTTGGTTTTAGCTTGAGTGAAAGAGAGAACACCTGAATTGTATTTATGGGCATATTTAACCTTCACTTTCTTCCAATTCTTTTCGGTATTCTGAATGTTTCTGTATCTTTTTGCTCCACAAAATATAAAGTAAATCAATACCATATCTTATAGAATATGTGGGTTTCCACACTAGTATTTAGGATCCAAACACCACTAATCATTATTTACATTTTATAAAGGTTTGCACACCACTGACATTGGTATATGTTTTCTCTCACACACAATCATCTTATCATCTCTCACATATAATCTGAAAACTCATTCTCTCTCTCTAAGAAACCGAAACTCACACCGGAAAAAAGAGCCATGCTAAATATACATTTTCTTTCTACTAACAAAACCTCTAGACCTTCGTTGACCTTAGCTAATGATTACCTATTAATTATCACCGCCAGCCACCACACCCACAGCCGAACCTCACCATTGCCGGAAACATCCCCTCCAGAATATTTAAAAGTAAGATCACTTTTTAGATCTGGAGCCCCTCTCCAAGATCCAATATTTAAAAGTAAGATCATATCTTTTGTAGAGAAAGATTGTTGTGATGCCTAAAATCCGGTTAACCGGAATTCCTAATATTCGGCTTACCGGAATTGTTGTTTTTTGGAAAATGGTGGTTGGACATAAATGGGAGACGGAAATAAACAGGTGAAAAAAATAAATGAGATGAGGATCTCGTGATTTTAAATAGACAAGCAAATAATGAAAAAAAGAAAGATTTTTAGTGAGTGAAATTGGAAAAAAGAAAGATTTCTAGTGAGAGAGTAATATGAATTTTGCTAGCGATGTGTTTTGAATTGTGTGTGAAAAATACACGATAGCGTGTGTAAGAAAAATAATACATCTACCTATATTATAAGTGAGCAGCTTGAAATCACAGTGAGCCTTGAGCAAATGACACATCAGCTATTGTGAAGCCTTGACTAGATGACACATCAGCTTTTAAATTGTTTTGAAATTTTGTACTCATTCTCCCATTTCCTTCCTTGCTTCCTCAACCAACCCATTATTTTACACTCATTTTTCTCTAGCAACTACATCATCTCTACAGTTAGCTCTTTCTCTCTATATTTAAGAAAATCACATACGTCAACTCTAATTTTCAGCTTTTTGGTTTTGAGAACCGCATGTCCTTCAAATCCTCTCTTTCATCTAAAGTTTTTCATATCCTACTCATCCTCTCTCAACAGGTAATGCACACTATCTCTTATTCTCTTTAATAATTTTGCCAACAATTGCTCAAGTTTCTTTTTGTTATGCTTTTAGGCTTGATTTCTTTTTGAATTGCTCAAGTTTCTTTTTGTTATGCTTTTAGGCTTGATCTCTTTTAGGATGTGATATAGATACCCTCCTTATGTTGTCACATCATAGGGTTTTGGTCAAACCGTATAACCCGCGATGCACACCGTACAAGCCGGTGATGCACCCAATCATTAGATACCCTCTCTGTGGGAGGGTGTGGATAACTTGTCCCTATTATTAATGATGTTTTTTTTATCTTTCTAGAAAGAAGATGAGAATCATATTCTGTAAACAGGAAAAAAAGTGGTACCTAAATTATTACCTCATCCAAAATAAAAGTAGTATTGATGCAATTACTTTATTGTACTACCTGCTGCAATAGAGCAAACAAGAGAGGAAGAATGTGGTTGTCAAGGTCTCGAATGGTTTGCATTTTAACTTTTGTTTTTATTGTTTTTTGTCTTGATCTTATATAAGGAACCGCGGTTAAGGACCCAATACGTAGATGGCGGTTAAGGACCCAATACGTAGATGGAGCTTGGACTGGTGAATATGTGAGCAGCAGATTACCGAGCTTTACCAATCGTTATCTATAGGTTTTTTTCGAGCCTCATATTATATAAGGTTGTCAAACTGAGTCTTTACTAAACCTGGTGTGTTTTGTATTTGATGATTATGTTATATGCAAGTCTTTTTGCTCTATTAAGGTAAGTGATCTAGAAGTTGATGAATTAGTGTATAGATATAAATAGATCTAGGCATTTAGCTAATAAAATGAGATGTTAGGTGCTTTTGCAAAGTTGGAAAATATGTCCATGGAAAGATTTTTTTTATTTTCTTTCAAATTTAGTAATGCGTATGGCATATTTGTTCCTAGAAACTTTGTGATGCACTTTGTTTAATGTATATTAATCACTCAAGAACTCAATTTATCCTAAAACAATTTTATTTATTAATTATTCTTCTATTCTTAAATTAATTCAGTAGTTTCTTAATTATAGTTCATACACACATTTAATGCATATTATTTTATATTTTAGGTATTGTTATCATCAAAGTAACTTTTCTCAAATCGATTCAACTATTTTTTCTTGCTACACATGTTCTTACATGAAATTTTTCTCCAAATAATAGATAACAACTCTAATGTAAATTTGTTATATAGACAACATATGCTGTTTTGTAAAGATAATTGTTTTGCTGTATTCTTAATCATTATATAAATTGTGTTTGTTATGAGAGCAAACTAAGTTAGCATTGGGCGTCATTAGGAATATGATATGAGTTTATTATATCTCACTTATTTTTTACCAAGACATAATTTTTTGAGTTTTTTGTTATAAATATTTCTAACATTTCTACAAGTTATATTTTATGGAGGTACATATTTCACATCATAAACTTAGGGGACGTTTGGTACGAGAGAATGCCATAGAATGGAATCGTAATAGAGAATGGAATTGCAGAGAAAGTGAATTAGATTTGAGAAAGAATAACGATTCTACTGTTTGGTACAAATAAAGAATCCGTGTGATATAAAGCATTCTCTTGTTATTGTATATAATACATGAATAAAAATGAATTTTATCATTTAAATTTTCGTTTTAAACATTTGATTACCTAAATCATCATTAAAATAATATAATTATTTAAATTGCTACCTTAAAACTTCTATCACAAAGCAATATTGGAGGATCTTTTGTTGGGTGCAATTCGTAATAATGTGCACAATTGAAAATTAATTCTAATAATATTTATTTATAATAACTGTGGCAAATTTTGAAGAAACCCAAACTTTAAAAAAAGGAAAAAAAAAAGTTGGTTTTAGCATTTGAATAACTAGTTTTATAAGAAAGGGTTAAAATACAAACGTTGATATGAAAATTTGATATCAACCTATCAATTTTTGTATTTCAAAAAAAAATAAAAAATAAAAACCCATAATTAAATGAAATAAACAAAACATTTGAAGACGATGATTGAAATCAATTTTTTTATTATACGAAAGAATCAACCATAGAATGTCTTCCTTTTATTCACAAATTCTCTCCTTTCTTCACTATTTTAAGAGAATGGGAGAATGGAAAGAGAATCAAATATTGATTCACCGATTTCATTCTCAACACAAATAAACACAAGAATGCTTCTCCATTCCGTTTCTCAGCTTTCCATTCCATCGTACCAAACTTCCCCTTAATATACAATATGTAACCATTGTTCGTCGAATTGAAAGGTATGATGAGATTTCAGAAAAAGATAAGTATGGCCTTCTACAATTCAAGATCTTTCTATCATATCAAAGAGATTTGTTAATGTGGAGTTGGTAGCTTTAAGGGTCAAAGTTAGGTAGGGATGGTAGATGTTGGAAACGTGTTGTATTCAATTTTCATTCTTATGTATTAATAATTTTAATACAGTAACAAACACCGGTCGTTAAGAGACGTTGCCTACTCTCGGTGTTTTTCTATGGATCATTAAAAGAGTATTAATCACAATAAAGTTGCAAAACTGTTTATGCTTTTTACAATGTTTGAAGACTCACTATTACTGTATTTCGTGACACTTATATTTTCACATGTTACCTTATCAATGGTGCACTATTAGCGACTTTATGTTGCATGTTGAATCAATTTAGACATGCCAATCTTAAAAACAATGAATAATCTTGGGATGTGCTATGCACAGCCTATAGAATTACCTAGTTTATTCAATAAATTAGTGATGGAGATGAGTATGAGGATTAGCTGCTCAAAATTTTATAAGTGGTGTTGTCAGTGGTGTGCGAAGCATACCACCCAAAAAAGCAATAACGAAAGGATACTGACATGTAAAACATGTAACTATTTGATGATGATATCACAATTTCATAGGGAACAACAAATCTCACACTCTATTTTTGGTCGAAACGTAATGCATTTACTTTGTACATGATGAGATGAATACAAGGTCTTTTAGCTTAAATTGGATTTCATAACATATTTAACAAACCCAACAAAGACTGCAGAGTTGACCTAGGGGTTAAAAGATGTGTTAAATTACATAACAAATTGTGTTAGAGGTGGCAAAATAGGTGAATCTCGTCGCTTCACGGGTCTAGATGAGTTTGGGTTTAAATGGGTCACGTGTTTAGATGGGTCTTCTAGAAACATGGGTCCGGCTCTAAATGGGTTTTGGTCATTTTCAAAAAAAGTTTTCTTTTTCTTTTTTTTTTAATATTTTTTTAGTAAAATATGAAGAAAGTGAAAAAAAGTAAATAAAATAAAATAAAAATAATTTTGACCCGCTAGACCTGCTTAAACTCATTGGGTAATTATTCTATAATTGTACTTTCTATCAAATAAACAATTAGACCCATCTCCCAACCTTTTATAAAGATTTACCCAGCTAGACCCATGTTTAACCAATGGGTCTCAAATTTCCACCTCTACTATTAGTGTAGGACACATGATATAATCATAATTTGGCTAATCGAACTTAATGCATGGGTACCCGAAGAATTAAGAATAGTAGCAAAACACAAGTAACCAAAAACCCTTAAATGATAGAGTGAAGGCATTTTTCATATATAAGTTCACAAGGTGATTTTCCATTTAGCACATATGAAAAAAAATCTGTTAATCAAGTAAGTAGCTGTTAGAACACGCTCGATCGGCATTTTTTTAAAAGAATTCCCTAAAAGCAGAAAGGATCTTCTTATGTGTCATAAAAGTGCAAGTTTTTTTTTTTTAAATTCAAAGAGGTTGCTTGTAGTTTTGGAGGATACTATTTAAATAATATTTTCCGAGTTAGTGGTGTATTTTTGCGTCAACGATTACACTAATTCAAAAAAATAATAAATGTGGTGTTAAAATGTTGTGAAAGATAAACTGATAAAAGTAACTGTATGGTGTACATTGTGCATTAACACTTGTATTTACTTAAAAGTTTTTTTTAAAGCCAACTAACTATCTCACAATGTCCTAAGCGAACCTTCAACCATTTTGATTGGGAACATTCTCACACATAGGGTAACATTAGGACATAAGTCATGTGGTTACTTTTAATTTTCAAAATCAGGATCCTACTCATGATCGTTTTCGTTTTTGTAAGATCGAGATCGTAAGATTGGATTGAGATCCCAAGATCCTACTATAATGCCATTATCTTAATAGTCTTTGTCCTAAATTATGAATATAAAATGTTTAAGGAGATTAACATGTTGCTTTTTAGATTCTATAAAACATAATCCATAAATTTGTAGTTTTTCAGTTTGCAATTTGAGAAAAGTAAGATCGGATCGGACTAGATCTTAAGGTCATATGGTTACGATCGGGATCTAATAAGATCTTAAGCTTGCTAAGATCCTACGTAGAATCCAGATCGTTTTTGCTATGTAGTATCGTAAAATCGTAAGATCTTAAAATCAAGATGGAGATCTTACCATACTTAAAAGTTTATTATTTACATCTTAAATAATAACAATTGCAGCCAGTTAGCTGAAAAGTTAAGGGACTCGATGTGGATAAGAAGAAAAAAGGTAAGGGATCAAAACTGAAGATTAGCGTTGACCAGATCTGTTTTTCAGTTCGTTTCTGCTCTATTATCCCCAAACGTGTAACACCAGTTTGTTTCTCATTGCACAATTTTTACTTACAAACACACTCTTTCAATGGCGTCCACTTCAAGTATGATGTTTTTTTGAGCTTTAGAGGTGGTGACACCCGTAACAATTTCGTTGGCCATCTTTATGAAGCTCTTCAGCGCAATTGCATTGAAACGTATAAGGATGATGAGAAAATCGAGCAAGGAAAACCAATCAAGGACCAGCTCTTCAAATCCATTGAGGACTCAAGGTTTTACATCATTGTTTTCTCCAAGACTTATGCATCTTCATCTTGGTGCCTAGATGAGCTTGTCAAGATTATGGAATGTAACAAGACGACCGAGCAGAATGTTTATCCTGTCTTTTTTGATGTGGAGCCCACTGAAGTCCGTTATCAAAGTGGGGCAGTAAAAGACGCCTTTGAAAAAGCCGAAAAGAAGGAGGCTGCTGGAAAATGGAGAGAGGCTATCAAAGAAGCCTCAAATCTGGCTGGGCGGGAGTTGAAGGCCACAGCTAACGGGTAATTCAGTTTCATTCAATTTTCTTCATCATATATCTCTGTAATATTTTGCCTAACCTGCATTTATATATCTTAATCCTAATTGTTTATGTGCACTTTGAGAAAGCTAATAATTTAATCTTTAATTAATGATACAGGGATGAATCTAAACTGATCCAAATAATTGTTGATGTTATTTTCAACAAGAAATGTTCCACTCTTTCGAACGCTGATGGAAAGTTAGTGGGTATGGAGACCCGGATCAGAAATGTTCTTTCATCTTTAGATATTGGCACAGAAGATGTTCGCATGATCGGAATCAAGGGGATGGGAGGTGGGGGGAAGACAACTCTAGCCAGAGCTGTCTATGATCATATTTCTAATCATTTCGAAGGAAAAAGCTTTGTTGAAAATGTAAGGGAAGTTTCACAGCCTTCTTTGTCCGGTTTAACGAAGCTTCAAAAACGGATACTAAAAGATGTGTTAAATAAACAAGACATCACTTGTAGTGGTGTTCATGACGGGAAAAACATGTTGAAAGCCACGATGCTTTGTAGAAAGATACTTGTTGTATTAGATGACGTTGATCGTATAGAACAGCTTGAGGCATTAGCAGGCGAGCTTGGCTGGTTTAAATCAGGAAGCAGAATTATCATTACCACAAGAGATGAGCAAGTGCTGAGAGCCCACGGAGTGAAGTTCATTCATGACGTCAATCTTTTATCTCCCACGGAAGCGATTTGCCTCTTTAGTAAGTAGGCGTTTGAGAGAGAGATTCCAACTCGAGGGTATGAAGAGCTATCAGGACAAGTTTTACGATATGCTGCCGGTCTTCCTTTAACGATAAAAGTTTTGGGTTCATTTCTCCGTCATGTAAATGAGCGTGAATGGAAAAATGCTCTAGATAGATTAAAAACAATTCCGCACCAAGATACCCAAAAGATCTTGAAAATAAGTTATGATGCTCTAGAGCCTGATCTCAAAGATATATTCCTAGATGTTGCGTGCTTACTGAAAGGTGAGCAAAAAGACAAAGCAATCCGAGTCCTTGAAAGTTGTGGTTTTCATGCTAGCATCGGTTTAAGTGTTCTTGAGAAAAAATCTCTAATAACTATTTCTAAATATGGAAGCTTGGGCATGCATGATCGTATAGAAGAAATGGGCAAGTATATTGATTGTCATTTACACCCTGTTGAGCATAACAGACATAGCCGATTGTGGATTGAGAAGGAGATTGAAGATATATTGGCTAATAATATGGTAAGGATCAACTTTATTTGTAAGATGCATCGACAGAACTCATATTCATTTGTTTTAACTCATGTGTTTTAATACTGATTTTTGGCTTACAGATCAATGAAGCAATAAGATGTATCAAATTGTCACCACGGAGACTTGATGTATCAGATAGTTAGTGTGAATAAGCAAATTTGAATTAGTTTGTCTATAATTGATATCATGATCACACTCAGTTAACATCCATCCAAACACTACAAATTTAACTAATTGTTTGCCATTTCAAAACGATACTAAGAGCAATCCTAAAAGCCACTAATGCGTTTTTCAGTAGGTCAATTTGATTTCATAAAGATATCGGGATGAGTTTGGCAGCCAATTAGATTATTTTGAACTCTAGTAGCAACGAAAAACTGGACTTGTTTTCTGTATGTTGTGGGTTCTTACGATTAACGCTGTCCCTTGATAACTTCATTGTGTCTAATGTGTAATATATTTAGTTAATCTTATGATAATGTAGCAAGTCTGGTGTATTTAGGCAATTGGGGCCATTGCGCACTCGGGCTACAACTTACAACCCTTTGACTGTCACTATACACCCTTACTTATGTCTTAAGATAAACAAGAAAGTTGTAGTCGTTACCAATGATTTTTCATGAATATCGAAATGTATTTATGTATTTAGGCTTTAGCTCAGACATAAACGCTTAAATAAGCATCAACTTGTGATTCTTTGTAATCCAAGAAAGATCACATAGATATCCACGAAGCAGCACCACCGAATCAGTTTGCTCCCGTTGATTAACTTAGCGTAAAAGAGATGGTATTTGTGCTAGTTTTATGATTTATAAGATTCCATCAAGTGGCAGTCACACGTATTATAAACCAGTGTGCTAATTACTGTCACGTGCGCTTGTTTATCATTCCCATATTCACTGGTTGTTATTATTGCTAAATGCAAATGATATTCTTCCAACACAACATTATTCATCAGTAACAGCTCCAAATTTCCGCTTACCGGACTAGGTGTTTGACCAGAGAATCAGGAAAAGGAAAGCAAAATATCTCATATGTCTCAAACGCGCCAGAATCCGTAATCACAAGCTGCACCAAACAACCGCTTCCAAAGTTAACTGTCAGTCCTCTTAGAAAATTTCAGCTGATTGATTCCGAGTCTGATTTTGATCCAGTAAAGTTGCTACTAACAAGACCTGCAGTAAGTCAGAATCTAATTTAGATAGGGGAAAAAGTGTAGGTTTACATCAGCCGAGAAAATTAAGTGAATCACTCGTTACTTCAGCCAGCCAGAAAAGATTTATGGGAAGATTTTAGACACGAGAAGAGGTTCCATTATCCCGACACCTGCACTGGATGAGGTTTGTGAAGATTATTTTAGTTCCATGAAAGAAAAAAGTAAATTTCAGTGTAATATTGGAAAAAGTAACCGCAATAGTCATGTTATGGACAGTGTAGTAGATTTGGGTGAATGATTTGAGGGTCCAAGAGTTTGTGCGAACCCGTTTGTGCAACTTTTTCCCGTTAAATGCAGAAAGTAGAGGTTCTGAGCTTCCCAGTACATCGAATATCGATTGCATGTAAGTTAATTCTGCAATATTATTTATAGTTTTTTAAGGTGTTATTTGCATAAAAGATTAGCTCTTTTTTAATAAAATCCTATATCATGATTCATGTTTTTTGTGTTGCATTTCTTGTGTTTCTAGGGGTCAATTTTGCAGTGGCGACAAAACTAAACATGCTACTAGAACTAATAAAGCCGAGACAAGTTCATTAAGGAATAATTCAAGAAAATCCAAGGCTCATGAAACGTCACAAGGTTCTATGAATCCTAAAGTCAATACTGCGAAAGGAATCGCAAAAGATGCTGGCAAAAGAAGGGCTCAAGCGGATGGTCAAGGGACGGGGCAGTGGTTCACAAATGGCGATGGGAAGAGGGTAAGTTGGAAAGTCCGTGTTTTGTTATTGTAGTCATTTCAAATCGAGAAACTGTTAGAACCAAATATGGGTCGGGTGTGGGTTTGGATTGGCATCTCAGAACACCAACTAGAGAACGAATGTTTAAGCAGTTACGTCAACTATGTCAATCCTAACCTGTTTACACATAATCTGAACATCACCTATTCAACCCATTTTTCTTAACTGGTGGGTGAGTCAACTTGTTTAACCCGTTTAACTTATTTAACCCATTTAACCCGTTACAAACATAATTTATCTAAAACTTTGAAAAGCTCAAACAGGTTGGCGGGTCAACCTGTTTAACACACACAGCCCAAAAAGTGTTTAGACCAGATCCAAACCTGTTTATTTCCATGTTGGGGTCATGTTTCGTGTAAGGAATTTCCACCGTTTTATGGCATATTTTTATGTGTTGTATTATATAAATAGAATTTTTTTTCTTGTACTTTCAGGTTTATGTTGCTATAAACGGGCAAGAGATGATTGGCAAAGCTGCTTACATTCACTATAAAAAGGTGCTAACTTTCTCACCTTGTTTTGCTTCATTATAATAAACTTTATGTTTACTTATCTTTTGTGTGTAAATATGATATGAGCTAAATAAAGACGCTTTTGTCCTTTAGCAAGTCTGATTTCTATTATCATTAAAACATTTGTTGTTTTGACAGGAGAGTGGAGGAGGATTTAAAAATAAAAAGGCTAAGAAAACTTCCACCAAGAAGAAATGAGTGTTGACCACTTGTCTGAAATGTGAGATTGGTATATAATCATGTTGAGACATTAAGAGTATGATTTGGATTGTTCAAAGGCTATCAATCTACAAATGGAAACTTTCAGAAGTGTTGGTGAAGTTTCTGAGGCTGCTTGGTACCGGAAAACAGAGAATGTAAAGTGGAAGCTTTTTAAAATTTAAGTTGTAGTCCAGACTTTTCTCTTACTAATAAACATATTTTAGATCTGGGTTTAGTGTTTCTAAAAGATAGTTTGAAGCTTTCTAAGAACTCTTACTGTTACAAATTGATATCACTCTGACAGAATGAAGTGTGAGTCTAAAGTTTGCTAATTTGAAGCTCGAGTTATGCAAAATCAGGAGTGTATTTGATGATTAAATATAAAAGGTAACATTTCATGGTGGTTTTGTAACAAGATGGAGCTTAATTTCATCTGTTTAAAAGTTCAGATCAAACTGGGTCAAGAAGATGACCCGTGAAAAAATAGTTCACTGCAATGTTAGTTTTCTCCAAATTGTTAGAAGTTATACTTGCAGGCTCTCAACTTGTAGAAAATATTTTTAGCCATTTTTTAGGGCTCGTCATTTTAGTAAATATATAACATAAAAAATGTAAGATTAGAAAAAGACTTTATGATGCCACTGTAATTTTTGAGGGTCGTCATTTTAGTTAACATGTCTATTTTTTTTTTTAATTATTAGAACAGGTAATATTATGGAAGTAAAGTTCATATTGGTTTGAGAAAATAATAAAATGTATGTTGAAGTCAAAGTAAAGAACGAGTGATTGATGTGAGTTTAGATATATCTCTTAAATGAATCTTATCTTTCTTGACCAAATAATAGCCTTATGTTATTGAGTCTTTGTCTTCTCAATATACACTTTGATAATCTTACCCATGTTTCTTTGCAAATAATTAAGATAATTCTCTCAAAAACAGACCGATCCTTAGACAACAACTAGAATGGCGTCTACTTCATCTTCATCCAATCAAAAAAGCTTCAAGTATGACGTGTTTCTGAGTTTTAGGGGTGAGGACACCCGTAACAGCTTCATTGGCCATCTTTATCAAGCTCTGAAGCAAAAAGGCATCGAAACATACAAAGATGATGAGAAGATAGAAAAAGGGAAAATGATCAACGAACAACTAATCAAATCCATCGAGGACTCAAGATTCTACATAATTGTTTTCTCTAAAAAGTATGCTTCTTCATCTTGGTGCTTAGATGAGCTTGTCAAGATTATGGAGTGCCAGAAGACGAGCGAGCATACTGCTTACCCCGTGTTCCACGGTGTGAAGCCCACCGAAGTACGAAAACAAAGTGGGTCAGTTGGAAAGGCCTTTGCCAAAAATTCAAAGAAAGAGGCTGCTCGGAAATGGAGAGATGCTATGGAAGAAGCATCAAATCTTGTAGGGTGGGAGTTGAAGGCGACCGCTAATGGGTAATTTAATTACTTCCTCATATGTGTGTAATATTCTTTCATTTTGTATGTTTCTAATACTTTATGTTATAAGTCTGAAGTTAACTGTTAATATGGAATTTGAGCAAGCTAATTAAATATCATTTAATGTTACAGGGATGAATCTAAATTGATTCAAAAAATTGTTGATGATATATTCACGAAGTTACGTTCCATTAGTTCGAGTATTGATGGCAAGTTAGTAGGCATGGAGATGCGAATTAACGAGGTACTTACATCTTTGAAAACCTGTACCGAAGATGTTCGTGTTATTGGAATCAAGGGGATGGGAGGTGGGGGAAAGACAACTATAGCCAGGGCTGTTTATGTTCATATATCAACTGAGTTCGAAGGTAAAAGCTTTGTTGAAAACGTGAGGGAAGTTTCGAAAACCTCTTTGTCGGGTTTGAAGTCGTTGCAGAAACAAGTACTTTCAGATGTTTTGAATCATCAAGGCATTACCGTAAGTAGTGTTGCTGACGGGAAAGACATGATGGGAAAGATGATGCGTAGTAGAAAGGTTCTAGTTGTTCTAGATGATGTGGATCAGATAGACCAACTTGAGGCTTTAGCTGGTAAGCCTAACTGGTTTAAGTCAGGAAGTACAATTATCATTACAACCAGAGATGAACAAGTGCTAGTATCACATGGAGTGAGCTTGATTTGTGATGTCAATCTGTTGTCGAATAAGGAAGCTCTTTGCCTACTCAGTAGGTACGCATTTGGGAGAGAGATTCCACTTCAAGGGTACGAACAACTATCAGGAGATGTTGTACGTTATGCAGCCGGTCTACCCTTAACGATAAAAGTTTTGGGTTCGTTTCTGTGTGGTAAAAATGAGCTTGAGTGGAAAGATGTTTTAGAAAGACTAAAAACAGTTCCGCAGAAGGAAACCCAAAAAGTATTGGAAATAAGCTTTGATGATCTAGAGAATGATTACAAAGAAATCTTCCTAGATGTTGCATGCATACTAAAAGGTGAGCAGAAAGACAGAGCAATCCAGGTGTTTGAAAGCTGTGGATTTAATGGTATCATTGGTATAAGAGTTCTTGAGCACAAATCTCTCATAAGTATTACTGAATATGGGAGCTTGGGCATGCATGACCATATAGAAGAAATGGCCAAAAATATTGTTTTCCGTTTGCACCCCGATGATCCTAACAGACAAAGCAGATTGTGGATTAATGGTGAAATTGAAAATATATTGGCGTGTGATTGGGTAAGGATCAAATTTATTTCTAAAGTGAATAAAACTAATTCATTTTTATCTGTTATGACACATGTTTTTATTACTTCTTTTTGGTGACAGGCAAAGGTTAATGAAACAACAAGATGTATAAAATTGTCACCAATGACACTAAATCTTGCAACTGTTATGAGAGGTCTAGGAAACATGAGGAAACTTCGAGTTCTTTACATGTGTTCCGGACCTAATTGGAAAGCTAATCAGGTTATCCAACACTTTCCAAATGCGTTAAAATATCTGAGTTGGCGAGATTACCCTTTTTCATCTTTACATGAAACATTTCAAGCAGACAATCTTGTTGGACTTGACATGTCTTTTAGCATAATCGAAAACATTCGGAAAGGGCGAACAAGAAAGGTAGAATAATGGTCGGTTGGTTAATTTTCATGATTTACTAGTATAATGCTATACATCAATATTGTTTGCTATTATACCATATATATTCATCTTCGTTGTGTCTCTATTTGATAGGTTCTTGATAAGCTCAGGTTCCTTGACCTTAGTTACACACCGTTGCAAACAATGAACCTTGGGGTGACTCCAAATATCGAGATTTTAAATCTTGAACATTGTCAAGAATTAACAGAACTTTACATACCGGATGGATGTCCAAAGCTCCAATCTCTAAACCTGAATTATTCAAAGTTGAAGAGCCTTAGCCTTGGACCATCTCCGAATCTCGAGACGTTAAGTCTTGTGGGATGTTGTGATTTGGAAGAATTTTACATGCCCTTCGGTTGTACAAAGCTCAAATCCCTCAGTCTTGATGGTTCAAATTTAAAAAACCCTAATCTTGGGCCGACTCCAGATCTCGAGGTCTTAAGTCTTGTAAGATGTTGTGATTTGGAAGAACTTTTGCCCTTCCGATGTACAAAGCTCAAATCCCTCAGCCTCAATAATTCAAGGTTGAGGAACCTTGACTTTGGGCCGACTCCGGATCTCGAAACATTAAGTCTCACTGAATGTGATTTGGAAACATTTCATGTACCCTTCCGATGTCCAAAACTCAAGTCCCTCAGCCTTAATGGTTCGAAGTTGAGGAACCTTCACTTGGGTCTAACTCCGGAACTCGAGACGTTGAGTCTTGCTGGATGTGACTTGGAGGAACTTCACGTCCCCTCTGGATGTCCAAAGCTCATATCTCTCGTCCTCAATAATTCAAAGTTGAGGAACCTTGACCTTGGGCCAACTCCAGATCTCGAGAACTTAAGTCTTGCTGGATGTGATTTGGAAGAACTTCGCATGCCCTTTGAATATCCAAAACTCATATCCCTCATCCTCAATAATTCAAAGTTGAGGAATCTTAACTTTGGGTCAACTCCAAAACTCGATAACTTAAGTCTTGCTGGATGTGATTTGGAAGAACTTTATGTGCCCTTTGGATGTCCGAAGCTCAAATCCCTCAGCCTCAATAGTTCACGGTTAAAGAATTTTATCCTTGGGCCGACTTCGGATCTGGAGATTTTAAGTCTTTTTGGGTATAATTTGGTAGAACTTCACATGCCCTCAAGACGTCTAAATCTCAAATCCCTAGACCTCAGTCAATCAAAGTTGAGGACCCTTGACATTGAGCTGACTCCAAATCTCGAGAGGTTAGATCTCAAAGACTGTTTAAACTTAACAGAAATTAACGTTCCTGTTGGATGTCTAAAAAAGCTTGTCTACTTAAACTTAAGTGGTTGTGGGAGGTTTAAATCCTTTCTGTTTGATAAACAGTCTAAATTACTTGAGGTTGGTTCTTTATCAGAGTTACATCTCATTGCGGAGTCCAAAGATACAAGCCCATTGCACCCAGTCAAGGATCTTTCAAACTTCCTGTTCACATGTTTTTATAATGAAGATCCAGCTTCCTCGTCATTTGGAAATCTTGAAAAGCTTATTTCTATAGGTCTAAGTTCTTGCACAGATCTTAAAAGTTTTTCTAGAATCATTTTTAGTTTGCAATGCGTAAAAAAGCTCACACTTGAAGCCAGTATTCCAGAAGTACCCAAGGACGTTCACCAGTTACAATGTCTAGAGGAGCTTTGTTTATCCTTTGCAAAGATAAAACATCTTCCAAATGGTCTTTGTATGTTAAAGCAGCTGAAATCTCTCAAACTTGAAGGGTGTCGGGATCTTGAGAAATTACCCAAGGATTTTGGCCAATTAGAATCCCTGCAGGAGCTTTGTTTGTCCGGTGCAAAGATAAAACATCTTCCAGATGGTCTTTGTATGTTAAAGCAGCTGAAATCTCTCAAACTTGAAGGGTGTGGGGATCTTGAGAAATTACCCAAGAATTTTGGCCAATTAGAATCCCTGCAGGAGCTTTGTTTGTCCCATGCAAAGATAAAACATCTTCCAGATGGTCTTTGTATGTTAAAGCAGCTGAAATCTCTCATACTTGCAGATTGTGGGGATCTTGAGAAATTACCCAAGGAATTTGGCCAATTAGAATCCCTGCAGGATCTTAGTTTGTTCCGCGCAAAGATAAAACATCTTCTAGATGGTCTTTGTATGTTGAAACAGCTGAAATCTCTCAAACTTGTAGATTGTGGGGATCTTGAGAAATTACCCAAGGAATTTGGCCAATTAGAATCCCTGCAGGAGCTTTTTTTGTTCCGTGCAAAGATAAAACATCTTCCAGATGGTCTTTGTATGTTGAAACAGCTGAAATCTCTCAAACTTGCAGATTGTGGGGATCTTGAGAAATTACCAAAGGACTTTGGCCAATTAGAATCCCTGCAGGAGCTTTGTTTGTCCGGTGCAAAGATAAAACATCTTCCAGATGGTCTTTGTATGTTAAAGCAGCTGAAATCTCTCAAACTTGAAGATTGTGGTTATTTTGAGAAATTACCAAAGGATTTTGGCCAATTAGAATCCCTGCAAGAGCTTTGTTTGTCTGGTGCAAAGATAAAACATCTTCCAGATGGTCTTTGTATGTTAAAGCAGCTGAAATCTCTCAAACTATATTGTGGTGATCTTGAGAAATTACCAAAGGATTTTGGCGAATTAGAATCCCTGCAAGAGCTTTGTTTGTCCCATGCAAAGATAAAGGATCTTCTAGATGGTCTTTGTATGTTAAAACAGCTGAAATCTCTCAAACTTGAATGTTGTGCGGATCTTGAGAAATTACCCAAGGATGTTGGCCAATTAGAATTCCTGCAGGAGCTTTGTTTGTCCGATGCAAAGATAAAACATCTTCCATATGGTCTTTGTATATTGAAACAGCTGAAATCTCTCAAACTTCACTCTTGTCGGGGTGTTGAGAGATTACCCGAAGATTTTGGAGAATTAGAATCACTAGAGAAGCTAATGTTGTCAGATACTGGGATTAGTCGTCTTCCAGATAGCATTTGTACGTTAAAACATCTGAAATATCTTGAAATTGTAGTGTTGAAACAGGATCAGAAGTTACTAGAGGATCTTGGCCGATTACAATGTTTAGAGAAGCTAATTTTAAGGCGGTGTCAATTTTCTGGAGGTTTTCCAAAGAGCATCTTAGAACTGATCAAACGCCTAAAGTATTTTCATTTGATCAGATGTACACTTGATGATTTGCCTGAGGAACTTGGGCATTTAAAATGTTTAGAAGAGTTAGATATAACAGGTACATACATAAATCATCTTCCACAGAGCATTTTTCTATTGAAAGGTTTGCGTATTATTGGGTTAAAAAGAACTCTTGAGTTATGTGGCTTAACACCCGTGAAACGAACCTCCGATATTGGTGATTACAAAACGTTCTGCTACACTGTTGTTTAGTCCTCTGTAAACAACTATTCCAACAGGTACTTCTCTGTTTACCTGAAAATCTGTCTTATATTAATCCGAGTTTTGAAATTGATATAATGTTAATTATTTTTCTAGCATTTGATATGTACTTTATGATCGATCTTAACAACTGAACCATTTCCTGCATGTTTGATTGGCAATCAGCACTTCATCGAACCAAAATGAACTGGAAGCTCAAAAGGTTTGTTCTGGCTTTATCAGTTTCTCCATGTCTGAAAGATTTCGCCAAATGTTGGGAGCCTAATTGTGTTCATTTGCGGACATTGATCACTCTAAATTTCTCTGTTGTATCATCTTACAAGTCAAGCGCTAGTGTGGTGTGAAGAACAGAAGATACTTTGTTGGTCATTAATAGGATAGTTTTATCAGCATCAATGTATGATATATTATTAGGTACATTCGCGAACAATGATTGTTTTTCTTTTTATCATTCAAAACTAATGTTTCAAAGTTTATTCATGGAGTTCGGTTCACGCAGCTGAGTTGTTCAGAAAGTTCATTTGTGTTTCTAATGAAGGGTTTATAAGTGATGTCAATATACTCTGGCAAATAATACCCAACTTGGAATATGTGATAAGTAATTAATAAGTTAAGTTAGCTTAGGAACTATAGTCTACAGCTAACAGAGTTGACCTTTTGAGAAAGTCAAACTGTGTTTTTGATGAAAATAGTGGTAGTGGTAGTTTATACCTGGTTGACTATTATCATATCAAAATTAAGTTGAGTAAGTATTATTATGTGACTTTATTATCATAAAGAGGTTTTTGTCTATATAATTATGTTCTAAATTGGGATGAAATTTTTAAGCATAAAAGAGTTGACTTTTTGAGTCAGATTATTGACTTTCACCAACTTCACTAAGTTTTTCATTGAATTGTACTGAGGAACATATCTAAGGGTGGTTACTAGTGTCAAGTGAAGCTAATCAACCCTTTTTCAGTAATTTTATTTCACAATGATTTTGGAAAATCTAAGTTCAGGGCTGTTATTAATTGTCTGATTAAAAGCGACAGTTTTTGTTTTTTTTTGTTTTTTTTGTTTTTTTTTTCATTCATTCATTTGACACCAGACAAAAGGGCTCAAGTCTTTCATCATGGATATAAGTTTTGCTAGATACAGGGGCGGATCTAGCTTAAGCAGAGGGTATGTGAGTGCATACCCTTTAAAACACTGAAAAAATATGAGCGCATACCTTAATTTAACTTACTGCTGTTCAAAACAAAAGGAAAAGAATAAAAGAACCACTGTAGTTTGACATCAGTTGGTCAAAGAGTCTGATGGATTTTATGTTTCTGGTCGAATTTTTTATAGTTTGGACATTAGCCCGATTGTTTTTTTCAAACCCGTGTAGTTTAAATGTTTAATACTCAAGTATTTGGAAAATTTTACGTGTCATATTGCAATTAGGAATTTTGGATGAATATTTTATTTAAGCCTTAACATTATTTGTTTGTGATAAATGAATTAATGTTGTTACATTATGGACACATTCATTTACACGAATTTCGCTTAGAATGTTTTTACACTAATTCACCTCTTTATAGTATGTGTCTTTTCTAGTGTTTCGAGACAAGTAAACATATATAATAATACACAATGAACGCGAACAATAATAAGTTGCCAACAAAAGAAATAATTTGGAAACTGTTAATAGTTGATTATTAACATAAAAATGTCTAAAAATGTGATCATTAAGTTCCCATTAAAAAACTATATCGGGAAACCGACCCGTGAAACACGAATTTGACCTTAAAATCTTTGAGCCGAAAAAAAGAATCTGTCAAGTACCTATCGTGCACACCTTATGTAGAATTTCTAGATCCGCCACTGGCTAGATAGTTCATATTTTATGTACTATTGGCTTCATGTTTGACCTCATGTTCTCTTTACCTAACATTGAGATGAATGAGATGAACGACAAACACACTATTCAATTGAATTAGGACCTTGTGTTCTACTCGGTCAAGGCATGCTAGTTGTGTTGACCCGTACTCCAGTTTCATGTGTTCTACGAGTAAGTAACTATAGAAGTTTTAAAAATAAATGGTTTGTCAAAAACCGGCTATTCCACATTTAAAAGTATAAACAAGAGAGGGAAAAGTATATAATAAAAAGGGTGAGAAATGAATAAAAGGAAAGAGTTGAAGGACCTATTATGTCATACCTCCAAATTGTTGAGTTTATAAAATATATAACATACAATAAACAAGTAAACATCAAGAGTACACAGCGGAAGACTTAAAGATCATAACAAATAAATAATTAACTGAAAGTATGCGTAACGTACCTCTTGCGATTGTCAGATCTCTTGAGCAAACCAAAGAAGTGGTTTAGAGAGTTGTCCCTTACCGTTCTACAACTCAAACCAAATGGTATAAGAATAGTGTCTTACAACCACGTTCTTGTACACACGAATTAACCAATGAATCAAGCGATTGCTAGATCTAACATAAGTCCTCGTTTATGAAAAACGAAACCAAACTCCCTTACAAATGGGGTGTTCGGCCGAAATAGGGACAAGAGAGAGGAGAGGAGAGATCTAGGGTTAATTCAATGCACAAGTGTATGAAACCCTAGAACCTAACCCTCTTTATATACTAGTAGGGAAACTTTGGGAACAAGTTATGAATTAGGCCTTGGAAAGGCCCCTATGGCCTGCCACTATGCAAAGCCCAAAGGGAATCCATAACTTTTCCAAGTTTTCCATTTCTAGTCCTTTCTCTTTTCATTTAACGGTCGTTAGTCATTTTTCCGTTAAATACTTAACGATCGTTAACCGGACTTACTGTGCAATAATTAATCGTAAACATAAACATTAATTATTAACTTTAATTCTCATTCGCTAATGTGTGCAATCCCGTGGTCACGAGTTCGAATCTGGACATTCACATGTTTGTAAATATATATATTTCCAACAGCTCCCACTTGGATATGTTTACAAAACGTGAAATGACATTGGTTAGCGTCTAGCAACACGCCAATGCCCCCGGTACAACTCGTGTATGGTTTTCTGGAGAAAAACCAAGTTTGATGATTAATCATCATATTTATCCTTTTGTTTCTAATACCATGTTAATAAGAATATGGATCTCACTCATTTCTTAATTAACTATTCTGTTTCTCGCTTTATGTGATTGATCAAGATTACCAATTCTTCTGAACATATTCCAGAAGACCTTGGGCATGGCCATGCAAACATCTTAACAACCCTACGAGGGCCCCAGTAGTATTATACTTCAAAATAAATTTGAAGGAAACAAATCCTATTTTGACTACAAGCAGGATTCATAAATTTCGCAACACTTCCGAAAACAACCCTTATAACTACCAGTTACGTATAGCGTTAGATTGCTTCACAAAAATGCACTACATCCAGGACATATCTCTTGCATCTCAAGTCAGAGGATAAATATTCATGATATACTTAATGACTAAGATCCATAAAGTATCATCATGTGGGTGGGATAAGTCCTATACTCAATTCATTGAATATCATCTGAAATTAGTCATGCTACGCATCAATATACTTTCAAGTATATTCTAACTAATACTCAGATTTGTCTTAATTCAATATCATTCCCATGTTATTGATTGACAACGAACTATTTAGAATAACTTAAGTTATTCAAGGATTTAAACATGCAAATATAGGATACAATATTATAAATGAAATTAAACGTATAAAGTACTTTAATTCATTATAAATAATAATTGTTTAACATCTTTTATCCAAATACTAAATAGATCAATGCATGATAATACTAGTTAATGAATTTTGCCACAAGTCATGCAACTCATACTTGTTGACAAGGCGTAATTTCAACTAACTTTGATCTATAGGAATTTTGAGAATACTTATTTCAAAAAATTCAATAAGTGAATTTCTTGTATGTGTTTACACATATCTTGATATTGTCATATCATTCCATAAGGTGCGTGATAACCTGAACCACCATTTTATGACAATCATCTTTCAAAACTTTAAAGTTTTAAAGTATTCTTCATTCTTTAATGTATAATGCAACTATGCTCTTAGTTGAGCATAACTAGTCAACATGGTCAACATCAAGGATACCATGACTAGAATTGAGTGTCATCTCAATTATACTAGCATCATTGTGTACAACAATATGCTCTTTAAATATCCGTAAACTTTGAACAGTTATATTGTAATGTTGGTGCCTACCAAAACTCAAGTTTGTTGGCAATGACAATTATGAAACAATTGTCATACAATCATCCATAGAATCTAGGAGCATCTCCAGACTGTGGAATGTGATTCTAAATCCAAACATATTTCATTTTAAAATATTTATTACACTAACAACTTTCAATGTTGTCAAATCATCTTGTAATCAAGCATGACACAACAATCTTACAACATATTGTACATGATGAATCTTCAAGTTAGACTTTAAGATCTCATTATATATCCATCATGTTCTATTAGACTCATTTATTTTACCGCATATGTTTATAGTAATAAACATATATTCCAAGGTTGTATGTCTTATTTCCAAATCTTACAAACAAAGTTTCATTCCCAATTAAAACTTAATTTAGGTGGAATGTAGTTGCCCATACAACATATAAGATTTAAGAAAATAATACTCCCACTAGCTTTCAGGAATACTTATGAGCTATCTTATTTTAATTTATTAAATCAAACATTGATTTAATATTAAACATAAGAATCATCTCATAGATGCATGCATATATCTATTCATGGATTCTTGCAGTTTGTACATATTCAAAGATTATTTGAAATCATAAAACTACTTTGTATTACTTATCGTCCTCGCAAAAGTAATTCCACAACATAAGAGTTTTGATATTCATTGTCAAAATTTCATATCAATGAAACTAAGTATGACAATTATAATCTTTATACTTTTATTTAATGTATCTAGAAAAGAATATTCAATCATAGTTAATTGCTTAAATATGATTAATATTATTATCACTAGACATGCATTAAATATGTGTACAATATTGTCCATATGATTCCTACACAAAGATTTAAACCACTAGGGTTTCCATTCTTTGAAAAAACTCATTAAGATAAACCAAATATCTAAAGTTGATTATCTCTATGGACAACATCTCTACATTCATAGTATGATTGATTTACCACAATTCAACATTTGGTAAATTCATCATTATGATTAACAGGCTTACCATGATCCTGTAACTCATATTCCTCAACATATTAAATATCTGAGATATCCTTGCGGATCTATGAATGACAATTCCATCATATTGAGGTCTATCATATACATGTTTAGCCTCATCATGATATTTGCTAGTGCATTTTAGAAGATTGTGTATTTTGTAATTCAATCTTTCAAGATCTAAACAAAACTCCCACTTGCCTTTAAAAATTTAAAGATTACCTTTAAATAGTTTAGCAAGTAGAGCAACAATACATTGTTATCTTTTGGGATATTACAAAAAACATTGACAGTTCCTAACATTAGTTTGTCACAACTCACTCTATAAGTAGTTTAACAAATTCAGAACTTCATTTATAAGACTTAATGTGATTCATCACATTCCATAAACAAATGGTGTCTTATTAATCTTCTAGGTTGGAGTCTTATTGAGTATATTCAATCTATACTCAATCTACTAACCTTGATAACTTTTGGAAGAAACTATAGTTATCTTGAATCAAACAAGGCCAATAGATTTTGATTCTCTACTGAACATACCATACAACTATGGTATTTCCTTAGAATTAATATTGTAAGATTAATCTAACAATATTTAAGATAACCATCTATTCTTTGGTTTATCATATTTACCATCAAAGTAAAACTTAATGGTACAATAGAATTACCAAGTCAATTGCATGCATTATAACACAAGTATTTTTGACCAAGTCAAAAGACATATCAGTTATAATCCCACTATACGTTATAAGTCATTTGATCAACTCATTGACTTCATGCATATGTCTTAAAACATAGCAAGTTAACGTCTTACTTTATATTGTAAGTCTTTAAAAGACTTCATGTTTGTGACTTTACAAAATCATAAACATTTATAATTAAAGTAATTATGAACACCACCTCAGGTTTCAATTAATATTTCAAGTTAATATTTACTACATATATTTAACTCATTCAACGAATACTTAATTCAAAGTAGTATTAGATTACTTCATTTAATTATGTCATTCCATGAAAAGTTCAACATAAGAAACTGCAAAATCATCCATGCTCGTTCTCACCACACATGGGTATTTTATCTTGTGCTATAATCTAGTTCACGTTCTCACGTAACATAAATTGTAACTACAAGTGTTTCTTATATATTGAATGACATAAATATTTAAAGTAGTCTTTGTTATCATCTTGACACATGTTCTTAATAGGGCAATCATACATATTTAAATGTATAATTCCTATTGGAATGTTACTCTCTTACCTTGCGGTCAAGAGAATCCATTTAAATCATATTAATATGTGTTGTACCTTGCACACAATAAAGATTTCTCCCACTTGTGCATGGAACAACATCATGTAGCAGATAAACAACACGATACACGTTCATTTATTTGATTAATATGATTTGTGTCATAGATATAACAAGTAGATGTAGAACTATATTGTTTAGTAAGGAAACGTACACGACTATCCTTAAAAACATAAGTGTCTACAATTGGAAAGTAATTATCTTTGAAGATAATCTGGGTTACTACACAGGAAATAAGGCTTGTAGCTCCCACTGAATTAGAAATTATTAAAACAACTTCTTATTCAGTAATGCAACACAAATGCTCCCACTGAATCTGACAACATTGTAAGTGTTGCATAACCAGTGAAAACAACTTGCTTGCTTTTTACTTTTCTACACCTTTGAAGAACCATACGTTATCATTACTTAGGTACTAAAAAGTGTATTCTACTTTGTGAATGATGGGTTATCCATCAATGTTATTAACTTGAAAATTTTGCAATTTCTTCCTTAACAGGCCTACCATGCCCATAATGGTATGTAGCACCTTTAAAGGTTAAAGCAAAACAACTAGATAAATAATGCTAGTTTGCCTTTTACCAATTTTTGCGGTAAATAGTCTAACTTCTAATTTTGTAACTCACATACATATTTTCCAGTTAACCAACATTCATGTTGTGACAAAAGGATTCATTCACCAAATGAAGGTAATGAAATCGTTATGGAAAATAAGATGTGCAATTCATTGCTAAGAGTTACATTAGAATTTAGACAATTCAAATGTTCCTATTATACCTTTCTCATTCATGAAAAGGAATAGGATTGAGTCTCATGCTTCTCCCATGGAAAAGAGACTTCGTTTGTCTTATCAGTAAATTATTCTTGATCAAACATTTGTTTGAAAGCTAGAATGGATCAATTTACTAATCAAAGACTAAACCATGTTTACGGTTAAATGTTGCATTTATACATTCAAAAGAATTACAAAATTCAATTTTAGTATTTTCGATAATTAACCTTTTCAATAAACAATTAAATACCCAAGGTTCATATTCATATAACCAATTAATTATTATTGAAAACTAGGATCCAAATTGTCATAATTTCATCACGTCAGTTGATCTGCTAGTAATGAACCTTATACAAAATGGTAGAACTATTGCTCAATTGCCAATTTCAATTGCAATTCCTAGATTTATGGGATTTACATATAGCCAATATCAATCGCCATGTAAACATGTTTTATCCCATCTTATGCCTTGAGTTGCCAGCTCTCACTACAAAACTCAATTAAGTTGTCCAACTTAAGAAACTGCAAAATCGTCCATGCCCGCTCTCACGACACGTGGACATTTTACCCTTTGATTACGATCTAAGTCACGATCTCACGCAAATAAAAAGTAATCTTAGGTGTTTCCGTTTCGTTGGATGGCATATAACTTAAATTAAGGGTAATAATTTTGATGTCAAATCAAATATGTACAAAGATGTCATGCATTCATCTTCGTAGCATAGTTTTTATTAAAACTTTTATATCTTGTTTTAATGTATAAGCTTTTCATCATCAAACTTTAATTGAGGTATTGGGTTCACCAATCAAGGAATTTAGTGTTAATTATCATCCATTATACCGTACTTTTGCATAAGTGTAAACACTTAGTGTTTCGGATAATTACCACCGATGTGGCGCATGGAATTAAAACTAATTCGCCCTTAAGACGAGCTTGCACATTTAATGGCTTACTAAGTAGCTCCATTCGAACTTACAGAGGGCAGAGGACCAGGTACGCGCTAAAGCACAACCTTAGACATCCTTTCAGTGTGACTGTGCGCACTTCTTTAAACCCCTTTTATTAGTTCATTCTCATGGGTGAGCCTTTCAGACCATTTGTACCAAAGTCATCAATCAATTAAACGATTATGATTACTATTCTTAAAAATACATGTTTCACCATTGTTTAGGTCAGTTTATTTCTCTTGTAAAAATACCCTTGTTACACATAACAAACAAGCAAGTATTTATAAAAATAAACAAATAAACAATGAATGCATAACAAAAAAAATAAGTCATGCATATCAAATAGCCACATGCAAACGTTATTGATAAATCCTATTAATAACCAATTCTAGATTTGACAATATGCATATATTTAATTAAGACTTTCACCCGTTTTCATCTATGTATAAGGTGAACCACATGCATCGATTCATCGATTGCGCAAGTCAAAATTAAATACATACCACATAGCACATAATTGATTAAATTAATAATTATTGAGGTCTTCCCCAATTTTAGATCTATCAAAATTTAGTGTATATCACTTAAACAAGAAAGACATACAATAAAAGCAGATCCATGATAAAACATGCAGATAATTATCATGGACATAAAATTACACTTAACAATTAATGCAATTAAATCAAAGTTACGCATATACACTAAAAGTTGCATGCATCTTAGGGTTTCTAATCCAATTAAAACAATAGTTTACAAAACCCTAATTAGGGCACCAAAAATAAACGCCCCCCCCCCTCTCAAAATTAGGGTTTAGGTTTTGCAAACCCTAGATCTAAGCATACAAATAATAACACATTCATGTTTATTTTAATTATGTGTTTCAGTAATTAATTACTTGTTATACAAGGCTCGTGATGCCACTGTTGAGTTTATAAAATATATAACATACAATAAACAAGTAAACATCAAGAGTACACAGCGGAAGACTTAAAGATCATAACAAATAAATAATTAACTGAAAGTATGCGTAACGTACCTCTTGCGATTGTCAGATCTCTTGAGCAAACCAAAGAAGTGGTTTAGAGAGTTGTCCCTTACCGTTCTACAACTCAAACCAAATGGTGTAAGAATAGTGTCTTACAACCACGTTCTTGTACACACGAATTAACCAACGAATCAAGCGATTGCTAGATCTAACACAAGTCCTCGTTTATGAAAAATGAAACCAAACTCCCTTACAAATGGGGTGTTCGGCCGAAATAGGGACAAGAGAGAGGAGAGGAGAGATCTAGGGTTAATTCAATGCACAAGTGTATGAAACCCTAGAACCTAACCCTCTTTATATACTAGTAGGGAAACTTTGGGAACAAGTTATGAATTAGGCCTTGGAAAGGCCCCTATGGCCGGCCACTATGCAATGCCCAAAGGGAATCCATAACTTTTCCAAGTTTTCCATTTCTAGTCCTTTCTCTTTTCATTTAACGGTCGTTAGTCATTTTTCCGTTAAATACTTAACGATCGTTAACCGGACTTATTGTGCAATAATTAATCGTAAACATAAACATTAATTATTAACTTTAATTCTCATTCGCTAATGTGTGCAATCCCGTGGTCACGAGTTCGAATCCGGACATTCACATGTTTGTAAATATATACATTTCCAACACAAATTCATTGACAGATGGATTTGAACTTTGTTAGGCATAACTGAAGGTGAAATAACTGAATCGTTATGGATTGATTGATTAATTAATTGCGACACTACCACAAAGAATTTGAAAATCCCCCAAAATGTGGCTTTTTTTGGGTAGAAAGCGGGTAACACTACAGTGGATTTGGGTTCGGTTGTTGATGTTGATGATGATGATATCGAGGATTTTTCGTCACCCGAGGATAATAATGCTAAAGGTAAAACTAATTCTTTATTTTGGTGATCGACTTTGTTAAAGTGATTAATGAATGTTTTGTTTGGGATAATTTTTTTTATTGAATTTGTTTGTTAGTATGATATAATTATTTATTGATTATATATTTATTGCTGCCGGTGCATTCATTCTTTAAACTCATTCTTATTCGTTGGATTCATTCACATTAAATCTTGACCACACAAATTCAACAATTATCTATACTAAAAATATTGAGTAACAAGTGGTAAATTCAAAACAATTTTGATATTATCAATTCCCCATCTGCGTATTATGCTAATAGTTAAACCAAAAGTTATCTTTTAAATTCAAATTTGTAAACCAATATTTTCGGCACTTAAAATGTGGCCATGCATAAGCCTAATAAATAAACGACATACTCACCTTCATTTCTTTCATTCACAGTTTCTATCATAACAAAAAAAAACAAGACTTTTTCCCTCAACCATAATGGAGGTATAAATCAATTGCTCTCTTCTTCATCCATTGTAGATCAAAGTAGTAAAACTTTAACATTTGATTATTTTGATTCATAAAGATGAACAAATCAAACAACGTCTCAAAACTTCATGATCATGAGGTAACACTCCTTTCTACGCTTTTCGTTTTGTTTGAGATATACATTTATTTAATTGAACTCGTAATGTTGTCTTCCGTGTTTTAAAAACAACATGAAAACAACGTGAAATTATTGATACCCAACCGTTGGTTAATGAGGTGATTCGCGAATCTAAGAAAAGGAAAAGGGAAGCGAACGTGGTGACATGGAAACGAACGATGTTATTGAAATTAAAAGTTCGGAAGATGAGAGCATTTTCGATGGGGATGATGATACTCTTGATGATACGCTTCTGTTCATGCAACTGGTTGATGAAGGAATATGGTTCAACTTATGTTATCTGTCTAGTTGACTTGTTTAGTTGCCATGCTATATTCTTGTTTAGTTAATTCATTCAATTATGATGTTCGTTTGGTATTCCTACCTGATACATGTGACTATCATGCTTATACTGCTGTTAATATTGTTCAGTTTATACTTATATGAATGTTTGAATTATTTGACTGCCCTGTTTATATTACTGTTTAGTTGCTCCTCTATTGATATACTTGTACCTAGTTATAGTCGCTTGCTATTTATTACGATAATTTTTCAGTAGCTTCTATGTGACTTCCGTTTCAGTAGTTGTTTACATGGTTATCTGCATTTACCTATATCGTTCATTGATGCGCTACTTCTACTTGTCTTCCTTTGATTTCTATGCCTTCTCTATTTCTGTTTATATTGCATTCTGTAGGTTCCTCATTGACTCATTTTGCTCATTTGCTATGACCTTGATATCAGTTTCCTTTGATTCCTTTCATATCTTTATTTTGTTTAGTTTTTTATTATGCCATTTATGTTCACTGGGCTTTTTAAGCTTTGCCGCACTTTCTTTTTCCATGCGGCAGGTACCTAGTAGGATGCTGGGCTTGATGTGCTGAGAGTAGGAGCATTTGAGTGAACCGACTCTAGTTTTCCCTATCTTATTGGACTCTTTTTGAAGATCATTGTTTTGAATTACATTTTGACATATTGGATTTTGTATTTTTCCCAGTAAGTCTTGTAAAACTATATATAGAATTCGATTTTTTTGCATTTAGAGAGGTGGACTTTTGGAATAAAAACCCTAAATCGTTTGTAGTCCAATTTGGATAGTATCTTAGGGTCTCAAACCCTATTTTACACATCGAGATAAGTATTTTAATACAAAGTATCATTATGTCTTCGATTGATTTTGTGTATGCTTTCTTGTTTAACATGTCTAGCTAAATTTCTTGTGTGTTTGCTTAGATCTATGAAACCTAGTTATTGATTATTGTTAGGTTGTTTCTTATTATAATTGTAATTGGCTTAGGAGTGCAACTAGGCATCATTAGTTGTACTTTATGCTTGAGTATACTTTGCGAAAGTGAGGTTTATTAATGAAATAGCTTAAGGGCTTGCAGGTTTCGTATGCTAAACCCAAAAGATAACTCAAAGAACTAGGGCATACGCACACCCTACGACCTTAGGAATACAACGCGTTAAGATAAGGTGTGACAATTCAACCGACCAATAAAAGATAACTAGGGAGTAATAGTATCTAGGTAAACACATTTTTAATCATCATACGAGCACGCATCAATAAACATAAGACTACCCGTAGTATTAGTTAATTAGATAAGTAGAGTAATCAGTAGAAGTACCACCCATTGCCCCCAGATTTTACCTTAGCTTTAGAAAAAAATATAAAAAGATAAAAAAGAATCATCCTCAACCCCACCTTCATGTCATATATTTCATACTAGCATTCATATTCCCCTAGAGAACGATATCAATCCCCGAGGCTTAGCCAATACTACACTACAACGATTAGGTTCACTACCTAGGTGGTTGAAAAACTTGCTCGAAGAAAAGAAAGTTTCCTTTGACCCCGAACGCGCTTCGTCGCGCATCAATAGGTTTGACTTACCCAAGTCATACCACAATGGTAAGTTACTATTTGTGGCATTTCATAAATTTGTTTGACTTGGGTAAGTCAAAATTCAAGATGTTACAATTTGAGGCATTGGGCGTGTTCAGTCCCACTGTCAACATTAACACCATACCAATTTCTTCCTAAACAATACACCATTGTCAATACATTATGATTTAGAGCTAAAGCATTTGCATTTTTCAACACATATTTATAAACCACTGCCTTTGGTTTTGCTGATACAACGGGGTGTTTGGTTTTGCTAATACAAGGGGATGTTTGGTTTTGCTGATACAAGGGGATGTTTGGTTTTGTTGATACTAATTAGAAACAATACACCCAATATTACAATACAAGTACAGATTAAATACATAAAAATTAGATAATATTTCATCATTCATATAGTTGGTTACAAGAACAGAAACAACTAGATCAAACCATTACCAACAACCGAACTAAAGATCCAATTTACATACCCCTTTTAACAACCTATATTTCCAAAACTAGCACCCAAAAGACCCCATTTATCTACCCCCATGAAATACCCAAAATTCAGTCATTATGCTCAGCCATTTTCTTAACATAACCTTCGTGGATACGAATACCTTCATCAGTTTCACCAAAAATCTTTATGAATCGAGCAAGTAGGTCGATGTGCCTGGCCTGGGCTTTCCTCAGCCCATCCAAACTGTCAAGAGCTATTCCCCGAGGTCCCAAAGCTTCGTTTTCTTCAATCAGCTCCCAACGCTTGATAATGCCCCTCTTCAGATGATCAATGCACTCACGAACTAGCTTGTTCAAAAACCCTTCTTGTGCAGCCTCTTACCCAAACCAAACTGCCATACGATCATTTAAGTTGGATGAACCAGCAATTTCCATGAGTTCATTCAAAATAGGAAAATCTTCCATTGGAAATTGTTTGTGTGTGGAAAAAGTTGTGGATGGGTTTATTGGTTCGTGTGCACAAGTAAATAGTGTCTCAGGGTAGAGACGATCAAGGGGTCTAATAGTGACTTTTTTTCACACTTGGTCCCTAAATTTGTCTTGGTTGTCGTTGTCATACTTAAAAATCCCGCCTAATAATCACTTTAAAATACACAATTGGTCCCTCAATTTGCCAATTTACGTATACTATAATTTAGTTGAAGATTAACCAACATAAAACCATTAGAAGTTTGACTTTGTAAAGTCAAACTTGCAAAACATATCAATAAACTCCCTAACAAATATTGACTAATGGTTTTGCAATTTTGACTTTACAAAGTCAAAATGCAAATAGAAAATGCACATTCACCATTTTGAATGTTGACTAACTAAAGTAAAATGGAAATACTAAAGTTTTTTGACTCACGAATTGCAGTTTTACTTTATACAATCAAATTGAAATGCTAAATGGAAGCTTGACTTTCGAATGTCAAACTTGTATCACCAACAATACGCACAACCAACAACATATGAAAAAGCTAAATTATAACCAAACCATATAAACAAATACCAAAATACTATTTTGCAAGATGAATTGTCATAGGGTATTCAACCCATACATAAACTACAACCACTAGAAGAAGTCTACGACGGCTGTGAGGGAAGCTCGGTGGAGTTTCAACAACTTCCTAGCCAACTCCCAGTTCATCCTGATATTTTCATTCCCATCATTACTCCAATTGCTGACCTTGATATAGATTGTCTTTAGCGACCGGGAACACGCAAGTATAAAATTTATTAAAGTTAATTCATGCTCTAATCTAGGAAAAGCTTGAAACACCACAGTCTGTAGCTACCCATGCCTGATTGTGTTTCTGCCTACAACATTTGAAATTTTTTCCAAAGGTAGAACACTAAGCGTGTATGCAACCTGCAAAATCAAATAGTATTGAGATACACAAACATGGCAATTTGCGAATAATTATTTGATACATATGCATTACAGTATTAAACTTACTCTGGTATCTAGCATTTTCAAATTTGGAGATCCACAAATCATTTCAATGATGAGTGATACCATAACACTATTCCTAAAATCGACTCCGGTCAGCTTAAGATTAATCAGGGATACAAAGGGCACAGAGACATTCATCCTAGAATTAGCTTCGAGTATCAACTACAACAAGTTTTAAAGATTAAATTTCATTACTATTAGACATTTCTTTAACATTATAAAATTAGAAGTGTAAAACTCAAATTGGTCTTACCATGCAATCCTGAAAATCCAATCTAAGGGTCTGAAGTGTTGGAAGACTTGTCAGGTGAAAGATATTGGATGTTGTCATTGTGGTCACATGGGTCGAAACACCGAATGACAAATCTAACTTCTTCAAATTCCTGAGTTTTGCAATATCCTATAGTCTCATCTCGTTTGTAGTAGCACGATCCATTTTAAGAGACTCAAGTAAGGGACAACCAGCAATAAACTCCCAAACTGTACCGGTTAAAAAATTGACATAACACAATTCTAAGCTCAATAGATTTGGAAAACTACTAAAAAATACCAAAGTACGAAAAGCACAACAATGGAGTTTCAGATGTTTCAACTCCATACGAGAGTAAAGTTAGGTTGGCAACGTAACTGGTTGACCATACCAATTTCTAATTGTCAGTTCCTCAATTCCTTGTAGAGCCAAAAACAAAAGCCAATCACGAATCTCTTCATAATTCAAGTCTTCTATTCCAGACACCGTTTTGAGCTCTACAGAGAAACAAACTTTCTTATGGAACCCATAAGCTGATTTAAGAGTCTAGTAACATGCCTCCCATCAAACTTATTTGTTAAATAATAAAAGAACTCCTCATCAACTATGACATCAATGAGCAAAGTCCACTTAAACCTCTAGTTTCTCGCTAAACTAGAGGTTTTCACCGCTTTTTTTATTGGCAACCGATTCAAAATGTTACTGATCACTATATCTGGCATGTTGCTAATACAATCTGTCATATTAGTGATAAAATTAGCTCCGATCGACATGGTATTGTTGGAATTTGGGTTGGTTTTTTGAGTTCTGGAAATGAGGATTTAGATTCGGATTTTGATTTTCAGTTGATCGTTTCTAGATAAGGATGTGTTATTATGATTAGTAAAGGTGTTTGTTGAGTGGGTTTATTGGTTCGCGCGAAAATAAATGCTAGCGTATCAGAGAAGAAACGGCTAGTTGCATAGCCATAATCACATTTGGTCCCTAGGTTAAGGGTTGGGTTAGATTTAACTAAGGCATGTTATAATTGTGAATGTTCTATTATACCCTCGATGTACAAACAGAAAAGTAACGTTGACTTTGGCAATTATGGTCAAGGGACTTGTTTAGACTATAAAAAGCTTGTTTTGGGCTCCCGGCGATGAAAAAGGCAAGTTTTGGTTCAACGTGATGTTTCGTGACAAGTTTAGGCACCAACAGTGTATTTTAGTCTAAACATAGGAAAGTTTTATTAGAGGGTGTTTGGGATTCCATTTTTGGAAGGATTATCTGATTATTGCATTTTCCAAACGCAAATAATTAGTTATCAGTGTTTGGTAAACAAAATCTGAAAATCGGATATTCACGTTTTGGAGCACCCAAAACAAAGATATGAAAAAGCAACTTCGTTTATCGGATATTCATATTTTCCATTGAAATTACATTATTACCCTTCGTTTATCACTTGTGTTGATGTGATAATTTGGAAAATAAGTTGCAAAGTTCGTTATGGTGTGTGAAGAAATAAAATGAAGAATGAGACTATAATAATTAGTAAATAAAAATGTAAAAAAAAAGAGAAAAAAAAACATTTGTTAGGCCCATTAAAACATAACTGATGTTATTCCTGAGTTAGTATTTTGTTTTTGGAAATACTATTTCATAAATTATTAAAAAAAAATCGTTTAATTTATAGATGTTTTTTTTCCTCAGAAATTTTTTTATAAAAGGTAATGGATTAAAGATCATTTACATAATAAACTTTTTATATCAATCTCCACTATCCATTTTTATTTTATCTAATAGATAAGATTAATCCTAACAATTAAAAAAACCCACTTCATCCTTTTTTTCAAATATTAATATCTTTCAAACCGTTAATCGTTAAGCGAAAAAAATATACCATTACGACGAGCATTTCATTATCTTTCTATATATAGGAACTTTATATTTTCGACAAAAAAAATTTCTCGTGTTTTTCATGTTTTTGTATTTTTTCGTTACTGAAATTTGCATGAAAAAATCACATCTGATTAAATACTAATTTGAATATTATAATAATATCATTTATGATTTAACATTAATATCACATGCAAGGTTGTCAGGATCGGGATCCTACCTAGGATCGTTTTTGGCTTTGCAAGATCGTAATCGATGGATCGAATCGGGATCGTAAGATCCTATGAAAATGTAAATATTTTTTGTATAGGGGTTGTAGTTTTATATTTCTATATAATATTTCATATGATAAACGAATCTAAATGGATGATAAAAGAAAAAAGTTGTATGTTCAAGTATCGTAGTAGTAGAATATTAGATATATATTGCAATGCATACTTGCACAAAGTTACTATATACGTACACGGTGCACCTACTTCTTGTTTTAATTTTTTTTATTATAGGTTTTTCGTGATAAGATCAAGGTTGGGTAGTGCCTAGCGATTAATCGGTTAGGCGGGGATTAATTGGGGATTAATAGGATTGGAATTTTTATGCACAAAAATGTAATTTTAGTATTATATTATTTTATATGTATGGGATAACCGTATTGCATCAAAGTTCAAATATTTTAAGTGTTCAAATATAGACATAATACATAATTCTTCAAAGTTTAAATTCAAACATAAATATTACTCGGTTTGTTGACCATTTTAAGCGACATTTGACCGATTTTGTCCGATTAATCGGTTTCTTGACCGATTTTAAGTGATTTTGTCCGATTTTTAAGCGATTTTGTTGACCAATTTTAAGCACTTTTGTCCGATTAGATCGATTTTGTCCGATTAATCGGTTTGTTGACCGATTTTCAAGCGATCTTTGACCAAACCGATTAAATAGGCCGATTATGATAAATTAAGGCGCTTAGTGAGCAATCAGCGATTATGCGAGGATTAATCGGCCGCCTGGGCCGATTTTTACAACAGAGGATAAGATAATGTTAATTTATTAGCACGTGAGTTTGTAACTTTTTTGTTACAATATATAGATTAATGCAAAAAGATAAAAGGATTGTATCTGAAAATGAAACGACATAATTTATAATAGAGCGCAACACAATTTTTTTTCTTGATGACCAAATAAATTAAATTAAAATATTCCGATAATATTACTGAATTTTTTTTAATGACCAAATAAATTAAATTAGAATATTCATGCTTTTATATGTAACATAAAATAAAATATGAACAAAATTTGGTCAAGTTTATAAATAGTATACTTCAAAAATAAGCTTCTGACATTTTACAAAGTACGAAATCGTTTTTTATAATAAACAAAAAAAGACACATCTAAACTATTTCTAAATAGTCCATAAAAACATAATGATTTTACACTCATTAATCTTGTAAAAGACAATTAATTAACAGCACCACAATAATAATTTTTTTGAAAAATTCTTAGTCATTGGGCTTTAAGACATGAGCTTATACTTAATAAGTTAAAAAAAAAAAAAAAAAAAAAAAAAAAAAAAAAAAAACTAATAATAGGCGATCCTATACGATCCGATCCTAAGATCCTATGCGCGATCCTACGATCCTGCTACGATCCTACATGAATTACGATCTTGTTAAGATCCTGATCGTTTTTGTTTGTAGGATCGTAGGATCGTAATCGCGATTTTGACAACCTTGTATGTGACATTACATGTCATATGTGATTTAACAATAATTCACATCTGATATTATCAGAATATTCAAATTAGTGTTTAATCACAGGTGATATCTCATTCAAGTTTTAACAGCAAAATGAAAAAAAAAAGTGAATAAAAACAAAAATATTTTTTTTGTCGAAAGTATATCAAAGTGTCCATCTATAGAAATATAATTAAATGCTCATCGCGATGGTGTAATTATTTTCGCTTAGCAATGGTGTAAACTATCGGGTTTACTTGTTATTCATCGAGAAAACTAACTTTATTAATTTGTCAGATGCAATGGAAAAGAGATGTTCATGATCAAATTTTCATGCTTATAATCATCTTGAAACTCAATGACAAACCAACATTATATTTAAGCATCTTCATAAGTAATACTATACAACTTATAGAAGGAAACTATTTATACTTGCAGACGTAGAAACAAATCTATTAACCTAAAAGGGAAATATGCACTCATCACTTTCCATAGTAAACTTGTTGTTTAACATATGTAATTAACTTTTGTCGCCATTGTGTTGTTTACCGTTGTTGTTACTACAACTGGAAGTCAAAATACAGTTTGAAGACAAGTTGAGTTAATTATGGATCCTATTTTATCATAATGTATGGATAAAATATGGATCCTATTTTATCATAATATAGTTTCCTGTCTACAGCATATAGTGTTGGAATATGCAGCTCCTAATTATAAAGGACTGTTTGGGTTAGCATGGCACAATTTGATCCATAATGCTATGGGAAATGCAGGGTTGATTTTAATGATACCTGCAAAGTTTTATAAAGGCTGTTAACCTCTTATTCATACTTTTTAACACTTAAAAGTAAGAATCTGTTCAGATCATCATAATGGAAGGCCTTGTATCTTGATTCTTTTTGGCTTAGACTGTGATCTCTCATGTGCAATCAATTGGTGATGTAGTAATTGTTACTCACTGATGAAATCTCTAGTTCTAAAATAAAGAGAATCATAAAGTAGGTTGCCTATTATGGTGGGTAGCTGATCTAGGAGGTTCACTCATAGCATTCCCATAGGAGGTAATGGTTGGTCCTCCTTCAAGGTCTGTGTTCTTAGGTGTGTGAAGCCATTTTTTAGAGATGAAAATGTAGCACAACTGCTATAGCCCTTGATCAAGAGGGGTTATGGATTCCTAATGAATCCATTCTCCTTTTCTGTCTTGGCCATTGTGGTGGCAGGTTGAATGGTCATGATGGAGAGTAATGAAAATGTAATTAGATGGTAGGTGCAATAAAGGTGAATAACAGTTGATGAATGGAATGACAAAAGGAGTTATAAAGAATCTGTGCAGAATGATAGAGTTTTGCTATATGACAGATATTAGTGGTGTCAGATATGTCAAGTAGATAGGTCTGATATGGAATGACAAAAGGAGATATAAAGAATCTGTGCAGAATGATGAAGTTTTGCTATATGACAGATATTAGTGGTGTCAGATATGTCAAGTAGATAGGTCTGATATCGGACAAATCCAGTTTCTTGTTTTTTTCTCTGTTTTGGGACATGTATATGTCTGTATTGTAAATCTTTTGGAGATATTAATATAATTTTTTCACCTTTTGCACCAAAAAACGGTGATTTGCCGTTTAAATAAAAAATAAAAAAAAGTTAAGTTAAGAAAGTTTAGCTAACATAGTTGACTTTGTAAAAAAGTCAAACTGTATTCTTCTGGGAAAAAAAGGTGGAAGTTTGATAAATAGTTTTGCATATTATCATGTTAAAGTTATACCCAGTAAAGTTTCATAAGCGATAGTATTATTTTACTGTAAACATGTTTTAAAGTTGTATAATAAAAATGGGTGAGAAATGAATAAAAGAAAAGAGTAGAAGGACCTATTATGTCATACCTCCAGTTTATTAACTTGGGTGATTAAACTTTGAAGGTAAAATCACTGCACATTATAGTCAATCCATTGTGGTTGTTGATCAAACAAGACCTTAAACTAGGTGAGTTACGAATTGGGTCATACTTGGGTTGTAACTTGTAAGTGGGTCAAGAAGGTAACCCAAAATAGGGGTGAGCGAAAACACCGAAAAGACCGAAAATGAAACCGAACCGAACCGAAAACAACCGAACCAAACTAATAACCGAACCGAATTTGCTAAAACCGAACCGAACTACTAATTCGGTTCTCGGGTTGCATATGGGTTTGGCAGTCTGAACCGAAAACCGAATTCATATAAATATACATTTTGTTATATATATTTATATATGTATTTATATTTTTTTATATATTAATATATATATAAATACTATTAAAATGTTATCTTAATATAAAAAAATACTTTTTATGCTTGAAATATATTTTTTTGCCAAATATCTATATATATATTAATTTTTTAAAAATAAATTGTGAAATTCAGGTTATTCGGGTCAACCCAAGAACCGAACCGAACTAGAATTCAACCGAACCGAACCGAAAATCAAATTCGAATTCGGTTCGGTTCAGTTCGGTTTTTGGGTTGACCAAATTTTTTTTAACCAAACTGAACTAACCGAACAACCTTGATAACCGAACCGATCAACACACCTGACCCAAAAGAATAAATGAAAGTTAGTATTTTATTCAAGTTTTGGTTTTTCACACTTTGGTCACAACTCACAGGTACTAAAAGGGGTAAGAAATGAAGAAAAGGAAAGAGTTGAAGGACCTCTTATATCGTACCTCCAAATTAGATGGATTTAATTAAACCCAAAAGCCCTCGAACAAGTTTAAATATTTGTTAGAGCACTAGGTGTCACGACAAGGCTTAGCCTCTTCGTCGTGCCACCTCAGCGCCACATCAGCATCCCATTTTTCCACAACTAACCACAACAAACCCGCTCCTCACTCGTAACAAACCTCAACCTCTTCTTTTCGGGCCCAACACTACCACAAACACACACACACAAACACACACTTGAACAAAATTAATATATCCTTTTGTCAGAAACTCAAAAGCTGTAACGTTTTGGTAGAGCTTCAAATGCCTGCCGAAAGTTTAAAGCTCGAATGTCTTGACCTTCGATATTCAAAGTTGACAAACCTTCACCTCGGGAATACTCCGAATCTAAAGACGCTAATACTCAGCGGCTTACCTGATTTGGTAGAATTTCAAATGCCTCCTGAAAGTTTAAAGCTCGAATGTCTTGACCTTCGTTATTCAAAGTTGACAAACCTTCACCTCGGGAATACTCCGAATCTAAAGACGCTAATACTCAGCGGCTGTCATGATTTGGTAGAATTTCAAATGCCTCCTGAAAGTTTAAAGCTCGAGTGTCTTGACCTCACTGATTTAAACTTGAAAAACCTTCACCTCGGGAATACTCCGAATCTTGAGAAGCTAATACTCAGAGGCTGTCATGATTTGGAAGAGCTTAAAGTGCCTATTCTAAAGCTCTATTATTTCAATCTCAGTCGTTCAAAGTTGAAGACCCTTCACCTCGGGAGTACTCCGAATCTTGAGTCGCTAGTACTCGAAGGCTGTAATGACTTGGTAGAGCTTAAAATGCCTGATGATAGTCTAAAGCTCAAATATCTCACCCTCAATCATTCAAAGTTGAAGACCATTGACCTCAGGAATTCTCCGAATGTTAAGGAGCTAATACACAAAGGCTGTAATGATTTGGCAGAACTTCAAATGCCTGCCGAAAGTCTATCGCTCACACTCCTCGACCTCAGTTATTCAAAGTTGACAAACCTTCACCTCGGGAATACTCCTAATCTTGAAGCGCTAATACTCAAAGGCTGTAATGATTTGGTAGAGCTTGAAATGCCTTTTGAATGTCTAAAGCTCGAAAAGCTCTACCTCAGTCATTCAAAGTTGAGGACCCTTGACCTTGGGCTGACTCCAAATCTCAGAAGGTTAAATCTTGAAAATTGTCATGATTTGGTAGAAATTAATGCTTCGGTTGGATATCTGAAAAAGCTTGACTTCTTAGACTTGAGTGGTTGTGGGAGGTTCAAGTCTTTTGTGTTTAAAAAATGGTTTCAACCAGCTGATCAGGCTGGTGTTGGATTCAATAAGACTTTAACGGTGAGCTAATGATAACAAAAGAAAGAGAACAGCAACTATAATGCTTCACACCAAAGGTTCATATTGAATATTAAGAGGAAATGGGAATACAAAGTTGGAATGCATGAAAACTGCATTATGGCTTGGCTATTTATTCTCAAACAAAACATACAATAATACTAGAAACTTGGCCTACCATCTGAAATTATGGAAATCATTCACTCCACACCTGATATTACGGAAAGTATTTTGGTCCACCACCTGATATTCTGGAAAGTCACTCAACATTAATCCACATTCTCCCCTTTAATGTTGACATCTTCAGCTCCGATCATCCTTCTCATCTCAATGAACTTAACCCGAGGCAACGCCTTGGTCAAGATATCCGCTTTCTGCAAATCGCCACTAACATGCTTGACATAAATTTGATCCCTTTCCACACACTCCCGTATGAAATGGTATTTAGTATCGATGTGCTTGCTTCATCCGTGAAACACGGGATTTTTCATCAATGCTATAGCCGATTGATTATCGACCAGAAGCTGCACTCTTTGAGCCTCTTCTCCTGTTAAGAAACTAACCATGTTTCTTAACCATAATGCTTGACACGCCACCGCCGTCGCAGCCATGAATTCTGCTTCGCATGAACTTAGAGCAACTGTTTGTTGTTTTTGAGATGCCCATGTGACTGGATTTTGTGAATAGTAGAACACCATACCGGTTGTTCCTCTTCGGTCTTCAATATCTGAAGCATGGCTACTGTCACTATACCCGCAAATTTTTCCATTTCCACCCTTTCGATACTTCAAACCATACCCGGTTGTACCCTTGAGATATCGTAAAATCTTCTTCACAGCTGCGTAGTGACTCTCTTTAGGTGACTGCATGAACTTACTCACTACCCCAACCGAGTAACTAAGATCGGGACGAGTGTTAATTAGGTAGCGAAGGCTTCCGATTATACGTCTGTACTTGGTTGGATCAACTTCCTTGCCACCTTCATCTTTAGTCAGCTGCAATTTAGGATCCATAGGCCACTTTGCTGGGTTACATTTAGACATACCTGCTTCTTCTAAAATCTTTCTAGCATAATTTTCTTGCTTTATAACGATGCTATCTTCCTCTTGTTTAACCTCGATCCCAAGATAGTAATTCAACTTTCCCAGGTCACTCATGTCGAAAATTGAATTCATACTAACCTTGAAGTCTTGAATCTGCTTCTCACTCGACCCCGTCACAATCATATCTTCGACGTACACACCAACAATTAAGATTGTGCTTTTACTCTGCAACTTGTACACGGCTTGTTCTTGTGCACATTCTATGAACCCAAGTTCCTTTAATACTTTGTCGAGTTTTGCATTCCATGAGCGAGGCGCCTGTCGCAACCCGTAGAGAGCTTTGTGCAACCTATAGACCATCTCCTCTTTTCCTTTTACTTCGAAGCCAGGTGGTTCAGTTACATAGACCTCCTCCTTAAGCTCCCCGTTTAAGAAGGCTGACTTGACATCTAAATGATGTACAATCCAGCATTCTTTTGCCGCCAAAGCTAATAGCAGCCGTATTGATTCCATCCGAGCCACCGGGGCAAACACATCTTCGAAGTCTACACCCTTCTGTTGTACATAACCTTTGGCCACAAGGCGTGCTTTGTACTTCGTGACCGTACCCGATGCGTCCTTTTTCAACTTGAACACCCACTTTAACCCTATCACCTTTCGGTTGGGAGGTAATCGGGTTAAAGTCCACGTTTTGTTCTTCTCGATTGACTCGATCTCTTCACACATGGCTTCCATCCATTGAGTCTCCTTTCTTGCCTCAAGAAAGGAAGCTGGTTCTTCATTTAACAACAACAATCCTGCATATTGATATTGATCTTGCACCTCTTCTTCTGTCATCATAGGTGTTTGATGGTATATATCTTGTATATCGCGAGTTGCCCGAACAGGAGTGTCATCAAAAGTATTGAAAGGTACCGTGTCGTTAACCGGCACACTGCCAAAGGAACTTGAAAGGCTTTGATTTATGCTTCCTGAGCCTTCCATATAGTTGGTACCACCTGTTGAATTTAAGAAAGGAGAAACATTATTAGTTTGTGGGGTTAATGGTGTATGTGGTCCCTCCTCTTGATTCATGCTAGCATTCTGTGGACTTTCAATGTTTCCCATGAATATGGGTTGTACCATGCTTCCTGACATACTTCCTTGTGTAGTTTCCCAAGTCCATGACTTTGATTCATCAAATGAGACATCACGTGCCACCACAACCTTTTTATTTTTTGGATTATACAACTTGTATGCTTTGCTCCCTGGTTCTTTACCTAAATGAACCATAGGAATGCTTCTATCTTCTAGCTTAGTAAGATGGCCTCCCACCTTCCTTACAAACGCCAAGCAACCAAATATTTTTAAATATTCCAGGTTTGGTTTTCTTTTCTTCCATCCTTCGTATGGAGTAATGTCTTTCACCGCCTTCGTAGGAAGTCTATTAAGCAAATAGACCGCATGGCGAACTGCTTCTGCCCACAATGAATCTGGTAGGTTCATGCCTTTCAACAATGATCGTGTCATTTCTACTACCGTTCTGTTTCTCCGCTCCACAACTCCGTTTTGTTGCGGAGTATACGGTGCCGTGGTTTGCCTTTGAATTCCTTCTTCTTGACAGAACTTGACAAAGGCATGAGAGTTAAACTCGCCCCCGCGATCCGTCCTTAGTGCCTTCACTTTATGCTCGGTTTCCATCTCAACCTCAGCTTTAAAGATCTTGAACTTTGCTAACGCTTCATCTTTTGATCTAAGAAAATAAACCCACATATATCTACACCAATCATCAACAATCAATAAAAAATATCTGTTACCTCCTGTTGATTGTGGCGTTATTGGACCGCAAAGATCAGCATGTAAGAGTTCCAACGGCTTGGACGCTCTCCACTGAGCTTCATTTGGAAAGCTTTTCCTCGTTTGTTTTGCTACAACACAGCCGCTGCACAGTTGTTTTGGATGCGAGAAACACGGCATTCCAATCACCATCCTTTTCTTTCCCATGAGTACTGATGTGTAGAAGTTTGCATGTCCCAAGCGGGCATGCCACGTCCATGCGTCATCAACTAAAGAAGCTGCCAAACAAGCCGGTTTTGCAATCTTCAATGCTATTTTATACAGACTGTTTGCCGATCGTTGCACTTTCATCACAAGCATCTTTTGTTCATTATAAACTTTCAGAAAATCATTTATGCAACCACACATCATACCCAGCTTCAGTTAATTGACCGAGGCTAAGGATATTACTTGTTAAAGCTGGGATAAAATACACATCAGAGACCATTAATTGGTGACCATTTTTGCATTGGAACAGAAGGGTACCTTTTCCTTTAATTTCAACCGCGGAGCCATCACCGAACCAAACCCGTCCCGTGACACTTTCGTTCAACTCTGCAAACATATTTCTTTCCCCGGTCATGTGATTACTTGCCCCGTTATCGAGGTACCACATGTCTCGATTGCTACTGTTCCGACTTTCATGCAATATAGGAAACACTTTGTCCTCATTCAACATTACCATTGATGGCATGTTCTCTCCTTTAACACATAACAACAGAGCTTGTTCTTCCATTTCTCTCGTCAAGTGCACTTCTTGTTCCGGTTTCTTCATATTCGTACATTCCGATGCGTAGTGCCCGTATTCTTGACACTCGTTGCATTTGATGTGACTTTTGTCACTCGGATTTCGGTTCGAGTATTCCCCTTCTTGAGACGGTTTCTTGCCATATCGATCACCACGACCTCGGCCTGATCCACGACCCCCTCGTGTGCTACCTCTACTGCCTCTGCCACCATTCCAGCCTCTGCCACCATTCGAACCTCTGCCACCATTCCAGCCTCTACCACGACCACCAGGTGCCTTGCTATTTTGCTTACTCATTGTCTGGCCCTCCGCTTTTGTCAACAACAATGAGTTTTCCCCTGTCGACCCTCCTTGTCGAAGCCTTAACCTGTCTTCATAGGCTTTCAATCGACCTATTGCTTCCTCAAATGGCATCTCTTCTACATCCGAATATTGCTCCATTGAGGCAACAATATGGATATATTTCTCAGTCACCGTATCAAAAAGTTTTCGAACGAGTTCTTCGTCTTCCAATGTCGCACCGACACTATTATACTTCGAGATCATCCCGGATAACTTCCCCGCATACTCGTCAATGGACTCACCGTCCTTCATTCGAAGTGCCTCGAACTCACTCTTTAACGTGTGCAACCTCGCCTTCTGAACCCGGTCTGCACCAACAAATCGGGTTTTCAACGACTCCCACACTTCACGGGCTGTTTTCTTCTTGGCTACTTGCATCAAAATATCTTACGGTATTGCTTGGAAGATGAATGCACGAGCCATTTTACTTTTCTTCTCGTCTGCATCCACACCGTCTGCAGGCACAATGATTTCCCATAACCCTTGGGCTTCCAATATATCTTCCATCTTAATGGCCCATGTCGTGTAGTTCGTAGAGGTGAGAACAGGACACTGAAAAGTAACTGGGTTTTCTTTAGTGGGATTTGATACGGGAGACATTTCTGAAGATCGAATGATTTTTGGCATATAATTAGAACAACAAAGCTCTTGATACCAATTGTTGGATTCAATAAGACTTTAATGGTGAGCTAATTGATAACAAAAGAAAGAGAACAGCAACTATAATGCTTCACACCAAAGGTTCATATTGAATATTAAGAGGAAATGGGAATACAAAGTTGGAATGCATGAAAACTGCATTATGGCATGGCTATTTATTCTCAAACAAAACATACAATAATACTAGAAACTTGGACTACCATCTGAAATTATGGAAATCATTCACTCCACACCTGATATTACGGAAAGTATTTTGGTCCACCACCTGATATTCTGGAAAGTCACTCAACATTAATCCACAACTGGTTCTTTATCTGAGTTGCATCTGATTGCAGAACCCACAGATGTATGCCTACTGCACCCTGACAATAGTTTTCCAAAGTTTTGGTTTGAATGTTATTATAAAGAAGATCCAAATTCATCTTTTGGAAATCTTGAAACGCTTATTTCTATTGGTCTGTGTGCTTGTACAAACCTTGAGAGTTTTTCAAGAAGCATTTGTGGATTACAATGTTTAAGAAAGCTTACACTTGAAGGCAGTATTCCAGAAGTACCCCGGGATCTTAACCAGTTAGAATGTCTAGTGGAGCTGACTTTTTCATCTACAGATATTAAAAATCTTCCGGATAGCATTTGTAAGTTAAAACATCTCAAATCTTTCAAAATCAAATCTTGTTGGCTTCTTGAGAAGTTACCTGAGGATATTGGCAGATTAGAATCTTTAGAGAAGCTAATCTTATCAGACTGTAACCTTTTATTGGGTTAATCACCATCGACCCAACTATAAACCCGTCACAACCCAAATGACCCGGTCAACAAAAGTCAACCATACGAAAGTCAAAGAAGCAGTTACACAGCAGTTACAGAAACAGTTACAAATAACTGCTCATATGCAAGAACCGACACAATGGTTCTATGTACCCTTTCATTACAGTATATATACACGATACATTTGTTTGTAAAAACTAGATGACATATTTGATTAATACATAAACACATTTACAGTTTATTTAATTTTTGCACAACATTCATTCGGTATACTTGTGATTGAAACGTTTAGACCATAGATCCCGTTATAAAGGCCATCAATTGGTATCAGAGCGGTTTGGTCTATCAACCAACAATCATCAATTTCCCTTGACTCGTAAAAGTTCCAGAATCAAAAACACAAGACCAAGTTTCGAATAAAAAAAAAATTTCTTTGCAAATCGTTAAGAACACAAATCCAGACGTCATTTTTGTGTCTCAAACGTTTGTCGCAACAGGGGTATAATCACTTGGTAATTAGTCACAACCCGGCAACAAATCAAACTAGCAAAAAAAAAAAAAAAAAAATCGAAACCAGTTTCGATACCCAATCCAAACAGGATCAGAAAACGAACTCAAAATCGTTTAAACATTTGATTCAAATAAAAACTAATACGAGCGTCATCATTTAGGGCACAAAGTAAAGATTCGAATTAGAACGAACACACCTGTTCTTAAACGTAATCAAGCCCAGAAGGATCAATTGAAAACCCCAATTGATTCATCAGCAAACTCCAATCATAAAAATACTCATGGATCAGAAAACCCCCAATTAATCCGAAACCCTAGGTTTCAAATTGGAGGGATAGCAGTGCTCATAAAGAACACCACACCGGAGAAAGTAGAAGGGACGGTAAAAAAAAACCACAGCCATCAAAAGAGGCCGGTCAACCGTCGGTTTTATTGGAGAAGAAGAAGAAGATCATACGTTATCTTCTTGAAGAGAGAGAGAGAGACTCAAAGGCAGTATCTCAAAAGAATAAGGCTAGTCGCAGTCGAGTATACGAAATCGGTTGCTAAACGAAATTTGGGAGGTTCAACCGATGTGGAGATCGGTTGCCTCGAATGTGGGACATCGGTTGGGACATGGGTCGTTGGACAAAAAAGGGAACATCGGTTCTCTTGACACTCGATGTTACTCTTGCTATTCTCCCATTTTCCAACGTATACAAATCCAAATTTAAAAAAATCGACCGTTTCGTGCCTTAAACTAAAAAAAAAAAAAATTCAAACCCATTTTACCACTCTATAAATACCCACTTCACCTCAAACACAATTCACAACTTACCATTTTCATCTACATTCAATTCAATCTAATTCTTATCCAACTTCAAATTTAATGTTAAAAATGTTTGAATTAAAAAAAAAAAAAAAATCCTGTCGTCGATGGGGCATCCTGGTTGTCCAGTCATTTGGAGAAGCTGACGTGGCGCAGGTTGTCCCAGGTCGTCCCAGGTTGCGACTGGGAGAGCCTAAGTACGCGTGTGTTTTTTATCTCAAAAAGGGGATAAGAAAACACAAGGGTTATAAGAAGGACACGTGTATAAACAAAGGGCAACACAAAGGATATTATTTATTAGGCATCGGGTTAAACCATCAACCCCTCCAGGTTCCAAAGATTTCAAAACCACTTTATTTTTACCTTATATATTTTGATATATATAGTTTTTAGATTGATAAGTTATTTTAAAACATTATTAAAATCTTATCATATTTTGTATAGTATATCTAACCTAGTTTTTTACACTACTTAGAATACTGATTAGGAATAATTTGTAAGGAGTAATTAACCTTAGGTTATTCAGTTTAAATTTTATAATCTCCGATGATAGTTTAAAAATTGTTAAAACTATACCTAGAAAAGTTTTACACCCATTTGAGGAAGATAAAACATTAAGATCTCATTTTAAGAAATAAGAATTTTAAAAAATAAAAACACTTTGTGTTAAAAATTCTTTATTGGAGATTTATTGTCATTATCATTTTAAGATATGACGAACGACAGTGGTAAAAATGAACCCAGTACTAACATTTCGAATAGTACACCCTAATTTCAATGCCCAATCCTAAAGCCCGCGAATTACTCACTATGGGCAATTCGAATGCAAATCATTCTCGAAGCGAATGGTTTATGGGAAACAATTGAGCTGACTGATACGACTCAACCCAATAAGAAAAAGGATAAAACCGCTATTGCTTTCCTTTACCAAGCCTTACCCGAAGAACAATTACTTCAAATAACAAAGCACAAAACCGCAAAAGATATTTGGAATGCTTTGAAAACTAGACACGTTGGCGAAGACAGAGTTAAACAAGCAAGAATACAAACACTCAAATCCGAATTTGAGATGTTATATATGAAGGAAGATGAAACAATCGATACCTTCACCACAAAACTCACAACACTCATAAACAAAGCCGCTAGTCTAGGACACACAATAGAAGATGAAACCTTAGTACGGAAATTACTAAATGTTGTACCCGAAAGGTATCTGCAAATAGTCGCATCTATAGAACAATATTCCAATCTAAGTGAAATGACATTAGAAGAGGCAATAGGAAGACTTAAGACCTACGAAGAAAGGATTAAGTTCAAGAAAGGAAAACAAATGGACAGTCAAGACAAACTGATGTTCACACGACATGACAATAGAGGGAAAAATCTCAGAGGACGTGGACGTGGAAAATATAAAGGATGGATAAACTACGATAAAAATAACCACGAGAAGAAGGATGGAGAAAACACTCACAATCACTTCAACAAACAGAATATTGATTTTAGCAAAGTTAGATGTTACAAGTGCAATAAGACTGGTCATTATGCACAGGGGCGGAGCTACCTTGAAAGTAGTGGGGGGAAATGCCCCCCACCAAGTTCTCTGGACACACTAAATAAGTAGGAAAAAAAGTCAAATCTGAGAAGAAAAAGTCCGGTGCCCTCCACCAAATTATAGAAGTGCCCTCGTTGCTCTTTGGTTTGGAACAGTATGAGTGCCCTCTAAATGTGAAAGGATATTTTCCGATGGTTTTGTTCTACTGGAAAACATGGAGAAAGGCGGAGATGATAGGGAAAGTACAACGGTGGATATTGGGAAATGTGAAGTAGAGTAAATATGTAGCGGTTGTGGGCCAATCTTGTAGATTTATGAGCATATTTATCAGTTTAGTTTATGTATTCATTCATTTTTCAGAACAAAATAAATGTGTAATATCTTTTTACACATAAACTTATTGATGTATATGTGTATATAAAAAGTATGATGATATTATAATTTAGAAATTAGTTATCAAACTTCAGAAAATTAGGGCCTACATGAAAATACTAATTTATGTGCATATTATTTGTGATTTTGTTAACAATTTTGATTTTTTTTGTTGTAATTTGTTAGTGTAATAGATTTTTTTTAAAAATAAATAAGTAATTAGTTTTGCTAATATAATCACATCCATATACTCAAGTAGTTATAATCGTTTAGTTAAACTAGTTATAAATCCGACCCGACTTGTTTAAAATTACACTAGATGACATCTCAAGATGTAATCTATCCCTCTTGTTGCTCGATGCCCCCTGTGATCATATTTTCTGGCTCCGCCACTGATTATGCATCTAAGTGTTATTCAAAACCAAACACTAGTATGCAATCTAATCTTGTCGAGGAGGACTTAGAACCTACCTTATTAATGGAAATATTAGAAGACCCACATGTAACAAAGCTAGAAGATCAAAAGGTCTCGCTACACGAAGAAGATGTAGGATATAAAGAGACAAGTGTTGATAGTAAATGGTACTTAGACAATGGGCTAGTAACCATATATTTGGGATAAGAGAACACTTTAAAGAACTAGATGAGAACGTTAGTGGAAAAGTAAGATTCGGAGATGGATCTCATGTAGAGATTAAAGGAAAAGGTTCAATGCTATTAGAATGTGAAGGCGAAACAAAGAATCATATCTCAAGTCTATTACATTCCTAGCTTGAAAAACAATTTATTGAGCCTTGGACAATTTACCGAAATTGGTTGTAAAGTTGTAATGGACGACGATGAACTACGACTTTATGACATGGACAACAAAATCTTCTTGAAAGTCACAAAACAAAGAAACCGTCTATACAAAGCAAGTCTGAAGATAGGCACACCTGTTTGCTTATTTGCAAACCTAAGTAACAACACTTGGTTATGGCACGCAAGATTAGGACACCTCAACTTTGAATCATTAAAATCTATGACTCAATGAGAGCTAGTTCATGGAATACCTGCCATTAAACATACAACACAAATTTGTGATGTTTGTTTAGTTGGTAAACACAGTAGAGCACCATTTCCCAAGAAAGCAAAAACTAGATCAACATCACCATTAGATTTAGTTTACGGAGATTTATGTGGACCAATAACACCACCAACACCATCTGGAAAGAGATATATATTCTTGTTAGTAGATGACTACTCAAGATATATGTGGGCGTATTTCCTAAGTACGAAAGATCAAGCTTTCGGTACTTTCAAGGAATACAAAGAAACAATAGAGAAGGAGCTAAGGATAACATTGAAAATGTTAAGAATTGATCGTGGAGGAGAATTCACATCTAACGAATTCACTCAATACTGCAAAGAGAACGGCATAGCACGACAACTAACCGCACCTTACTCACCACAACAAAATGGAGTTGTTGAACGAAGAAATAGGACAATCATGTCTACTACGAGATGCATGATGAAAGCAACTAACATGCCACAAAACTTTTGGGCTGAAGCTGTTAGACACGCTATATACATTCTAAACAGCGTTCCTACAAGAGCCTTAGAAGACATCACTCCATATGAAGCAATTAAGAAGAAAAAGCCAAACTTAGAAACTTTAAGAGTTTTTGGCTGCATAGCATATGCAAAGGTACCATCACAACATCTGACAAAGTTAGAGGATAGAAGCAACAAAATGGTATACTTAGGAAGCGAACAAGGATCAAAAGCTTATAGATTGTTTGATCCAACAACACAAAGAATATGTATTAGTAGAGATGTGAAGTTTAAAGAGGATGAAGCATGGGACTGGAAGGATTACCTAGATGAACACACCAATGATGAACCCGAATGGTTTGACTTCAAAGTCGAAAACCTTGAAGCCACAAATGAACATCAGGAAAACGAAAACCAACCAGATGAAGAAGACAATGATATCCCTGCAAATGATGATCATGAATATGAAACATCAGCAACTAACTCACCCTCACAATCACAAACATTTCGCACACCATCTACAATTTCATCACGAATAAATACTCAAATTACACCAACTACCTCAAGACATTTAACCAATCAAAGTAACTCAATTACAACCCGGAACTCACATCCAAACTTTGATCATACACCACTACAAGGTTTTAGAACGTTGAATGATTTATATGAAAACACCAAGGAAGTTTTACCCGAGCATTTATTACTAGCTGAAGATGAACCAAAGAATTACAAGGAAGCATCGAACGATCAAAAATGGATCGAAGCAATGAAGGTCGAATTAGATTCCATTAATAGAAACAATACATGGGAACTAACCACTCTACCAAAAGGACATAAAGCCATTGGATTAAAGTGGGTATTCAAGACCAAGAAAGATGCTAATGAAAATATAGTCAAGCATAAAGCTAGACTAGTAGCAAAAGGCTACATACAAGAGCATGGCATAGACTTTGAAGAAGTCTTTGCACCAGTAGCAAGAATGGAAACAGTCCGATTACTATTAGCCATAGCTGCTAATAACAAATGGGAAGTACATCACCTAGACGTCAAATCTGCATTTCTGCATGGAGACTTAAAAGAAGAAGTGTATGTTACACAACTCGAAGGATTTATAAAAGAGAATGGAAAAGTCTACAGATTGATAAAAGCTCTATACGGATTAAGACAAGCACCACGTGCATGGAACATAAAATTAGATAATACCTTGAAGTTCTTAGATTTCAAGAAGTGCGCTTTAGAACAAGCTGTCTACACAAAGAAGTCAAAAGACTCAATACTTCTAGTAGGAGTCTATGTGGATGATTTAATCATCACTGGCACACCAAAGAAAGAAATAGACAAGTTCAAAGCTCAAATGGAAGAGAAATTCGAGATGAGTGACCTAGGATTACTATCCTACTACTTAGGAATTGAAGTCACACAAACTGGAGGTGACATATCAATAAAGCAATCCGCCTACGCAAGCAAGATCCTCAAAGAAGTTGGAATGCTAGATTGCAACGAAACTTTAATACCTATGGATCCAGGAACAAGACTAACAAAGAACAATGAAGAAACAACGGTCAACTCAACTGAATATAGAAGCTTGATTGGATGCTTATGATATTTGCTACATACAAGACCCGACTTAAGTTACTCCGTTGGATTACTTAGTCGTTTTATGCAAGAACCGAAGGAACAACACATGAATGCTATAAGGCAAGTACTACGCTATGTTAAAGGAACAAAAGATTATGGAATCACCTACAAGTACAATGGAAGAAAACAGATACAAGGTTATAGTGACAGCAGCTACGGAGTCAACACTCAAGAAGGCAAAGGCACTACTGGAATTATCTTCTACTACGGTGAATCACCAATCAGCTGGAGTACTCAAAATATGAATGTCCCAATCATTTATGGGAATGTGCAAATCACCTCCTTTGCAAAAGCTACGTCTCATCGACTTATATATTAAATAATCACTCAATTGAATATAATTGCATTGATGATTATGGTTGTGTTTGGCTAAGGGCTTATGGGGCTTAAATTCAAAAGCCTTTTTAAAAGCCTCGTTTGACGTAGAGGCTTATAGGAAGACTTTTGAAATTATAAACCCAAGCCCTAGCCATAAGCCCCAACCTAAAAAATGAGGCTAAAATTTTTATAAGCCCAAATATAAGTCTCGTTTGTACCAAATTACTTAATTACCCACAACAATTTCTAATATAAACATATGTTAATTTATTACTTTAGTAATTTTACAATAATAAACCCCAACATAAACTAATTTTTCAAGGGTTTTTTTCTAACTTGTGCCCTAGGGGCACAAGTTAAGCATACCAAAAGTACACCCCAAGTACACATGGACCCACATAAAAGTACACTTGTCTGTACTTTCATGTGGATTCATGTGTACTTTTGGTGTTTTTAACTTGTGCCCTTAGGGCACAAGTTAGAAAAACCCATTTGTCAAACATCTTTTGACGTAATTTTATGTGAGTGACCAAACAATTTAAAGTTTGTAGGTTGGATGTAATTCGTGAAACATTCAGTGTAGTTTGTAAAAAATTTCGAGTTATTTATATATTTATTTCTACCTATTATATAAGCAAGAGGTCTCTTATGACTGTAGTAACCCCAGAAGACGACACATCAGCACCTAAGTAAATGACACGTGTGCTTTGAGAAAAAAATATAAGGAGATATATTCACTTTGTAAAAATTTTAGACCAACCAAAATCACAAACCCCTCTAACCCATCCCCTCACACTGTCATATTTTCCAATCAAACCAAACAATTGTCTTTCACCTACTTTCTTTTCTTTTTCTCTCTACAAATCCAACCAGCATAAATCTTTTGCCGGGTAGTGGAAGACATCCCTATTCACACCGCTTTCTTCTCCTCTCCGATGGTGTTCTAAGAAATCCAGCGAGTTACTCTTGGGTCTTGTTTTTTCCTTGGGGATTATTTCGTTTTATATCATTATTGCAAACATTTGATTTTCTTTCCTTTTGTTTGACCCTGTTCAAGGTATCATGTATGGTGACAGATGATCAGATTTTCATACAATCAGAAGAAATAAGATGATATAGCAAAAGGTAAAATTTACTAGCATATATATGACAATATTTTTAGCAAGGATACAATACTTGTGTTCTTCATTCGCGGTACGGTCTGTGTATCTTACGGACCTTCGTCTTAATTTTCCTTAGTACTGCGTATTATTTTTAACCATGTAATAATGTGAAAGTCTTGTATGCGACGCAATTTTCTTGTAGCAGTGAGCTTTAATTAAGGAGAACAATAGTTGTGATGGGTATGCTACTTTTTCTTATAATACTTGTGATGCTAGCAATTGTTGTTAATTCATTGTAGCTTACTCTTATTCGGTGTCGGGATCCTTACTTTTTGATTTCGAATAATAACTTTTGCAAAAAAAGGGTGTCATCGAGGAGGTTCTTTTTGGATATCAAAGGTTGCTGAAAGAGTTTGATCCGCTCATCGCTTTACTCACAACTTCTAGAGTAGTTGGTTGGCAAACATCTCTTGCGTGAAAAGGTTGGCACACATTTATCAATCAAAGATTAATGTTTGTCTTTATTGACACTTTATTTGACAATAAAGTCCGAGATATATCCTTTGTGTTTGTTTATACATTTGGGGTAATACTGTAATATACTCTGTATAACTTATTTGTGTATTGATTTTTGTTTGCATGTTTTTCAAATGTAGGTTGCTCAGTTTTATTAGTTGTCCAAATACCAAAACCATAAGCATAAACAGATAAATACTTATACTATTATGAGCTTAATCTTTTTATTTTTCTGTAATTTGTTGTATGAATTGAAAATAGTTATGGTGCTTCGCATATTTCATTAATTAATAGATTCGATTCTTTGTTATTTACTTCTAACGTTTGTAACAATGGTTTCAAGTGATTGATAGAGTAAATATTTCGAGTAAAAATACAAATGTGTTATGCATGTATATAAAATAAAAGATAGATTAATTATGGGTTATAAATAAATATTTCGAGTAAAAATGCATATGTGTTATACATATATTTAAAATGCTTTCTTTCTTTTGTCTAAATGGTGGCAAGTAAAAAGGAGGTGATATTTACACCAAAATTTTTTTATTCTTTCTTCACAATATTATATCATTAACGCACAAGTTACAACATGATATATGCATAAATGTGACATATGCATCAAAAAATATGATGTAAGTGTTAAAATGGTACAGAACAATATCAATAATCACCCAACCAACCACCCTTTGGTGATAATCTTTTATTATAACAATATACACAGTAGATTAGTCCCCAACACAGGTGCTAACCAAAACAGATACAAAGAAAGATTGTTGTCCCTCTAATAGGTGCAACAATAGAATACAATTACTCACACACTAAGACCAAACCAAAGATCAAGATGATCTATAACACCAGCTTACAATAGTAAACTACCCAGAAAACCAGTAAAACCCAGATGAAGATAATAAACTTGTATGTGAAACTTTGAGAGAGATAATCGTGAGAGAGATATGAAACCCTAGCTGAGAAGATCAATATATAGCCAGAGATATTACACATTCAACCCTGCACAAATAGAACTTAACAAACAGCATCCAAAGTATTAGAGTTAGAAACATTAGTATAGAAATGTTACATAAAATACCCCTGAAGTTTCAACTGTTTGATAAAGATATTTCTATACTTTCAACATCCCCTCTCAAACTGATGAACCTGCAAACAAATTAACCATACCAAGATTTCTAACCATAACACCATGCTGAACAGACCTAAGAGCTTTAGTTAATACATCAGCAGTTTGACTATTTGAGTCAACTTTAACAGTTTTAATCAAACCAGATGCAACTTTTTCTCTAACTAAATGCACATCAATATCAAAGTGCTTAGTTTTTTCATGCATCACAGGATTAGCAGCAATTTGTATAGCAACTTTGTTATCACAAAATAACTCAACTGGCAACAATTGTTCAGTAACACCCAAGTCCTTTAAAACTTTAAGAATCCACATAACCTCACATGTAGTAGAGGCCATACATCTATACTCAGCCTCAGCTAAAGACTTAGACAGAGTAGCTTGTTTCTTACTCTTCCAAGAAACCAAGTTATCATTTACAAAAACACAATATCCAGACACAGACTTTCTAGTCACAGGACATTTAGCCCAATCAGAATAAGAAAAAGCAGAAACTTAAAAACTTTGATTATTCTTTCTAAAATGCAGACCATTACTAGGTGCAAGCTTAAGATACTTTAACAACCTTAATCCAATATCAAAATGAGATTTTAAAGGAGAATGCATATATTGACTTAAGCAATGCACATCATAAGAAATATCAGGTCTAGTCATAGTAAGATATATCAACTTCCTAACAAGTTTCTGATAACTAGTAATATTTTTCAACTTTTTATCATCACTAGTTTCTTTATGATTCAAAACAATATTCTCAGGCAAAGGAGTTAACACAGGTCTACAACCAAGTAAACCATAATCATTTAACAGCTCAAGACAATATTTCCTTTGGTTTAAACACAAACCTTTATTAGTTTTTAAAACTTCAATTCCAAGAAAATATTTTAGTTCTCCTAAGTCTTTGATTTTAAACTTATTTCTCAGAAAAGTTTTAAAATCCTCAATCTCATTTTCATTATTACCAGTGATCACCAGATCATCAACATAAACAAGTAAGTACAACACAGAACTTCCCTTGGTTTTAACAAACAAAGAATGATCATTTTTAGACTGCACAAACCCTGCCTCAAACAAGGCTTCAGACAACTTAAGATGCCATTGTCTTGGAGCCTGTTTTAGGCCATAAAGAGACTTTTTTAACTTGCAAACTTTATTATTGTTATCTGGAAACAAACCAGGTGGAGGCAACATATAAACTTCTTCATTTAAGTCACCATATAGAAAAGCATTGTTAACATCAATTTGAAATATTTTCCAATCATTTTGAACAGCAATACTCAATAAGCATCTAACAGTACCCATTTTAACCACAGGACTAAAAGTCTCATCATAATCAAAACCATATTTTTGACTGTAACCCTTAGCCACAACTCTAGCTTTATATCTTTCAATCTCACCATTAGATTTCAACTTAAGTTTCCAAACCCATTTAGACCCAATAGGAATTCTTCCTTCAGGAAGATCAACTTCTTCCCATGTATCATTTTCATATAAAGCAACTAACTCATCATTCATAGCATTTTTCCAATTTATGTCCTGTGAAGCTTCCTCATAAGAAGAAGGTTCACATGACTTATTCATATTAGCAACAAAACAGCAATTATCAGTACTTAACCAAGTATGATTAGCATACTTATTTAGACCATACTTAATCTTAGAATCAAGCACATAATCATTCAGTTTAGTAGGCAACTTAGAAGATCTACTAGACCTCCTATAACTAGTAGTTCCTTCCTCAGTTTGATTTTGACCAACATTTAGAAAACTAGGCACATCTGTTTCTGAAATAACATTTCCCTCAGAATTATTATTATCACCTACAGGAGTTGCAAAACTAGGCATATTTGATTGCTGTGGTGGATCAGAATTAAGAATCTGTTCTAAAACAATATCCTGATCAACATCCACTACCCTACCAGATTTACCTAGATTACCTTCTCTACCTACAGATGTTACATCTATATTCTCTGCTTCATCATTGGGAGAGGGACTAGGAGTTCTGGTTTTTGACTCAAAATTATCAAAAAAATTTAAAGTGTTAACATCAAGTGGATCATTTGAAGAATCAGACTGTTTCATTTTGTATGGAAAAATAGTCTCATAAAACTTAACATCTCTTGAGTATAAAATTGATCTATTTTCTAGACTTAATAATTTGTAAGCTTTCTTTCCACTTGCATAACCAAGTAAAACACATTTTTCAGATTTTTCAGAAAACTTATCAGACTCTTTTAAGATAGTAGCATAACAAAGACACCCAAAACTCCTAAGATGTGCCAGACTAGGTTCTCTTCCATAAACCAAAGAAAAAGGAGATTTACCATTCAAAACAGAGGAAGGCAACCGGTTAATCAAATAAGTAGTGTTAAAACACAATCAGACCAAAACACAAGAGGAATCCCCAAAACATAAGACTTCTAGCCACATTAAGCAGATGCCTATGTTTCCTTTCAAAGAATTCCATTCGTTGAGGAGTACATGCTACACTTGTTTGATGAATAATACCCATTGTATCAAAAAATTCACCCATTTTATTATTAACAAACTCAGTACCATTATCAGATCTGACAATTTTAATTTTCTTATTAAACTGAGTCAAAACCATTTTAAAAAAACTTTGAAACATCTCAAAAACCTCATGTTTTCCTTTTAGCATATACACCCAAACAGATCTACTGTAGTCATCAACAATAGTCAAAAAATATCTGAAACCTTCCCTGCTAACCACCTTATAAGGTCCCCATACATCAAGATGTATCAGGTCACCAAAACCAGATGTTTTATGTTCACTTAAAGGAAATGGATCCCTTGTTTGTTTAGCCTTATGACAAACATCACAAGGTGCTCCATGATCAATATTAGTTAATTTTAAAGAACCTTTTAAAAGTTTCAAAACTGGATTAGCAGGATGTCCCAATCTACTATGCCAAACATCTTTAGAAACAAAACAACTAAAACACTCACTTTTAGTCACAAAAGCAGAGGAAACTCTAGACTTATCAAACAAATACAAACCACCAGACTCACTACCAGTCCCCAGCACCCTCTGCTGATTCAAATCCTGAATATAGCATTTAGTCTCATCAAAACCAACTCTCAACTTACTATCTTTAATCAACTTATTAACACACATAAGACTAACACAATATTCAGGAACAACAAGAACATCAAACAAAACCACATTATCATTAAGTTTCAAGTTACCAACATGAGTAACTTTAGCAAGAGTACCATTTGGATGTCCCACAGTAATCTTTAACTCAGATATATCAACCAAGTTATGCATATTAAGAGGACTATTAGTTAAATGTTGATTAGCCCCAGAATCAATTATCCATCACAGATGGTAATTAACCCCATTCATCTTAATATTAGCACCAAAGAATCTATAAAAATGCTGATTAAAGAAAACACTGCAGTTAAAAAAAGAACAAGAATCTCTACCTGCCATATTAGCATGAGCAGAGGATCCTGGTTTATCATTCAACAAGCATAACAACTTCATAACCTGTTCATTACTCAGAGACATACTTCCAGAACAATTCTTAGAGCCATTATTAACAACAGAGGCACTACTTATGTCATTGGTTTTATTAAAGTTATTAGCAGGTTTCATATTAGGATTCTTTTTAAAACCAGGAGGATAACCAATAACTTTAAAACATCTATCAACAGTATGACCTTTCAAACCACTATCATAATTTCCCCTGTTATTAGACCCAGAATTGTTATTATTACTGTTTTTTCTCCAACTAGTATTCTTATTATCATAAGTCTTAGAAACAAAAGCAGAGACCTGAGCCTTCTCAGATTACATTGTGGTTGGAACCCCTCTATGGGATTCTTCCCTTGATACAATGACAAAAGCATCTTTAACTTCAGGAAGGATTTCCCTAGTCAAAAGAGTACTTCTTATGGGTTGATAAATGTCATCAAGACCCATAAGGAACTGCATCAATTTTAACAACTTCCCATGATCAACAAGTTCTTGTCTAGCCTCAAAAACACAATCAGGCCACTTAGTAAGAATATCAAACTCTCTCCACAAAGAATTCAACTTATGATAATACTCGAACAGGTAAACCACCCTGTTTAACACTATTAATCTTTTGAAACAGATTAAAAACCACAGAACCATCAATTCTATCATATGTATCTTTTAAATCTCTCCAAACAACATAAGCATTATCAGAAAATACATGTCCAAGATACACATCTTGAGTTAAAGAACTCAAGATCCAATTAAGCACCACTGCATTACATCTGTCCCACTGGGCTTCCAGTAAGGGACTTGCAGCATAAGCAGTTCTAAGACAAGTACCATCAAGAAACCCCATCTTATTTTTAATTTGCATAGCAAGTTTTATAGCACTAGCCCAGACTCTATAGTTCTCTACACCAGCCAATTTAATACTAACAATAGATGCACAATTAGAATCATTAGGATGCAAATGCAAAGGATTACTCTGATCAAGACTACTAATCATGATAGCCATAATGACAGAAAAAGAAATAGAAACACAAACTAAACAGACAAACAATCAAACAATCAAACAGATATACCAAGAAACTACAAACTACCAAACATAAACTAAACCAAGAAACACACACCCAGGACTAACTTAGCCCAAGCCAGTAAGCTGTGATTGACCAGAGCAGGTATTCACACCTCTCAAGGAGGCAGATCAAGAAGTTAGTCAATCCGTTTATGCCCACTAAACTCAGAACTAGTCAATCCTAAAGAAAAAAAAAATTAAACCTTACAGTGCGTAAAAGATGAAACCAGCAGCGGAAAAGAATCAATCAATAGCCCAAGAACCACAAGATTCCCAGAATACAAGAAACCCCCAAATTAAAAAAATTAGGGTTTCTTCCAATCGTACCAAGAAATCAACAATTCAACTTCCCAAACCACCAAAACCACCTTCAATCTAAACAAGAACCGTAGAAACCAGAGAACCCCCAAAAATTAGGGTTTCAAGAAAAAACCCTAAAAAACCAATCGAGCTCACAACCCGTCAATTAATCCAAGAATCACCAAGAGATCAAGCCAATTACCAACCTAGAGCTCTGATACCATGTTAAAATGGTACAAAACAATATCAATAATCACCCAACCAACCACCCTTTGGTGATAATCTTTTATTATAACAATATACACAGTAGATTAGTCCCCAACACAGGTGCTAACCAAGACAGATACAAAGAAAGATTGTTGTCCCTCTAATAGGTGCAACAATAGAATACAATTACTCACACACTAAGACCAAACCAAAGATCAAGATGATCTATAACACCAGCTTACAATAGTAAACTACCCAGAAAACCAGTAAAACCCAGATGAATATAATAAACTTGTATGTGAAACTTTGAGAGAGATAATCGTGAGAGAGATATGAAACCCTAGCTGAGAAGATCAATATATAGCCAGAGATATTACACATTCAACCCTGCACAAATAGAACTTAACAAACAGCATCCAAAGTACTAGAGTTAGAAACATTAGTATAGAAATGTTACATAAAATACCCCTGAAGGTTCAACTGTTTGATAAAGATATTTCTATACTTTCAACAGTAAGTATCACTTCCTTAATTGAAATGGTCAACAATGGCAAGTGGGTGAGATGTCACAGGAAGGCTAGAATCATGTAGGTGGTGTTGGTACAGGTTATGGTCCGTTTGTCCTTTGGGCATGTGCTGGTCTTCTCTTATTGATAGTTGATAGCTACAAGAAAACCATATACTAAAAAGGTTAGCAAAAAAATTAAACTGAAAAAAAAAAAAAAAAAGCTATTGCAAAACAAAGGTTGATACTATACGAGTATATTATAGAATAGGAAGTGTTGTTGTACTTAAAAGCTTTATTTTTTTGTCATCACATTTAAAAATGGCAAGAGTTTTTTTTGTACTAAAAAAGGGGGTTACCGTTGATGTGGTTACTCCATTTCTTAAACAATTTATTTACGTTGTATAGTTTCGTTCAAAAAATATTTACGTTGTATAGTTAAAACAATAAAAATAAATAAAATATAAGTTTTCTTTAAACATTTTGTTCTGTCCAATTTTAAAACTTAGTTTACCAATTTACCACTACCAATTTTAGCACATATGAATGATCTTTTAAGTTTCATACTTGAAATTTAGAGTCTTGCAGTATAGAATGTGGGGCAACTCAGTTTTTATGTCACGAATGGATATGGGTAGGTTTTTTCAATCTAACTTTAAGAAAATTAAAGTTTTGTTTAGTGGTGAACATGCACATGAAGGATGTAAAACTATTTTATATGAGTGTATTGTCACCCTTTTATTTTGTTCTTAATAGGTTATGAAGATGAAAGTTCTATAATAAAATATTAAAGATGACAAACATATGTTGACAATCTTTACCAAAATAAACAGAACGTAGTGATAGCGTGAAATGGATATGGATGTATGTCCATATCTTTTCATCAGTAACAATTAATGAACTGTAGATGCATGACATAAAATGGTAGAGATGATGGAGTTTTGTAGTACTACCTTATAGGGTCATGAGTGATTGTCAAATTGGGTGTATGAGTTGCTTTCTTGATAAAATTTGGGGTCCTGCTACGCAGGCACTCCATGGAGGGGTGTTTGTACTTTTTAGAGATAGACTGTGTTTGTACTTTTTGGGGATAGACTAGCCTGGTTCACACGAGATTGACACAAAGGACCTTTTGAATTCATTGACAACAGTAGGCATGGTTTGGTATTTTACACGAGGGACCATTCATACTACGAAAAGAAAAGGTTTAATTAATTCGTCCGTATTTAACATGAAAATTTTAAATTAAAGATGAAAGCTAAAGATACGCAATATAATTTTTCAAATAAACAGGTCTATGCAATTTACTTTATAAATTTTCAAAGATACGCAATATATTTACAAATAAAAAAAACGGAAAAAACTTTTTTTATAATCAGATTTTAAAAAAAAATTACGTTTTTTTAAAAAAAAAATAAATTCCGATTTAAAAAAAATACATTTTTTTTAATCTGATTTTAAAAAAAGTTTTTTCTGAGTTAAAAATATAAATTATTATTATTATTTTTTTTTTGAATCTGATTTTAAAAAAGTTTTTTTGATTTAAAAAAAAAATTACATTTAGTAAAAAACGTAAAAAAAAGTTTATAAAAAAATTCATCCATTTTTTTTAAATTATAAATTAAAAAAATATATATATATTTTAAGTAGATGAGCGTTATCAAAATTGGACTAACTGCGCGAATTTAGTCAGAAGTATTATGGTCAGAACATCCCATTTTGTCATATCCTTATAATTGAAAGAACATTCCAAAAGTCCAGAAGTTATGGTCAGAAGTGTTATGCATGTCCTTTATCAGAGGTAAATAATTATACGTTTGCTTATTTATTTCGTTGTAGTAGTAGCATTTGTTGTTGTACTTGTTGAATGTTTTAATGTTTAATGTTTTATTGTTATTGTTTAATTAAATGGAAACAAATACACAATTAAAAAAACATAACGTAAAAAACTATACAAATAAATATACTCTACATATAAAAACACTACACAAATAAATACACTATACATATTAAAACACTACACAATTTAAACAAATAAATACACTACACAAATTAACTCTACACAATTAAATACAAAAAAAAAAGCAAATGATTGGGTTGTGGGCCCCACCCTAGAGGTGCATGGGAAGGAGATGATGGGGTGCTTGTGTAGATTCACCCATTGCATGACTATTTTGGGAGCATACAGTAGAAAGTAAAAAAAAGATTTTACTTTTATTTTTAATAATCTGTGTGGTTTAGATTGTTTTTTGTCAAAGATGTGATTCTAAAAAAAATACAAGCAATATAAAAGTTCTATGTATGAATTGAAACAAGATAAAACTAGCAAGAAAAAGTGGACTTGATTATTGATGTGTTGTACAATAGTAATAATCAACCGACAAATAGATGATGGGAGTATAGATACGGAGATGACCATGGAGTAAATTGACATTAGGTGAAAGTAGATAATTGTTTTTTATATTGTTTATACCTGATCAAAAATAGTAATAATAATAAACATGGATTACTATGAGATGTATTTGAATACACGAGATTATAAATATACGAATGACTCATTTTATTTCTCTTTATGAGATTAAGTACTGATATCTACAAAATTTTATTTTTTAACTGTCCACATCTAATAATGACACATGTTATTCTCTTTATAATTTTAATCTGCGCATACACGAGTTTAAAAATTAAATTCGATTAAAATTAAAAATTTTAACCAAAATATAAATATCAAAATGAAGGCACGATCTCACGAGTTACTATAAGATAAAAATAAATAGACGAAATTGTATATATAGCAATGACACTTAATTTTTCAAGAGTCATTATGTGCCACTAAACACACGTAATGTATAGAATATAGTATCAATAGTTAAATTTAAACAAGATTAACATAAACACTATTTAAGTTAAAAAATGTCAGATCTTTCGTGCAATAAGAATATATACCAAATAATAATAAATTAATATATAATGAAAAATTATGTAAAATCATGTGTATGCACGAGTATTATAATTATATAAGTTTTTTTTTTTTTTTTTTTTTATGAAAATTTTAGATATTACTATAAGGCGTTATATGACGTACATAGACTTACCTATACGACGTAGTCCATTATTTGAAAACTGTACTTTCTTCACTTTTAGTTACTTCACATTCATATATACATAACAAAAATTACACAAACTAATTAATGTTATTATACACCGTCGATGTTATGTGCGATAATCGTCTAATCTTAGCAAAAGCACAAATTAAAAAACTAATTAACGTTATTTAAATACAAAATTATTTTGAAAACGTTCTTAGACAGGCGCCGCACAAATCATTTCAACAAAAACAAAAACCCGCAAAACAAATATTTTCAAAACCCCCAAAATTCAAAGAAGTTACAAAACACAAAATCAATTAATCAAACCCTAAACACTTTCAATTCACAATTCTAATAATTAATCAATCATAATGGGTGATTTTGAAGCACCTTCATTCTCATTAGGTTTCGACTTCGATTTCGACGATACACCCGAACCCCAAACCACACCGAATAATCCAGTAGCTGCAGATGATGAGGAGTGTGTGATTGAGACGCTTACTGTTGCTGATTCAGATGTGGATAATGAGGTGGAAATAAGGCCAAGATTGAAGCGGTTACAGCGCCGCTGGTTTAGTGTCGAGGATAGGGGGGTTTCGGGTTTGGCTACGGTGGATTTCGGTTCGGTTGTTGTTGTTGATGATGATATCGAGGACTTTTCGTCGCCCGTGGATGATAATGCTAAAGGTAAAAGTGATTGTTTATTAGAACTGCTTATGGTTTACAACTTACAAATTCTGATTAACGTGTTTTGAGGGTGTTTGGGTCTGCTTATTTGATTTCGTGAGTGAAGTAGCAAATTACAACTTACAAGTTTTGATAAGCAAATTAGTAACAGTTTATTAGTTTGGGTTGTGTTTTTTGATATTTGATTTGATGATTAGGGGATTGTTTTATCAGAGTTGTTTGTTATCTGTTTATTCACATTAATGAATAAGTATTATACCTTTTTGTGCGTAAAATAATCAGAATCAGATAGTCAGTATGAATAAACAAAAAACTTGTAGTCGTTACCAATGATTTTTCATATCTGAATATCGAAATGTATTTATGTATTTAGCTCAGACATAAACGCTTAAATAAGCAGCAAATTGCGATTCTTTGTAATCCAAGAAAGATCACATAGATATCCACGAAGCAGCACCACTGAATCAGATTGCTCCCGTTGATTAACTTAGCGTAAAAGAGATGGTATTTGTGCTAGTTTTATGATTTATAAGATTCCATCAAGTGGCAGTCACACGTATTATAAACCAGTGTGCTAATTTTTGTCACATGCGCTTGTTTACTAGGTGTTTTGACCAGAGAACCAGGAAAAAGAAAGCAAAATATCTCATATGTCTCAAACGTGCCAGAATCCGTAATCACAAGCTGCAGCAAACAACTGCTTCCAAAGTTAACTGTCAGTCCTCTTAGAAAATTTCAGCTGATTGATTCCGACTCTGATTTTGATATTCCTTCTATCAGTAAAGTTGCTACTAACAAGACCTGCACTACGTCAGAACCTTATTTGAATAGGGAGCAATCTGTTGGTTTAAATCAGCCGAGAAAATTAAGTGAATCACTCGATGCTTCAGCCAGAAAAGAGTTATGGGAAGATTTTGAACACGAGAAGAGTTGCCATATCCCGACACCAGCACTCGATGAGGTCTGCGAGGAATATTTTAGTTCCATGAAAGAAAAAAGTAAAGTTCAGAGTAATATTGGTAAAAGTAACCGTAATAGTCATGTTATGGACAATGTAGTAGATTTGGGTGACCCTTGCCCACCAGCTCATCAGTATTTTTTCCATAATGATTTGAGGATCCAAGAGCTAGTTCGAATTCGTTTGTGCAATTTTTCCCCGTTAAACGATAGAGGTTCTCAGCAGCCCAGTACATCAAATATCGATTACATGTAAGTTAATTCTGCTATATTATTGAAAGTTTTCCGTAGGATTAATTTCATAAAAGATGGTTGTATGCAAATGACTAAATAAAGTCTGATATCATTTCTTATGCTGTCTTTCTTGTGTTTCTAGGGGCCAATTCAGCAATGGTGACAAAACTAAACAAGCTGCTAGAAGTAATAAAGCTAAGACAAGCTCATCAAGGAAAAAATTAAGAAAATCAAAAACACAAGAAACGTCACAAGGTTTCATGATTCCTAAGGTTAATACTGCGACAAGGATCACAAACGATGCTGGCAAAAGAAGGGTTCAAGCGGATGGTCAAGCTACAGGACATTGGTTCATAAACGGCGATGGGAAGAGGGTAAGTTGGAAAGTCCGTGTTTTGTTATTGTACTCATTTCAAATCGAGAAACTGTTAGAACCAAATATGGGTCTGGTGTGGGTTCGGAATGGCATTTCAGAACACCTCAACTAGCGAACGAATCTTTAAGCAGTTAGGTCAACTACGTCAATCCTAACCCGTTTACACATAATCTGTGCATTGCCTATTCGACCCATTTTTCTAAACTGGTGGGTGAGTCGACTTGTTTAACCCATTTAACCCGTTACAAACATAATTTATCTAAAACTTTAAAAGACTCAAACGGGTTGACAGGTCAGCCCATTTTTCTAAACTGGTGGGCGGGTTGACTTGTTTAACCCATTTAACTTATTTAACCCATTTAACCCGTTACAAACATAATTTATCTAAAACTTTAAAAAACTCAAATGGGTTGGCGGGTCAACGGTCAACCTGTTTAACACACACAGCCCAAAAAGTGTTTAGACCAGATCCTCCTAACCTGTTTATATCCATGTTGGGGTCACGTTTCGTGTAAGGAATTGCCACCGTTTGATGGCATCTCTTTATGTGTTGTATGTTGTAAATAGAATTTTCTTGTACTTTCAGGTTTATGTTGCTTAAAACGGGCAAGAGATGACTGGCAAAGCTGCTTACATTCACTATAAAAAGGTGCTTCTGTTCAACATATATCTCCTAACTTTCTCACCTTGTTTTGCTTTATTATAGACTTTATGTTTACTTATCTTTTGCATGTAAATATGATATGAGCTAAATAAAGACGCTTTTGTCCTTTAGCAAGTCTGTTTTCTATTGTCATTGAAGAATATTTACTGTTTTGACAGGAGAGTGGAGGAGGATTTAAAAATAAAAAGGCGAAGAAAACTTCCACCAAGAAGAAATGAGTGTTGACCGTGTGTCTGAAATGTGATATTGGTATATAATCATGTTGAGACATTAAGAGTATGATTTGGATTGTTCAAAGGCAGTTGACACTGGTATCTGTCAATCTACAAATGGAAACTTTCAGAAGTGTTGGTGAAGTTTCTGAGGCTGCTGGGTACAGAAAACAGAGAAAACTTTTTAGCGTCTCTAAAAGATAATTTGAAGCTTTGATATCACTTTGATACAATGAAGTTTGAGCCTAAAGTTTGCTAATTTAATGCTCGATTTATACAACCAACCGTTTCCAAAGTTAGCTGTCAGTCCACTTAGAAAGTTTCAGCTAATTGATTCTGACTCTGATTTTGATATTCCTTCTACCAGTAAAGTTGCTACTAACAAGACCTGCAGTAAGTCAGAATCTAATTTAGATAGGGGAAAAAGTGTAGGTTTACATCAGCCGAGAAAATTAAATGAATCACTCTTTACTTCAGCCAGCCAGAAAAGATTTATGGGAAGATTTTAGACACGAGAAGAGGTTCCATTATCCCGACACCTGCACTGGATGAGGTTTGTGAAGATTATTTTAGTTCCATGAAAGAAAAAGTAAAGTTCAGAGTAATATTGGAAAAAGTAACCGCAATAATCATGTTATGGACAGTGTAGTAGATTTGGGTGAATGATTTGAGGGTCCAAGAGTTTGTGCGAACCCCTTTGTGCAACTTTTTCCCGTTAAATGCAGAAAGTAGAGGTTCTGAGCTTCCCAGTACATCGAATATCGATTACATGCAAGTTAATTCTGCAATATTATTGATAGTTTTTTAAGGTGTTATTTGCATAAAAGATTAGCTCTCTTTTCATAAAATCCTGTATCATGATTCATGTTTTTTGTGTTGCATTTCTTGTGTTTCTAGTGGTCAATTTAGCAGTCGCGACAAAACTAAACAAGCTACTAGAACTAATAAAGCCGAGACAAGTTCATTAAGGAATAATTCAAGAAAATCCAAGGCTCATGAAACGTCACAAGGTTCTATGAATCCTAAAGTCAATACTGCGAAAGGAATAACAAAAGATGCTGGCAAAAGAAGGGCTCTAGCGGATGGTCAAGGGACGGGGCATTGGTTCACAAATGGCGATGGGAAAAGGGTAAGTTGTAAAGTTCTTATGCTGTTAATGTAGTCATTTCAAATCAAGAAACAACTGTTACAAACAAATACGGGTCGGGTTTGGGTTTGGATTGGCATGTCCGAACGCCTTAACCCGTTTTTAGGTCAGTTTCAGTAGTTAGGTCACTTTTAAAGGTAAAAGTGATTGTTTATTAGAACTGCTTATGGTTTACAACTTACAAATTCTGATTAACGTGTTTTGAGGGTGTTTGGGTCTGCTTATTAATCATAATAATCAAACCCAAATCACACCGAATAATACATCGAATCGTGATTCGGTAGATGTTCCAGTAGCTGCTGATGTGAAGACAGTTGTTGATTCAGATGAGGACAATGAGGTGGAGGTAAGGCCAAGATTGAAGCGGTTAAAGCGCGGGTGTAGTACGGGTACGGTGGATTTGGATTTGGGTTCGAGTTCGGGTGAGAGAGTAGAGTGGATTTGGGTTCGGTGGTTGTTGATGATGATGATATCGAGGATTTTTAGTCGCCCGAGGATAATAATGCCAAAGGTAAAAGTGATTGATATTTCTATGTGTGATTGTTTACTAGAGTTCGTTTGTTAGTTATAATATGATACTATGATTAGGGGATGTTTGGGATTGCTTATCCAAACTGCTTATATGATTTCGTGAGTGAATTAGCAAATATAAAACTTTTGATAAGCAAATTAGTAACAGTTTTTCGTAGGTACCCTTTAGTTGTGCTAGTGTTACTTTGGTAATGTTGATTATCAGTGAAGTTTAATGGTGAAGTAATCGGAATCAGATAGTATGAATCAGCGACTTTGAAATAGTTTGTCTAAAAATGATATCAATCAGTTATCAGGTATTAAGAGTAGTCACTAATGCCTTTTTTAGTAGGTTCAAATTGATTTCATAAAGAGAAAAACAACGTTTGTGATTCTGTATTCTTATCATGATGAGTTTGGCAGCCAATTCCATTATTTTGAACTCTAATAGTAAAGAAAAGCTGGACTTGGTTTATGTATGTTGTGGGTGGATGGACTTACGAGTAACCGTTGATACTTCAGCCAGAAAAGATTTATGGGAAGATTTTAGACACAAGAAGAGGTTCCATATCCTGACACCTGCACTGGATGAGGTCTGTGAAGAATATTTTAGTTCCATGAAAGAAAAAACTAAAGTTCAGAGTAATATTGGAAAAAGTAACCGTAATAGTCATGTTATGGACAGTGTAGTAGATTTGGGTGACTCTCGGGCTCTCGCCCGCCAGCACATCAGTATTTCTTCCATAATGATTTGAGGGTCCAAGAGCTTGTGCGAACCCTTTTGTGCAACTTTTTCCCGTTAACTGCAGAAAGTAGAGGTTCTGAGATTCCGTGCACATCGAAGATCGATTACATGTAAGTTAATTCCGCTATATTACTGATAGTTTTCCGCATGATTAATTTCATATAAGATGGTTGTATGCAAATGACTCTATAAAGTCGGATATAATTTCTTATGCCGTCTTTCTTGTGTTTCTAGGGGCCAATTCAGCAATGGTGACAAAACTAAACAAGCTGCTAGAAGTAATAAAGCTGAGACAAGCTCATCAAGGAAAATTCAAGAAGATCAAAAACTCAAGAAACGTCACAAGGTTTCACGAATCTTAAGGTTAATACTGCAAAAGGGATCACAAAAGATGCTGGCAAAAGAAGGTTCAAGCTGATGGTCAAGCTACAGGGCATTGGTTCACAAATGGCGATGGGAAGAGGGTAAGTTCTTGTTCTGTTATTGTAGTCATTTCAAATCTAGAAACTGTTCAGACTTCAGACCAAGTATGGGTCGGGTTTGGGTTCGGATTGACATATCAGAACACCTTAGCCTGAGCACGACATGTTTAAGCAGTTAGGTGACTTAGGTCAGTTATGCCAATCCTAACCTGTTTACACAGAACGCGAACATTGCCTATTCAAAACTTATGGTTGGATCGACTTATAATCTGTTTAACCCTTTATAAAAATAAGACTAAAATACACGGTTGGTCCCTAAACTTGTCAACCTGCTTCGCGTTGGGACAAACCTGGGCTTTTTCATCGCCAGAGGTCCTTTTTTCAACTTTTATAGGCTAAACTGGTCCCTTTTGGCCTCTTGACCCGTTTTCCGTTAGTCAACCCTGTTATTTGCTTTGCTTTTTTGTTTTTAGCTAAGGGCATAAAGGATATTTCATATATTTGGATTATTAAATCTTCTTCTTCTACTTTTCTTCCTCTCCTCTGGTTACCTCCACAAAAACACACACATATCATTGCATTCACACATATCATTGCATTCTAAGGTACGAATTATATCTTTATTTCTTCAATTAATTCTCAAAAGATGTAGTCTGTTCGACAATATAAGATAATTTTAGATTTTAAAGGTTTTAAATGTTTGGGTCAGTTTTGGATTTGAGATAGTATTTGATGAATTTACGAATCAAATCGTCATTTTTTTTGTTGGAAAATTTTGGATTTGGCTACAGAACTAGGCTGAATACTGTTAGAACATCAATCTTTACGGATTTCTTGCTGTCATGCTTATCTGAAAGGTCGAAGATTTACAATAACTAGAACTAATTTGTAAGAACCTAATGCGTTATTGGTTAATCTGTTTTTACTGCATAATTGCTGATGGCATGAGTATGATTTGTCTTAGCTTGTATCCTTTGAAGGATCATGCGTTAAGTTAGGAATTTAGGATCATTTGATCTATTCAGCTATTTATGTTTATGTCATCTTCAAACGGGTCCAAAGAAAGTTATAAATTAGCTAAAGGGGGTTAGAGGTCAAATGGGTCAAGCGAGCTAAAAATTAGATCAGAGTCAACTTTATTATTGCATAGAGCCTCTAAAATCGTTTTCCTGATTGCAATAAGATTGTTTGTTAAGTGTTGTTTAAGAGAGTATTTCAAGTTGGATTTTGCATTAGCTCATGTCTCGAAAGAATTCCTAGATCAGCAAAGGTTTATTTAACCGATATACAGAAAGTAGATAATGCTCCATCTTTTTCTTATCAATTTGGTTAGTGTTCATACGGAATTTTAATTTGATATGCAGGGTTTTTTTTTTTTCTGCCATGGGTTCGTCAGCAGAAGAGGAGGTTATAAAAGACATTAAATCATCTTTACAATGGAAGGAACCGCTGAAAATAGGGGATTCAACTACCGTACCTTGGAGGAGCTGTTCAGGGTATCTGAAGAAAGGAGTGATATAATGAGATATCAGCTGTTTGTAAGCATGTTGGAGGTTTACAATGAGAAGATAAGGGACGTCTTGGTTGAAGATGCTGACCAACCTGCTAAAAAGTAAGCTTGATGATAATATCTGTTACTTATTTGTTCTTGTGGTTCTGAATAAGATGAATATATTCATTAGTTGGTGATTGAAATTTATATATTTTTGCTCTGTTTACATTTTTGTTTCACCGATAAGTTGCATAGAAGTTCTAGTCCCTCCTGGTACATGTCTTTACTGGTTTCTAGTTTCTACCTTCTAGGACAAAAAGAATGACACATGCAATATCGAGTTGTCTTGTGTTACCATTTCAGTGCAAGCAATTCCTTACAACTGCTTATTCAGATGACAAGTGTTTGGTGTAGTTTAGAAGGATAAATCAAGTGTTTAGTGTGATATAGAGGACAATCTGTATGTGAACGAGAAGTGGAGAAATGGTTTGTGCTGTATAGAAGAGGTTGACTAAATGGTTCATATTTAATTGCAGGTTAGAGGTCAAACAATCAGTTGAAGGAACCCAAGAAGTTCCAGGACTCTCTGGGGTGCCTGTGCACAAGACAGATGAAGTTTGGGAATTGCTTAAGAGCGGGAGTCGTGCTCGATCTGTTGGATCAACCAATGCCAATGAGCTTAGTAGCCGCTCTCACTGGTGAGTCTTTATTACATTTTAGCTAATCTGTAAGCTAATAAATGGTTTTTTAGTGCTAATTTCTTGTTGTATAGCTTATTGCGAGTGACTGTTCTTGGAGAGAACTTGGTGAATGGACAAAGGACTAGAAGCCACCTTTCGCTAGTGGACTTGGCGGGAAGTGAACGAGTAGGAAAGATTGAGGTTGAAGGTGAAAGATTGAAGGAATCACAGTTCATAAATAAATCACTTTCATCATTAGGTGATGTAATTTCTGCTCTTGCATCGAAAACAAGTCACATTCCTTACAGGTATGCTCATTTCTCTACACTACAACCTCGTACTAGTACAAACATCACTTTTATCTAAATATCATCTATGTTTTTTATCAAATCAGAAATTCGAAGCTTACTCATATACTACAGAGCTCTCTAGGTATGCTTCTTGATTTCTTAACTTGCTAGTTTGTAATCTAAATGGTTTCACTTCTAAGGTACTAATCTTCTCTTGACTATCTCGAAACTTGAGCAGGCGGTGATTGTAAAACACTTTGCAAGTCGAGTGAGGTGTTGAGCATGGCCCTGCTCACAAACAAACTGACGTCACTGAACTTTTCAAGTACAAGCAGCTGGTAATTTGCTTTAAAATACACTCATCGAACTGGGACAACAATTTCTACCCTGCCTTCATTTAATGCTATTTCATGTTCATTTATTTGTTTTACTATGGTATGCAGGCGGAGAAAGCGATACATGATGAGAAAGAAACAAAAAAGTTGCAGGACAGGCTACAGTCTGTGCAACTACGTCTATCTGCTAGAGAACACATATGTAGAACTCTGCAAGAGAAGGTACATAACTCACCTTTTAAGTTAATCAAAATTAAGGTAGTGAAATGAGGTTGAGTCGGGTAGATGATCCTGTTGACATATAGTCCAAATTATATCTTTGAGAATAGACTCTCTTTAATAAATTGAATCCAAAATTTCCTTTTGGTGACATTTGACCATTTTTCTTGTTAGCTGATGTTTTTATGCTGCCTGTTAGAGATAAAAAAAAAATAAATAATAAATAACCCCAATTGACCCATCCGTAGGTAAAAAATGACTTATTTTTAGTAAGATTTTGGCATAAAACTTAACCCCAATTGATCCATTCATAAGGAGATAATGAATTGAAACACCCCTTCAGCTTGCAGATTAATCAAATAGGCTCAAGTTTAATAACTAATCAGTGATCTTCTGTTAATCTTGGCTATGTATAGGTTCGTGATCTGGAAAGTCAGCAAGCAAAAGAGCGTAAAACAAGACAGAAGCAAGAGAACAGAGCTCTTGCTGTGGCTTCCTCACACCCCTCACTTTCTTCTATTGCCTCCTTTCAATCTGAATCCAGCTCAAGTGCAATGACTACACCAATCAACCGATCCAGTGCTGCACCGCGGATAAGGAATGACAGAGTGATGGGTAGGCAATCGTTCGTGTGGGACCCACAAAGGATGTGGCGCACATCAAGGGTGCAGTCTCCTCTAGGGCAGTCAAACGAAGTGGCTTCGTCCTCTCGTACAGTAGAGGCAACACCTGTTGCTGCACCAAGGAGCAGTAAGTTTATGGGGAGCCCGCCTTCTCATGTTGTTGGTTCTTGGAAGCCAAAGCATCCAACTGTTGTTGCCTTACAACGTAAACAGTTGGTTTGGAGTCCACTCAAAAACAAAGGCATAAAGCCAGTAAGGAAGTCCTTTGTACCCTCGTGATTGTGATCGTGAAATGTGCTCTCAATATCCTTACATATATACTTTGGATTTTATTGTAAACCAACTGTAAGACCAAGTAATATAATGAAGTATGCATTCGCAAACGGTAGTGTATGTGTACTCATTATTCACTGGTATCATGCTTGATGATCTTCTGTAGTATAGAATTTGATTGCAAGTTTGCAACATTTGCATTGTTATACTGGCATGATTTAATGTCTTAGGCATGATTAATTGAAGAAATAAAGATGTTATACTTGTAAACAAACTGTGTGAATGCAATGATATGTGTGTGTTTTTGTGGAGGTAACCAGAGGAGAGGAAGAAAAGTAGAAAAAGAAAAATTTAATAATCCAAATATATGAAATGTCCTTTATGCCTTTAGCTAAAAACAAAAAAGCAAAGCAAATAACAGGGTTGACTAACGGAAAACGGGTCAAGAGGCCAAAAAGGACCGGTTTAGCCTATAAAAGTTGAAAAAAGGACCTCTGGCGATAAAAAAGCCCAGGTTTATCCCAACGCGAAGCGGATTGACAAGTTTATGGACCAACTGTGTATTTTAGTCTAAAAATAATTTATCTATAATTAAAAAAAACTCAAACGGGTTGGTGGATCAACCTGTTTAACACCATGGCCATCAATCTGTTTAGACCAGACCCTACCCGTTTATTTTTTCGTGTCGGTTATGGGTCGTGTTTCGTGTTTGGAATTGCTAAACCCTACTTTCTGATTGCATATCTTTATTTGTTGTAAGATGTAAATAGATATTTCTTGTACTTTCAGGTTTATGCAAGTAAAATAGGGCAAGAAATGACTGGCAACGCTGCTTACATTCACTACAAAAAGGTACTTCTGCTCAATTATATGTCCCAACTTTCTCACCTGATTTTGCTTTACAAATTACAACTATTAAACATCGTTTCAAAAGTTTTATTTTTTGTGTGTAAATATGCTATGAGCTAAATAATGATGTTTTTGTTGTTCAGCAAGTCTGATTTCTATTAACATTGAAGAATATATGTTGTTTTGACAAGAGAGTGGAGGATTTAAAAATAAAAAGGCGAAGAAAACGTCCACTAAGAAGAAATGAGTGTTGACTGTGTCTTACATGTGGGATTGGTATATACTCCTCTTGAGACGCTAAGAGTCTGAATGGGATTGTTCAAATACAGTTGATACTAGTAGCTTCAGAAGTGCTTCAGAAGTGCTGGTGAATTTTTCTGAGGCTGCTCGGTACTGCTTAACACATGATATAAAGCAGAAGCTTTTTATAAAATTTAGCTTGTAGCCCAGATTTTTTTTACTAATAAACATATTTTAGACCTAAATTTAGTGTTTCTAAATGAAAATTTGAAGCTTTTTAAGAGCTCTTACAGTTATAACTGGATATCATATTGGTAGAAGCGAGTTTGAGCCCAAAGTAAGATTGCTTTAGGTTACAAATACAAGCTTTACTTTTTGAATATTATGTATAATTAGAAGTTAGATGAGTTACTTAATAAATAGTCAAAGTAATTGACTTTTTTAGAAAGTCAACTGCGTTTTTTATGAAAATGTTAGGACTTGGATATGAGGTTGAAGATCATGTACAAATGAATATATGAGGATTTTGCAAGTGATGTATGATCATACACAAAAGTATTAATATATGCTCTTTGGGTTAAAATCATCAAAAACAATTTGACTTTTTTAGTCAAAGTATTGACTTTCATCAAATTTACTAATTTTTTATTCATTGTAATGAACATGTAGTGTTGAAGGGCCTCTTATGACAAAATCGCTATATTTGTAACAATCACCCTTGGTATTTACTTGGGTCAAAACCGGGGGTCAAGAAGATTACCTATGAAAAAATTGAAGTTTTTCTTTTTTCCATTTTGACCACATAGATTTAAAACAGTACAGTTTATTTCAAAGTTAGTTTTGGCAACTATACTTGAAGCAACCCAACAACATTTTAAATATGGATTTAGCCAATGTCTACTCTCAAATATATGTGTTAGTTTTATGACCAAATATGTGACAAATCACAAAAAATACCTCATTCAAATCAAGTTCACACTACTTTGATTAATTTGTTCGAAATGTAGATCAAAATGATATACGCGTATAAGACATGACTGGAAGTTTTGCTTTTTCGGTCAACCCGAATATGCACAATATGATATACTTTGATTAATTTCTAATATGTTTACGGATGTTATGTGAACATATCTGGCATTAGTGTTTGCAATGGAAAAATGTGTCTGTATGTCGAAGTAAACATGATGTTTGATTAAGTGAATACCCCTAGTAAAAGTGGTGCAAGGAAAGAGTTGAAGGGTTTGTCATGCCATTACCCTTAATTCATGAACATTGATTTTTATTCTCGAAAACCATAGGGAGACAAAAGGTAGATCAAGAAGTATTTTGTCAAACGATAGGTAGTTATGGATCTTCAAATCAACCAAAAGGAGCATGAAGAGACAAATGAAGTTAAAATCATTGTTGTACATTTGGTTGATAGTTTAATCTTGCTTAGTTTGTAGAACCTAGTTTAAGCTTATTCTTCTTAATGTAATATCATGGGTATGTTTGGCAAAAATAGATTGTGCTGATGCTGGTGCTGTTGCTTAAAAAAATTATAAAAAGAGATTATTTTATAAGCTACATGAAGTAACATTTTATTTTCAGAGTTGTGTACCAAACATAGCCCATTAGTGTCATATTTGATGATCTATACAAGTCCACATTTGATTTGATTTCGTAAAAAAACAAATTAGAATTTAATATGTATTATGGAGTCGGATCTTAGTTGGATTGTAATTGGGTCAAAATAATGTTGCATTATCAAATTGAAGAAGGATTTCAACAGTTTGATCATAAGACGTTGTTCATATATAAGTCAAGAAATATCAGATTTGTAGCGTTAATCGGGTTGGGTTTAGGTTCATTCGGGTGCGGGTCAACCCGAATATGCACAACATGATAACTTTTTTTTGACTAATAATGTAAGTTTATAAGAATAAGTTACAAGAAGTATATTAAAAAATTATAAAAAATCTTACCCGGATGATTCAGATTAACACGGACGACAAAAATATTTAACCTAACACTCAACCCTTTTAGTATTCGGATTATGGGTCAACCGCATAAAATTTCTAACCTGATTAACTAGACCCGAATAGTTTTATAAACTCGACCAAAATAGTTTCAATTGGGTCTGGCTCGGGTCGGCTTTTTAACACCCCTACAATGATATCATAGTATTCGTTTTCATTATCATTATCTAAGTCGATGAATTAAATAATAATACCATTTTTTAACTTGATTAACCCAAGTCGATGAATTAAATAATAATACCATTTTTTAACTTGATTAATCCAGTTGATAAAATGATCTCAATGTTCTTTAATTCTTTGCTTGTTTTCATTGTTTTTAGTTCTCAAATAGTCAGATTTTTTTGAAAGAAGTTTGATTAGATCCACTCTCAAGTAACATAGTTCATTTGACATCATATATTTGCGTAATAGTTTCCTAGTACTAGAATTGTAAATTGTAGAGGATATTTGAAGGTTTCATATATGTATCTACCAAAATATGTAGTGAAAGACTTTCATAAATGCTAGCTACCAAATGTTTTTAAATGCTTACTGCCATGTCGAAAAACTGTAAAACCTTATAGACACTAGAAATAGGGGTCTCAAGAATATTCAAACCCGAGCAACTCGACTAACCTTAACTCTTATTAAGATTGGGTTTTGAGAGAGTTTTATCTTTATTTTGGTTTCGTGCTGACACGAATAACCAAACCTCTTAGTAAGCTCGAATTTATGTAAATTGTTTATTCTCCGAAACCTGAATAATAATCCCGACTATATGCATGCTTCTAAATCCTGATCATAGTGTAAACTTTGAGAATATATATATACATGCTCGTGATCATAAAATATAGGATTAACTAAAGAGCCAAATTTAAAAACTAAAAAAAATTTCTTTAAAAGAATACAATACAAATGTCATGAACCCACCAAGAAACCACATGACAATTGCAATAACTTTTCCTTTCATATCCTCAAAAGAAGATATTACTGTATTGTCACATCATGTTCCCCATCCCAATCCATGTAAAAATATCACTAGTACGACTCAGTGACTCACATATGCACATATTTTCCTCACAAACACGTTTTTCACCATAGTTCATCTTTTAACTTTCAAAATCTTGAACCCTGCTTTCATTAATGGCGTCCACTTCAAGTTCATTGATTCAAAAGAGCTTCAAGTATGATGTTTTTTTGAGCTTTAGAGGTGGTGACACCCGTAACAATTTCGTTGGCCATCTTTATGAAGCTCTTCAGCGCAATTGCATTGAAACGTATAAGGATGATGAGAAAATCGAGCAAGGAAAACCGATCAAGGACCAGCTCTTCAAATCCATAGAGGACTCAAGGTTTTACATCATTGTTTTCTCCAAGACTTATGCATCTTCATCTTGGTGCCTAGATGAGCTTGTCAAGATTATGGAATGTAACAAGACCACCGAGCAGAATGTTTATCCTGTCTTTTTTGATGTGGAGCCCACTGAAGTCCGCTATCAAAGTGGGGCAGTTAAAGAAGCCTTTGCCGAACACGAAAAGAAGGAGGCTGCTGGAAAATGGATAGAGGCTATGAAAGAAGCATCTAATCTGGCTGGGTGGGAGTTGAAGGCCACAGCTAACGGGTAATTCAATTTTCTTCATCATATCTCTGTAATATTTTGCCTAACCTGCATTTATATATGTTAATCCTAATTGTTTATGTGCACTTTGAGCAAGCTAATAATTTAATCTTTATTTAATGATACAGGGATGAATCTAAACTGATCCAAATAATTGTTGATGTTATTTTCAACAAGAAATGTTCCACTCTTACGAACGCTGATGGAAAGTTAGTGGGTATGGAGACCCGAATCAGAGATGTTCTTTCATCTTTAGATATTGGCACCGAAGATGTTCGCATGATCGGAATCAAGGGGATGGGAGGTGGGGGGAAGACAACTCTAGCCAGAGCTGTCTATGATCATATTTCTAATCGTTTCGAAGGAAAAAGCTTTGTTGATAATGTAAGGGAAGTTTCACAGCCTTCTTTGTCCGGTTTAAAGAAGCTTCAAAAACGGATACTAAAAGGTGTGTTAAATAAAAAAGACATCACTTTTAGTAGTGTTCATGACGGGAAAAACATGTTGAAAGACATGATGAGTCGTAGAAAGACACTTGTTGTTTTAGATGATGTTGATCATATAGAACAACTTGAGGCGTTAGCAGGCGAGCTTGACTGGTTTAAATCGGGAAGCCGAATAATCATTACCACAAGAGATGAGCAAGTGCTGGCCGGCCGGGTGAAGTTCGTTCATGACATCAATATGTTATCGTCTACGGAAGCGATTTGCCTCTTCAGTAGGAATGCATTTCAAACAGAGATTCCAACTCGTGGGTACGAAAAGCTATCAGGACAAGTTGTACAATATGCTCATGGTCTTCCCTTAACAATCAAACTTTTGGGTTCATGTCTTTGTGGTCATAGTGAGAATTTTTGGATAGCGACCATTGAAAGACTAAAAACAATTCCATTTAACGAGACTATGAAGAGATTGGAAATAAGCTTTGATGGTCTAGAGAAGGATTACAAAGAAATATTCTTAGATATTGCATGCATACTAAAAGGTTGGAACAAAAAAGATGCAATTAGAGCGCTTGAAAGCCGTGGATTTCATGCTGAAGTTGGTTTAAAAGTTCTTGAGCAGAAATCTCTTATAACTTATAATGAATATGGGGGCTTGTGGATGCATGATCATTTAGAAGAAATGGGTAGGAATATTGTTCGTCGGTCACACCCCGATGAACCTCAAAGACATAGCCGATTGTGGGTTAAAAAGGAAATCGAGTATATATTGACTAATGACCTGGTAAGAATTAAGTTATGATTTAATTAAACTGAGAGTTAACTACATTTTTTTCCTTGTGGTTTGCTAGATATTTCACTTTTGCTCCGGTAGTTTAAAAAGTTTTGGGTTTGGTCTAAAATGAAGCATCCCTCACGGGTTTGGTCCAAATTTCCTAACTTTGTTAGTTTGACTATATTTGACCATTTAATAAAAGGATATTATTGTCTTTTTAAGTAGTACTATATTAGACAAAATAATAAGTTACCGTCACTTTTCTTATAAAAAACAGATAACAAGTTTTCCCCAAATTCACTTTCTCTCTTTAATAATTATTCAAAAATTCATTAATTCGAATTGAATTATCATTCAATTCATTTTATATCATCTTCGTTCACTCTCAATTTGATAGTGTTTTCTGTGATTTTGGGCGTTTTGAAAGTTAGGGTTCCGACAAAAATTAACGGGTTTTTAATTTTTCGATTTCAGGGTACCCAAGCAACTAAATGTCTATACTTCCAGTCATCACCGGGTTTCAGTGCTGAAATTGCAGTAAAAGGTCTAGCAAAAATGAAGGATCTTAGATTCATTGACATACATCTCGTTAAGTATGATCATTGGAGCAATATTGTTTGGGAATTTGATAAAGTTAGCGAATACCTTCCAAGTTCCTTACGATTTATGATTTGGTGGGGTTTTCCTTTTTCGAGTTTACCAAATACATTTCAAGGAAACCATCTTGTTGAACTTGACATAAGTCACAGCAAGATTGCTCAACTTTGGGAAGATGGAGAAGAAAAGGTAGAATAATGGTTAAATATATTTGTTGTTTTTTCATGATTCATTATGATCCTATATATCTATTGGTTTGTCACTGCACCAATATTAATTATTTCTTTTGTACTTATGTTAGGTTCTTCATAAGCTAAGGTTCCTCACCTTCCGTAGTTCAAAACTACAGACCTTTGACCTTAGGTTGGCTCCAAATCTTGAGCAGTTGACTATTTCCAGATGTGATGATTTCGTAGAGCTTCATATACCTGCTGATCATCATTCAAAGCTCGAATATCTTGACATCATTTATTCAAAGCTGACAAACCTTCACCTCGGAAATACTCCGAATCTTAAGAGGCTAATACTCGAAGGCTGTAATGACTTGGTAGAGCTTCAAATGCCTGTTGAAAGTCCAAAGCTCGAAGATATCAACCTCAGTCATTCAAAATTGAGGACCCTTGATCTTGGGCTCACTTCAAATCTCAAAAGGTTAAATCTTAAAAATTGTTATGATTTGGTGGAAATTAATGCTCCCATTGGATGTCTGAAAAAGCTTGACTTCTTAGACTTGAGTGGTTGTGGGAGGTTTAAGTCTTTTGTGTTTGACAAACGGTCTCAACCAGCTAAGGGTGGTTCTTTATCTGAGTTACATCTGATTGCAGAACCCACAGATGTTTGCCTATTGCACTCCGACAATGATTCTCCAAAGTTTCGGTTTGAATGTTATTATAAAGAAGATCCAGCTTCATCGTTTGGAAATCTTGAAAGGCTTATTTCTATGGGTCTATGTGCTTGTACAAACCTTGAGAGTTTTTCAAGAAGCATTTGTAGTTTACAATGTATAAGAAAGTTTACACTTGAAGGCAGTATTACAGAAGCACCCCGGGACCTTGACCAGCTAGAATGTCTAGAGGAGCTAACTTTGTCATCTACAGAGATTAAACATCTTCCAGATAGCATTTGTAAGTTGAAACATCTCAAGTCTCTCGAACTTAAATCATGTTTACTTCTTGAGAAGTTACCCGATGATATTGGATGCTTAGAAGGTTTGAAAGAGTTAAACATAGAAGGTACAGGCATAACCCATCTTCCACAGAGCATTTTTAGGTTGAGAGGTCTACGTATTGTTGGGTCGACACGGCTTATTGATACACATGGTTTATTACTCAAGAGACGAAGAACCTCTGATGAAGATGATGTTGAAATACTTTATAATATTTTCTCTCATGATTATTTAAGAATCTACTACATATAACCCATACTAACACATGCCAAAGGAGCCAGTACATGAAGAGCTATTTTAAAAGGTACTTTATTTTGAAATTTTAGATTGATTATGGAACTATTAGTTGTTTCTGCAATTTATGTGTTTTACTATGGTTCTAACAATCCATTTTCTGCTATTAGGAGATCCGATCAGCAGGAAGCTATCGTCAATCAGCGCATAACAGTTAGCCAAGTGAACTCCGATCGGGTAAGTCGTTAAGCAATTTCTCAACTCGAATGGTTTCTTGTAGGGCATGGTTTATCATACAGATTTTACGTTTTTCTAATATTTTGTTTCTACTTGATCTTTCTAGATCCGGTGAGCAGGAAGCAATTGCCACTCAGCGCAGAAGGTGATCTAAAGCTCATATCTCTCCACATCTATTCTCGTGTAGTCATGTCCATTGAAATGATTTATTTATGATTTTTTCCCCAGGCATTGCTGATCGTTGGTCATTGTCAAGTGAGTTTGGCTCAATCCATTTCGAGCATTCATAGTTTTCTCTGGTACACTCCGAAAGTACGATTGTTTGTAAAGAAGTGTTTCAAAGTATGATTGTCATGTTACCTTTCAGTATTAGTACTTTTAAATGTATACACTGTTAGATAAAAAGCTATAGTCCCAACTTGGATGCTGTACTAGTAGCTATTACCTTAAACCAATAAAGAATTTGAACATTATTTTAGTTCATGGAGCTGAATAAACACAGTTGACTTCTTAGAAAGTCAAACTCTGTTCTTAATGAAAATGTTCTATGAGGCTGGAGATGATCATGTTAATAATTAACTTAAGAAAGTGTTATGAGTGACGTAAGATCATATACAAGTTTTGATTCACATGCATAAGATCTACATTTGGATGAAACCATAAAACATAAAAGCATTTGACTTTTGAGTCAAACTACCGGCTTTTATCAAATTTCGCTGACATTTCCGTTGAATTGTATTTTGCCATTGTGTAGTAATATTGTGTCTTTGTGATGGTTGAGCTACAAACCGTAGAATGTTAAATTTGGAAAACAGTTTGGAAAACAGTTTAACATGGTAAAACTGAGCTAATACAAATTGTCACTTACAACTAAAACCATACTACCATTGACTACGTAAGTGATATTGTTGTGATACTAAAGTCTAAAAGGTTTGTACCTTTATCGTAAAATTGAGGAAGATGATACCGTAGAGGACATGACACTAAGCTTTGTTCCTAATAACTTACGGGTTTAGGGTTTAGGGCTTGTTTTGTTACAGTACATGGAATTGGTTTCATGCAGCAGAGTTGACTTCTTCAAAAATTCAACTGCGTTTTAGAAATCTTAAAAGAGTGGGAAAATTGTATGATAAAATCATTTTTAAACGCTAATTTTGGTACTTAAATCTCCTATAAATACTGTATTTTAATCAATTTATTGGTCAATTGCTACACTACCCCAAGGAATACGAAAACCCCCCAAAATGTGGTTTTCCACACTGGCGTCAAGGTTTTAAATAAAAGGTTTAGTTATTTGCACTTTGGCCACAAGCCTTACTAAAGTAATGTCAAAGTTAGATATATATGACCCTCCAGATGCAATCTTGGATCTTCTCGTGTGTTGTGAAATCCCTGGATAGGATTGAATCGGGTTTGAGTAGCTGATGGGAAGTTGTTGTTAATGATGATGATGATTTGATGTAGTTTTGAGGGTGTTTGGGATTCCTTATCCAGACATGTTTATTTGGTTTTGTGAATGAAGAAAGTTCTTTTAAGTTAAGCATTTTGAAACTGCTTATTCAGAATAATTTCTTTTGCCGGGAATGTGTAACTTAGCAGTTTTAGTAAGCAAATTAACATTTTTTATAAGTAATTTTAAAAGGACTGCTTATGTGTGCTAGTGTTTAGGGATTCTGATATAATTTGCCCTCAAATAATCACAATCCGTTAGCCTGCATTAACACTAGAATTCTTGGTTATTTGTTGTTTAAAACCGTAATAATCAGATATCAACAGCAATCCGAAACACAGGCACAAAGCGCAGAGAACACATAAATAACTATAACTATTTTAACAGGTACTTTCTCTGTTTATTGTTAACCTGTCTTACTTTAATGTGTATTTTTTTAGTTGATCTTACATTTATGTTCAGTAGTTCCATTAAAGAATAATGTTGGACAATTCAAATTGGGACAGAAAGTTAAATAATCTCATGTTATATCCTGCTGCCAATATTGAAGACAAATATGACCTCTCATATAACAATTTTTGCAGGAGTATCATTTTTAGCAAAATGCAGCCTAGACAGATTAGTTGTAGTTGACCGTACTCCAATTCTTTCTTCTTTTATAGTTATAGCTATTTTACAAATATGGGTTGGATAAAGTTTGTATATTTGGGCAAAATAGCGAATATAACATTTGCTAGTTGAATCAAGTTAGGCTTCATGTTTTCAAACATAGATTTAAATTCCGTTCATCAAGACTTCAAGAATCTGAAATGATGACCATAACGAAAAATTTAAATTGCCATTTTATTTTTTTTTCTTATAAAATGAAATTATCATAGTCACATTCTTTTTTGGTCTTGCTATTTGTTTTATCATGCTCTATTCATATGTCATACTGAACTCGATTCTTAATATCCAGCATAATAGGTTTTGTCTCGACTTAATCAATGTTTGCCATCACACATGTCTATAAATAAAAGTGCAAGGTGGCGGGACGACTGATTCAAATCTCCTATACAAGCTGTATACAGTTAAATCAAGGTATAGCGCTATAAGTTAACTCATGAAGTTCAGATAACACAGTTGACTTCTTCAGAAATTCAACTGTGCTCATGATGAAAATAATTGGACTTTACATGATGTTGGAGATGGTCATATTCAGTAAAGTTTTTTAAGTGATTTAATATCATTAAAAGGGTTTTGTTTTACATAAAAATCATCTACATTGGGACAAAATGGTGAACCATTAAAATAAGACGTTATCATTAGAGAATGACTTGGGAAAATCCATGTTTGGGCAGAGATTGAAGCTAGGAACACGAGATGAACGTGAACTTATCAATATTAAAACAACACTACTGTGGAATGTTTAAATCAATTTGATCTCAAAGGCATGGATGTGGTTGTCGGGCTTTGCTTACCTAGCTATAATGATGTTGGCGATATTCCATATATGTAAATGTGCGCGCCCTCATTTTCGTTTATGCACCACATCTTAGCCATTTCCTTGTTTTCTCGGTACTTTTTTGTTTTTGTTTTGTTTTTTGTTTTTTGTTTTCACGTTTTGGTATCTCCTAGCTAGTTTTAATAAAATCTTTTTCTTTGTTGTTAAAGAAAAGGACATTACTTCTTTCTGTATGGTGCCACATGAAATTTGCCTTCATGTTTAGCGGTAATTTGGCGGGGTGTATCGATGTTTGTTACAGACGGGCTATATTGAAAAAAAGCTTAGTCAAAAGTTGGAATACTTTTAAGAAAGTCAAACTCTATTCTTAGTGAAAATTGTTGGAGTTTGATTTAATGTTTAAGATGATCAGGTTTTTTATATGCATAAATAAAGTTATTAAGGTATTGAAAACAGTGGGTTGATTTTATCAAAATCAAACCCATTTGACTTATCGAGTCAAAGTATTGACTTTCATCTGTTTTACTCCGTAGTTGATATGTATTAATGAACATATCTGAGAGTTATTAATGACATTGAACCTTACAACTTGGTTACCTATCATCTCGATTTTGTTAGAAAATTGGGCTTCATATTATCTGTTTATGGACTCAGATCTTATCTGGGTCAAAACCGGGTCAACAAGATCACTAAGTACTAAATTGCTAATATCTACAGTATGTTTTTACAGTTCAGTTTTTCACACTTTTAACCATAGAATTATTAAAATAGATGAACATGCATATGCAGTCCTTCAACTTGTTTTTCAGACAGAAAGATATTTATTTTGAAATTGAAGTTACATACTATTTTTAGTAACAAGGTAAGTAAGTTAGAAGCTTCTTAACACTGCTAATGCGTAAACTTTGGAATAAGCATTCTTACTAATATTCTAATATCAGTTTAAAATTCCTCAAAGGTTCACACTAATCAATCCAACATTCGTGCATCAACAATACGTAAAGCATTTAAATCACGACATTTAGAACCGCTAATCAACAGTATGAATATTAAAAACACTCCTCCTAAGTTTAATAAATGGAAATTCGGCGTCAGGATAGTTAGATGACCTCTAAAAAGGCAAAACCTCAAGCTGACAAGAGTTATTTAACAGCTCAAACATACCTAAATTACTAAACTAACAGCAAACACATGAAAATTCCTTCAACTTTTAGTAAAAACAGCCAACCCGAATCAGTTAAGGACACATGGATGTGATAAGGATCATTTCATCATCTTTTATGCTAATAAAGGATGTACAGTTATTAAGGAAACAAGTTGCGTGAGTGAGTTGAATAGGGTGAAAATTGAGTGAGTGAGTCGAATCGGGCGTCAAGAGTGACATTTTGAGAATTTGTAATTCGTCAGTCCAATGAAGTGCGTGAAGAAGGCGATGAGTAGAAAGCGGGTCAAAATGATGACCCGGTTAAAAAGGGGATACTTTGTTTTAAGTTTGTTTCTTCACATTTTGGCAACAAGGTTTTTAATACAGTAAAAGGTTTATTTATTTATTTTTTACTTTGGCCCCAAGGTTTTTACTAAAAGGTTTATTTATTTGCATTTTGGCCTCAAGGCTTATTGTATATGACCATCTAGATGCAATCTTGGACCTTCTCATGTGTTGTGAGCTCCTTGGATAGGATCGTAACCCTTTCCTCAACAACCACCTGGAGAAGCTTTAACCCTTGATTGATGATCCTTAGCTTGAACCCCATGAGTGATCTCTTTTGTTATATGATGATCTAGGTTCACCCTCACACCTTTTTACGTTTTTTTTTTCTTTTTTTTTATGAAATGATAAAACCACAAACATTTTACAAAAATATATCTACACAATGACATGGAATGCTTATTTGTGGATGTATATAAGAGAGATAAGTTTCAAAAGGCGCGTCATAGCGCCGCTAAGGTGCAAGGTATGACCTCTACAGACCAAGGCGTTGGCTTATAAGGTTGCTAGTAAGGAAGGTTACAAGTATTTTTTGACTGTTGTGGATGATTACACTAGGGCTGTATGGCGTGGTGTCAGATGAGGCGTAGAAAGACGCGGTAAGGCGCGAGGCGTGACACATTTTTTAAATTCAACTTTGATGAAAAATGTTTAATTTTTTATTTTTTTTTAAGAAATGAAGAAGATTACATGCAAAGGTAGTTAATTGACTGGGCGTTTCTTTTTCTTTCCATATTAAGAGCCATATAAATATATCTATGTCCCATGTGGACCCATGTCTGTTAATGCCTCTAGATGGGGAGATGATCACATTTTATGGCTTGTGGATATAGAGGGATTAGTGGAAATATGTGGGCTCCACATTAAAAAAGAATATTATTAAATACTTGTGTGGACCCATGTGGACCAAATCCCTTAGCTAAGGGGAAAAAGAAACGCAGCCTTAATTTCTTATGTATAACACTTTTTTATTTTCATATTTTGTACCGCTTTAAATCACGCCTTAAAAAACGATGTGATTCGCCATAGCTTTTTGCCGTCACGTCGCGCCTCACGCTATTTATAACTTTGTAAGAGAGGGAACTTAAAAGTAAAAGAGAGAGGACATATCATTGTAGATATCTTTCTTGTAAATGTTTTACAATTCTAGCATTTATCTTTCCTTTTTTTACCTCCGTTCAAGTAAGCAAAACATGTTTAAATTATCAAAATGAAACTAGTTATTTCACAAACAAATAAAATCTGAATAGTTGGGGTTTGTATCAAAGTTTCATTTTACTAATTAAAACGATGGGAATCTACATGCATATGAAACAATATTCTTGACATTGTGGAATTAAACTCTTATGTCTTTGGAATGTAGCTAGCAAGAAATAGTCCTTATGAGTAAAATGGATCAATGTGGTTAGGCTGAAAGGTGCTGGAATGTGATAAGAGCTCAAGTTACGGGTGGAAGCAAATTATGTGTCTAAGAGATAAAATGAGAACACATGTTTTGAGTAAAGTAGCCAATGGGTTAAGCATATTTCTATGGCATGATAGATGGTGGGGTTATGAACCATTGAGCAAATTCATACCTATGGAAGCAGTGACATAAGTTGGTTTGGATCACATATGAAGCTCAAAGACATGATTTGTAAGGGGCAATGAAATTGGCCTCAGGGATGGATTAGTGCTTTCCCCATTATCGAAACAATTCCCATACCAAGCCTGAATGAAGAATCTAACGATAAGTGTATGTGGTGTTCAAATGATGGAAGATGTGTAAACTACTCAACTAATAAAGCATGGAAAGATTGGAGATCTAATGGAAATAAAGTGGATTGGGGTAATATTGTATGGTTTTCAAATTGTACTCCAAAACATTATTTCATTATGTAGATTGCAGTGCATGGGAGACTAACAGCACAAGATAGATTGCTAAAGGGGTATCCTGTTAGACAAATGTTGTGCCCTGTGTGTACTATTTGCCCTGATTCCCTCAACCATATATTCTTTGAGTGCCCTTATTCTAACAAGATTTGGGTTGAATTAAAGAAGACCGAGAAAGTAGCACTGTCTGACAAGTGTGCATTTCAATAAATCAATCAAGAGTGTCCCGAAAAAAAAATTTCTTGCAGCATAGGTTTACATCATTTGGAATGAAAGGATTAAAAGTTTTTACCAATGAAAAAAGAAATGATAAAGATCTGTTGGCTTAGGAATGGCAATTTGGCGGGTTTGGAGCGGGACGGCTATCTCCATCCCCAAACCCACCCCAATCTCCAATGGGATCTTATCGGGGTGCCCTGTTGGAGCGAGATGCTGCCCCAAACCCGCCCCATTCCCCATTGGGGTTTTATCGGGTTGTCTTTTTTTAGCATGATGCTCAATCATACTCGTGTCGTTCCCCGTTTGCTCTTATCTTTACTCAACTTAAATATCAAAATTCTATATTTACCCAAAATAAGCATGTTAATCGGATATGAAATTCATATTCAGTGACATGGACGGAGGATTATGAGGGCAAGGTTCAGTCATGGTTAGGGCAAAGGTGGGGAGGATGCATACGGGGCACCCTCCCAAAAAATAAAAAATATATACAAAATAAAAAATTTATGTGCGTAATTTTTAAAAACTTAAGGGAGGGAATTTAGTCTTTTTGTTTGCACACATACAAAATAAGATGAAATGCCATTCATACCCTTTCCTACTTCCCCCAATCTTTTTTATTCTTTTTTCTTGTTTTTTATCCTTAAAACTCAAGTACACGAGAAATTTTGTATACCAACTTTGTGAGAGAGCCATAGAACATAATAATATCATAAATTTGTTCTTGTTTATTAACCCTTTCCCTGGCGTGCTCTTATTTAACCATCCAAATTCCAAATTTAACTTTCTGAAAGGCTTAAACGCTGACAAATGCATTTTTCAAAATTTAATCATAATTACGAAATTATCCATATGGTATGAAAAGAAGACGAGAAACTATATATCTCAAAATTTGTTACTACGTAAGTTATATAAATAAATGCCAATCGTATGATACTCTCAAAATAGCTATCCTTTCTCACCGATGGGTTATCCCAGTCATCCAAAAAGAAAAGTGGGTCCGATAATTTGCTAGAGTAAAGGGTAGGGTAAAAGAAAGGAGAATGACGACGAGATATTATGGGAAAATATGAAAGGGTTTGAATGTCATTTCAAATTATTTTTATGCGTGCAAATAAAAATGCTATGTGTGTATGAGTTGAGATCCATGTAGAACTCAAATTTGTCATAGAACCAATTAACCAATCACATTCATCCATTTTTTTATTTTCACATTTTTTTTAAAACAACATATCTTGCAAACGGTAAATCTTCAAGCTACAAAAAATACACCATCGTGACGAGAATTAAATTACCTTTCTATAGATATGCATTGTTATATACTTTCGACGAACTTTTTTTTTAAAAAGTTCGTCCAGAAAATCACATGTGATTTGTAAAATCACATGTGATTTTTAAAAATCACATGTGATTCGTAAAAATCAAATCACATATGATTTTAAGAAATCACATGTGATTCTTACAAATCACATGTGATTTTTCTGGACGAAATTTTTTTAAAAAAAAGTTCGTCGAAATTTTGTAAGAATCACATGTGATTTTTAAAAATCACATGTGATTCGTAAAAATCAAATCACATATGATTTTAAGAAATCACATTTGATTCTTACAAATCATGTGATTTTTCGGACGAAAATTTTTAAAAAAGTTCGTCGAAAAGTATATAACAATGATATCTATAGAAAGATAATTTAATTCTCGTCGAAATTTGGTATAATTTTTTTGACGTAACGATTAACGGTTTGTGAGATATTTAATTTTCAAAAAAAGGGTGAATATATTTTTAATAAAAGAAATGAGTGACTATGATTGGTTGATTGGTTCTATGGCAAATATGGGTTCTATAATGAACTTTTCTCATGTGTGTATATCAATCTCTCAAAAAAGAAATTGTGAATTGTTAGTATAAATTGTTTATTGTAGTGAAAAAAGTTATCTATGTAATATATTTTAGCCCCTCTTACAAGTCAATTCAATATACATATACAATATAGATGTCAGATGTTGATAAACAATATATCTAGGTAGTTAAAATAAATTTCATTCCACCGTTGAAATACAACAAACAAGAGAATCAATTTTTCACCATATTTCTAGTATTGATTCTTTGTTTCTGCCATACAAGAGAATTATTAATTTTTGTAAGAGCACACGGTATGGTTGCAAATAACATGCCATTCGTTCCTTATTTTCGTGCCAATTGTGAGCCAACCATACCGGCTAACATGCCAAACTTGTGCCAAAGAGTTTTGAGCCACTCCAATGGCTCATGCCAAATGCACCCTTTTGTGTGTTTTTCTTTTGTCTTTTTTATGTATTGTGAGTGAGTAGGTATATTTGGTAGGGTATTTTATGGGACCTATAAATGATGTTATTGGTGTGTTATGAAGAAGGGGTGTTTTAGTTATTGGTGTGTTATTGGGAGAGGATGATGTGGCGCTGATGTGGCATACCAATAACATGTTATACGTTCCTACCTTACCTTGTGCTCTTAGGCTTATTCTCTTTCTCTGCATTCTATAATATTGTAAGGAGTATATACTTTTTCAAACATTGTACGCATTATCTATACTACTTAAAGCTTATCCCCCTTAATTTAATGTGCAAGGGGGGTTGTGCACAACCAAAAGTACGGTACATACATGTTTATGCATACCGAAATAACTACAAATGATTTCATTTTAGGAGGCCCTCATATTCAATGCATATTCAGTTTGGATTATGAAGAGGCTCGAATTGAACATCAAGATGGAGGATGACCCCTTAATTTAATGTGCAATAGTGAGTATTGAAATATATACAATTCAATGGTTTAGGAACACAAAGAGGTTGCAGTTTTACATCCTCAAACGTTGGTTACTGAACACGAAAGGGTTGCACATTTATCATCCCAAAGAATACAAAGCATCCTTTAATTTAATACGGAGGTCTAAATGACTTCAATTTTGAAAAGATGAATCACAAATAATATAACTATAAATAACACCTCTCATGGACTTCATCATCCATATTGTGGTGTACTCGGCATGTTTGCATTTCGACTCGGCATCATCCACAGCCAAAAATATGTCCAAAACCAAACCATATCCTATTTCGATACACAACCAACATCAATCTACACCATCACAATCCTAATCCCATCTCGATTTCACCACCACAAGACTCGAATTAAAACAAGAACAAGAACATGAGATCTCAGATTGTTCAACTTTTTCACAAATATTTTAAAGATTTTTTTAGTTTGAGCATCAATCATCACAGATCTTTTAGAAGACCTACTTCTTTTTAATATCCGAAATCAAAAGAAAGAAACAATGACAACCGTTATCATTTCTTCCTCTAATTCGTACAAGACAAAAGGAGACAATAAGATACAAAAGAAAGAGTAATCTACCCGCGACCTTGATTATTCAAGATCTTGAAGCCAAAACCAGTGGATTTCAAGCAACGAACATAAGTTGTTACGGAAAGAATATGGGTTAATGGTTTTCATGGGTGGGTTAAAGAGATTAATGGTTAAAAGGGTTTGTGAGATTTGATGAGGCTGCGATTTGATGATTTTTTTCTGGAGCAGATGGATGTGATCAGAGAAGGGGGCGCTGATCATAAATGTGTAGGGTTAGGGTTATATCTTTAAGTACCGGGTATTTTATTTGTGTTATGGATCGGGTTATCTCATTTTCTATTGGGCTGAATTGCCATACGAGATGATTGGGATGCATACAATATATATTTCATATGATAGATATTCACATTAATCTACGAGGAAAAAAAAACATATACAACCAGAGTACATATAAGCAAGTAATCAATAATCACAGGCATGCATACTATCTGTTTGGATACCGAGTGCAAATAAATGATCTTCAATTCTTCGAATAGAAGCTACATCTACATTTGGTCATGAGAATAATGAATGTGCATGTGAATATTTAAGTGTTTCAATACTTTATATTTAACGTATGTAATAGGAAGGACAACATGATTAAGATAAGGGCAAATAGCAAAAAAATGCATCGAACTTGACACTTTTTATGATTGTGTGTAGCCAACTATTTTTTTTCTTATTGTGTGTACTGAACTTTCAAAATTCGATTATTGTGTGTATTTTGTGACCATTTTACCCTTACTTTTTTCAAATTTCGAAGGGTAAAATGGTCATTTTACATGGCAGAATAGTCACAAAATACACATAATGATCGAAATTTGAAAGTTCGGTACATACAATAAGAAAAAAAATAGTTGGCTACACACAATCACATAAAGTGTCAAGTTTGATGCATTTTTTTGTCATTTGCCCTTAAGATAATATCAAGTTGAAAAAATAAATAAACAAAATTAGAGAGTGATAGAAAAATTTTAATCTATTTGATACTTTTAAAGAAAGAAGTTATTTTTTACCTACGACATATTGCCTAATCAAAATTACTACCACAAAATCCGCAAAGAACAATCAGAATTTTTAAAAAATATGTGCAAATATATGAAACATATATATTAGCCCAATTTTGTTTGCAATATGTGTACTTAAATTAGTACCAACCATTGTCTCGGTTAATATAAATGTCGACTCTAGCATGGAGATTACCGGATCCCCAGTTACCCGAGTGCCATCAACACGGCTATCAAATTAAAAATGATAAGTTTAAGACATAAGCAAGAGTTCAATAGTTTATCGAGGAAAAACCGGTGCAACGCACGGGTAACAAGACATAAGCAAGAGTTCAATAGTTTAGCTAAAACTTACTCTAAAAAAAATGACAATAACAACAAAATAAACTAAGAGCTTCTCAAGAATCGACAGAGTCTGTCCAACGCAATCTTCGTTATACATTGTTATAAACATTATGCACAGAACATGTACATACAACCTTTGTGCATCACACGGGTTCTGAAACTTTACTTATTTTATTTAATTTCGTATTTTTCATTTTGTAATTTTTTATATCTTTTTTTTTATTTATTTTTTTTAATTTTTAACGTTTAACATTATTAATGAAGTATTAGATTGTTTAATGAATGTAATTGTTGAGGGCAAAATTTATAAATTATAATTATAAAAAAAGTGAGTCCCAACAAGTGGTGTTATTTGGTGTTAAATAACTATCTTAAATAATTAATGTAAATAGGAAAAAAAATTATGTAACTAAAATAATAGGAACCCAATGACCAAACATTTAGTTGTGAAAAAATAGTTAATTATTCGACCAATAGCACGTGTATCGATGGTTGTATAAAATACCATGAAAATAACACAAAAAAAATAATAATAATAAAATAAAAAATAAAAGCAATTTTGAGAATACATCATCTTCACGTGCCTATTGCACAAACCATAAACGCATAAAATCGTGCAATTCATAAGAGCCAAAACCATAACAAAAGTGACAAATAAATATGAAAAATAACGAATATATACATAATTCATATTAAAATATTAAATAAACTACTTTAAATACAAAACTTATGATAACATCAATTGCAATACCTTACATGTAACTACTTGCATACAATATTACGTAAAAAACACGTATATATTCAGCCCAAGGTGGTTAAGTTTCTCCACACTGATTCGCGGCTTGCTAACAATGACATCCCTGATTCCATCCAAAAGCTTAGGTGTCGAACCATGTATGAGTCCCTGAAATGCAAAAAAGATATCAACGAGCTTGCAAGAAAATTAATTGATAGACTAAAACAGAACAGCGAACATTATCTTGCTCTTCATTTGAGGTACCTAAAATTATATCATATATACTTTACAATTTTTTATGTAGTTTAATGTTGGTTCTCAACATTATGTAGATTTGAAAAGGATATTTTAGCTTTCACTTGCTGCACACATGGCCTATCACAAAGAGAGGCGGACGAGATTAAAGCGTTGAGGTACAATGTAAAGCATTGGAAGGTTAAAAAGATCAAAAGCACAAAACAGCGACAACATGGTTGCAGCCAGTGAAAACAATATTCATGTCCATGAGTTGAAAAGACATAGCATAAGTAAATAAAAATTAACATAAGTATAGAATGGTTTCGGCTTAATTTGTGATTGGAATATAATATTTTGTACGTGCTTAGTAGTTGTTTCAACGTATTTATAAAAAGTTGTTGATTTAGTAAAACATATGTCTTCATTTTCAGATACATTAGGGTTGTTTTATTTGGTTTTCTTTTTTTTTTTTTCTTTTTTCAATGTTTCATCATGTTTGTGAACCTTTTCAATTATTTATATATAACATTTTGACTGATGATTGTTGAGATTGTCTTAAAAGTTCTACATGAATAAAGGTAATTGTGGAATTTAGTTGGGAAGTAAATAGTTTTTTGTGAGATTTAAGGTTTTTTTTAGAAAAGAATTACATTCAGAGTTTAAATATACTTTAAATGGAGAGCATAAACTATAAAGATTGCTAAGTTGCTCAAGTGTTGGGCTAGAATGATTTTAGTATCCAATGTATTTTAATACATGGTGTTAACTTTAGCATATTAGTTGGTAAAAATAGTGATATTTTGGACTTACAAATTTTCACGGGTTGATAAATTTTACACGGCTAAAATTTATATTACTTATAAAATGTGCTTCGAAGATTATTCTTTACTATTATGCAATTTTGAGAACACGTTGGATTGCACGTACATGACAAAAAAAAACATTATTAATGTGTACTAAAAATCATAATATTTGTCTTCGAGCTAAGTTTTTGTTAAATGGCAACAAATCATACATTTGTCTTTCATTTTAGATGATCGTACGTGTTTTCTCTAACAACTCAAACTTTGCCATTGAAGAGTACAAATAGTTATATAGTTCCAAATAACAAAAGTCACAAATAAATAAGCAACAAAACACTTATGTAACTTGCTCAAATTAAAATACTACATATGAAAAGACTATGTTAATAAAAACTTTTAATGAAAAAAAATAATATAAATACAAAAGTAATTATAACATTATTAGGCATCTAAATATAGATTCCACTAAAATAATATAAACTAAAGTAATAATAACATTATTAGCCATTTAAATAATAAATACAATGCAACTTCTCTAATAGGTATGTAAATACCATCATATACAACATTACGGATAAAAACATCACCCCCTCAACCACTAGACCGTGCATCGCACGGGTTGAGGTAAATACCATCATATACAACATTATTGGTAAAAACATGACCCCTCAACCACTAGACCGGGCATCGCACGGGTTGAATGAAGCCTCGTATGGTAAAATGTCACAATGGTCAAACACCACAACTGTATTGGTTTACCTAATACGTCTAATCTGTTTAATTCCTATATAACTAAATCATTGTTCCTCACTTCTGAGAGCAAAAATTTGGTAATTTTGGTTTCGTATCTATACTACATATAATGGGTGTATAGTCAAACCTTGAAAAGTGAAATCTTGAAAGTCAAATGTGAGAGAAATACATAGTATAATTAATACTCTTATTAAAACATTTCATTACTTAAAAGTACAATAATGTATTCACATTGTACAAACAAATAAAAGTATATCTACTAAATTAAAAACAACCAATTAAAACACATCTTATTAAAAAGTACAATAAAATTTTCACAATGTACAATTTAAACAAACTACAACATAATCCAAAATATAAAATAATTAAACAAACTAATTAATATTATTTTTGAAACACCCTGAAATGAAAAGTACATGTTATTATACACATTATACAAATTAATAACACACGCAAAGCTTCATACAGTCTAACAAGTTTATGGTATATATAGTTTTGAAAACCGGACCGGACCAAATGGTTCAACCAGGAACCGGTGTCGCCACCGTTCGGCTAACCAAAGAAAAGCCATCCGAAAATGAATCAGAGAGGACCCGTTGAAACCGATACAAACTGGTGGAATTAGGTCTCATCGAGATCTATTTATCTGGTTAACCGTCACAGGGTACCCGCCACCGAAACGTGTTGGTACCCTGCTATACTATATATGAAGAAAAAACCAAAAAGTAAAAAGTGAAAAGTTAGAAATTAAAAAAGAAATGTTGAGAACATATATTTCAAAACGAAACTATTAATACACATCGAAAAACGGATGACCCGGGACGCTTCAAACCCGACGGGTTGACCCAGTTTAATTTGACCCGTTTTCGACCCAACCCATCGGGTTGACTCGGTTTAAATCGACCCGTTTTTCGACCAGAACGGTTCAATCGGTTGAACCACCCGGGTCGAACCGGGTTTCAAAACATTATGTTTAATCCCCAAATCTTCAAACTTTTGTTATTTTTCGTTTATATCCTATAAACTTATTTTTTATCACTAAACGATCTTTCGCTATAAAATTTCGTTGCTATGCACTATATTTGTAGGGAAATCAAACTTGGGGAACAAGCAAGAAAAACTCGTCGAAAACCGACTCAAAATCTAAAATAGGAAACAGACGTGACTAAGGTTACGGCTTAATTGAATTAATCAACTACGGCGTAACTACCACTACGAAAGTAAACTAATTTAATTACTGCGTAATTGATTTTAGACTAAAATACACCGTTGGTCCCTAAACTTGTAGCGGAGGATCGCGATGGGACGAAACCGGGCATAATCATCGCCACAGGTCCAAACAGTAGCAATTAAATGCCAAATCAGTCCCTTTGACCAATTCTCTGTTAGTCAAAGTCTGTTAAGGTTAGGGACATGAGGGTAAACTCGTCATTTCATTTTTTTGCTCTATTTTATTTCATCTTCATCTTCCTCATGGGCTAAACCCAGATTCCGGCGACCTTAATTAAGGAAGTTGGTAATGGAAATTTTGGGATTGATACGACATACCACACTACATCAACATCAACATACCAATCCCGCCAAAGCAGGGTATGGGGTCGATATACCACACGCCACTTATAATGACATGTTATACTATCGGAGGACACTTATGTTTGGGATTGCTTATAGTTATTTATCTGTTGATTGCATCTGTCTAGACCAAGTTCAACTTGTTTCACTGACAAGTAATCAGATATGCAAACTTATTTATAGCTTATCAACTCATGGCTGTCTTGGTACAACTAATAAGCCTTTCTGAGTGTTTGGTAGAAGCTAAACATGCTTAGCTTTTTAGCTAGTTTAAGTTGTTTTATTAAACTGTTTTGGATACACTTATATGAAGGGATTCTGTGTATTTTAATAGAGATACTATCTGCTGCATTGTGTTTTAATACAACATAAACTGATAAAGCTCTTTATGTGAATAAGTATGATATGATGTGCTAAAGATATCAGCTCTCAAGCAGTCGAACTGTCTTATCCAATTAAATTATTCAAACACCTGCAACAGACTACTTATTGCTGCAGATATCAGCTCTTAAGCAGTCGAACTGTCTTATCCAGTTAAATGTGTTTCACATTCTACAGTTGACATGACGGGGCTGAAACACATTTGACAAGTTCGATTACCAATGTAATACTTTAAACAAGGCGGAACACAAACCTCCATTTGCATTGGGTACAATTGGTAATCTTTCATGCTTCTGAGTTTATATAGCTTTATACCCTTCTGTTGCTAAAGAAGAAGGCACCCTTGTAAGTTGTAATACGTTGTTGTTTCAGAATAACATCATGCTTTATGTTAAAGTTGACGAAAGTTTGACCTTATTGACTTATTGTAAAAGTTTGTGGAGTTTATTTGATGCAAGGATGACTGTATGTAGTTCACAGTTGACATATACCTTCTTGTTTGGATCGACAAAAAGGGAAAGCAGCGATTTTTGTTGGTTAAGTGGAGTGTCTGAGAATGACTTAAGTGGAGTGTCTGAAAAAGGGAAAGCAGCGATTAGGCATGTTCACTAGCATTAAGAAAGACACAGTCCACTAAAGGCTTCCGCAAAGTGAACCAAGTATATTTATAACTAGACGTCTGATTTTGAGTGTTATCGGATCTTTAGTTTAAAGAATATTAGTTAATATCTCTTTAGGGTTCAGCTTCTGAGTAGGTTGGGTCATTGCTAGAGCATAAGAACCCTACGTTGATTTTGGGGGTATCATTGCAGCAAGTATATTCAACTACCCGCTTAATCTTGCGTCACTAGCCCATTATGATATATGTATGTAGGTTTTATAAGACGAAATGCTAATTTGCTAAACAGTTTCATATCTTTGAGCTTTCATGCTAGTTTGTCAGATAGAAGTATGATTTTTGATATATAACAGTTGGTTTTCATTTTTGTCTTTTCAAATAAACTGGACCAGCTTTGCCAACTATAACAAAGGCAAGCTAACTGCCTTCTTCCCATTTGTATCAAATTAGTGGTTTCATTGTTTCCTTGCATGTTAGTTTATCAGCTAAAAGTATGAGTTCTTAGTAGCATCATCTATGCTGTAACTGCGTTCATCATGTTTAGAATTCAAAAAGCAAGCTAACTTCCTTCTTTTCAATAAATTTCTGCTTGCAGAAGATAATTTTTTTGGTCCTGTATCGACAAACTTCATTAGACGAGATATACTGGACCGTGAAGCTTCTGACGGAAATCATGATCAGACTATGGATTCAACAGCCTTTTCGATGCATTTTCGTAGCATTGCTAGGTCAGACTCAGAAGTGGAGTTGAAGACCTCAACAGGGGTTCACCTTTCCTTTGAGGAGAAAACCCCAAATCAAGATTCTAATCCCACACATACAGGAAGCTTAATGCTTATGACACAAATAGAGCAAAAAAATGAAATGACGAGTTTACCCTCATGTCCCTAACCTTAACAGACTTTGACTAACAGAGAATTGGTCAAAGGGACTGATTTGGCATTTAATTGCTACTGTTTGGACCCGTGGCGATGATTATGCCCGGTTTCGTCCCATCGCGATCCTCCGCTACAAGTTTAGGGACCAACGGTGTATTTTAGTCGAGATTTTATCAACTACGGCGTAACTACGACTACGAATGTAAACCTACTCAACTACGGCGTAATTGAATTTATCAACTACAACGTAGTTGCTACACCGAACATAAAACGAAATTTAACAAAGATTTACAGCTTAATCTTGGCTTGGGGTTAAGCCGTAGTTAAACCAAAAAAATACTTCTTTCGAACTTGAACCTTGTCCGCATCATTCCGTCTCACTTGAGAAGAACTCGCCCTCGAGTTCTTGCAGTCTTGAGCCTCCAAGGTCTTCAAATCGAGTGGTCTAGCACCATTGGAAAGAATAGCTATCTTTTTCCCAAACCACTTAAGCACATAAGAGTACAAATCTTGAGAGCTTTTCAAGAAGCATTTGTGGATTAAAATGTTTAAGAAAGCTTATACTTGAAGGCAGTATTCCAGAAGTAACCAAGCACCTAGACCGGTTAGTATTTCTAGAGGAGCTAAATTTTTCATCAACAGATATTAAAATCCTTCCAGATAGCATTTGTATGTTGAATCAACTGAAATCACTTGAGATTGTTTTATGTTGGCTTCTTGAGAAGTTACCGGAGGATCTTGGGTGATTAAAATGTTTATAGAAGCTAATCCTAACGGGTTGTAAGGTTTTACAGGATTTACCAAACAGTATTTGTAAGATGAAAAGTCTAATATCTTTACATCTCGATGAATGTAGACGGATTATGAAGTTACCTGAGAAAATTGGACGTTTAGACTGTTTACAAGAGTTGGATATGACACGTTCAGGCATAAGTTGTCTTCCAACGGGCATTTTTCAATTAAAAGGTCCGCGTATTGTTGGGGAAGATCAGAAGCTTCGGTCATTTGGTTTTACATCTGAGATACAAATATCCGAGAATAAAGCAACTGTGAATATTAAAGGCACACAAAGTGGTAGTCTCGAGTCACGTGCTCAAAGGAGAAAACGACTTAAATGGCACCTTCCTCGGTATTTCTTTTAATCATCATTGTTTCAGGTTATTTTTTCTTGTTCTTTTTTGAAATTGCTGAGATAGTAGTTAATATTTCTAGCAAAAATCAAGAATTAATTCATTTTACTGTGTATTTCATTATATTGTGCAACTTCGATCCTTCTCCTTTCGTCATGGCATACCTTTTCCATGCATTAATGATTGTTTTCATGTGCTTAGCCTCTGCTTCTCATCATCTGATTGAACCAAAGGATGATGCTCTCTTCAAATGCCATAATGAGCTGGATGTTCAATCACCGGGCTCAATGGCAACTTCACTGCTGTATCATCTTTTCGCTCAAGTGGTCTCGCGTTAGAGAAATATCAATGAAGATAGTTGTATAAACATCAATATATGATTCTTGGATACATTCCCAAAGTGCAATTGCTTTAATTTTTCTATGAACAAATAGTACTATTTAATTACTATGTAATTGCTCTAAATCATTTCAAAATTTGAAGTAGTATAAGTTATTTTACAGTTGTTTACCAAAAAATAGTTGACTTCTTGATAAAGTCAAACAGTCTTCTTGATAAAAATGATTAGATTTGGATAAAAGGCTGGAAAATGATTCCGTTAATAATAAACTTAAGAAAGTGTTATTAATGCAAGATCATGGACTTGTTTTACTTTGCATTCATATGTACTCCATTCTGATGAAATCATTGAACATTTGAGTCAAACTATTGACTTTCATCTAACTCAACAAACTTTCATAAACTTTTATTAAAAAAACTTATATTAGAGTGTTCACAGAAGTTAGGGTGCTATTGAACACGTTTTTGTAATCAGAATTCGTAAGACGATGGCTTTTAAAAAAATCCAAGTTTAGACAGATAAACAAATCTATTAACCCAAAAGGGAAACATGTTCTACTTGCGATAGTAAACTAGCTGTTTAACAAGTTTTATTAACTTTTGTCACCATTGTGTTGTTTACCGTTGTTGTTACTACTGTTAGCTATATTATTTATTGTTGTATCCATGTTGTACTCAGTACTTACTTTATGGGCTAAAGCACATGCTTAGTTGGCCTCGTATTGTATATTGTATATATATTGTGATAAGGACTAATTGAACGGGACACAACACATTCTCAAACATTCTCATTCTAACATGGTATCAGAGAAGAATACCTAACCCAAAACCTAAACAATTCAGCCGCCGCCTCCGGCCACCGGCTACACGCCGGAGGTTCGGAGGGCTCCCTTTAAACCTTTTCTTTTCTCTTCATCTTAGCCTGCTGGTAATACAAAACAATCAAACTGTGTACTTTTGGAGAAGAAGGTGGAAATTTGATATTAGTTTGCATATTATCATGTTGAAGTTAAACACAATAAGGTTTCATATGTTCGCCCCAACGTGTAATAAGGTTTCATATGTTCACCTTTTTGGTCCTCCATATCGTGTAAAAACTTCGCGTGGGTTTGTGTATTCGTGTTATATTTGTAGATCGGGAAAGATAAAGGTAAAAGGAACAAGTTGTGAGCTCGTTTGAGCCTTTTGTGAACTCGTACGAACCACATTGGGTTCGACCCATGTGTTTCTTGGTTGGGTTTTGATGAACACGGACTTGAAATGATGTTTAAAACTAATAAAACATAAAAACAAGTGTGTTGGTATCGTGTGTTATGTCGTGTTCATGTGTTATTGCATTTTTATCATTTTTGTGAAGTTTTGATTTTAGTTAGATGATGGGTTTTTAATGTTTGATGGTGTTTGGATGTTGTTTGGATGTTGTTTGGTTGTGTTTGGGAAAAGAATAAACCATTAGGGTTTGTTTGGTTGGTGTTGTGAGCATGGAACGAGCCCCAAGGGACCATTAGGGTCCGTTTGATCACTTCTAACCATGAGTGGCTTATTATTGACTAACCAGGGGCCACTCTCCAGCACATGATTCATTCCATCTTCTTCTCTAAATTTGATCAAGTACAACCCATTTTGAGACGCATATCTTTTAGTCCAAACTTACCCCACATTCTAACTAAATTGTACTTAAGCTCATAGTATGACATTTTACAACCAACAAAATGTCCAAAAAATGTTAGCATCCATTTCTTACTACCTTCCAATAAAAGTTCATCATCGAATACAACCACTTCCCTTCCATCATCAATCATAGTAGGTATCAAGCTTAATTTGTTCCTAATGATACTAATAGTAGGTTTGACAGTATCATCAAATGACTTAAGTAACACATTTTCACTCCTACTATTATCAATAGAATTATCATATGAAGCACTATCAGCCTTGTTTTGACATAGTTTCTAATGATACTAATAGTAGGTTTGACAATATCATTAATTTGTTTTTGACAAAAAAAGTTTTGACATAATTTTTGTAAAAGTTTTGACATAATCCGTCAAAATTTTAATTTTTTTAATTAAAAAAAATTATTGTTCAAAATTATAAATTTTTTAATATGTTAAAAAATTAAAATATTAAATTTAAAAAAATTTGTTAAAATATTAGATTTTTAATTTGTTAAAAAAATATTGTTTTTAAAGTTTTGATATAATCTAATTTAAAAAAATAAACTTTAAACTTTAAAAGGTTTGACATAGGTTAAAAAAAAGAAAAAGAAAAGAAAACCTTGTTAAAATATAAGAAAATTTTGATTTAATATGTGATAAGAAATAAGAATAAATATTTACAAAAAATTGAATTAAAAATTTAATACTAATGTTAATTAAATAGTAAAAAAAACAAAAAAGGCTAAAGTTGTTATATGAGACAAACCACATGGACCATATGCTAAGACAAACGAGGGTAAAAATGTTATTTTAACCATTTTTGACGGTCAAACTAACAGAAAAATTGGTCAAGAGACCAAAACCGTAACGGATCAAAACCATAAGGAGGAGATCCGAAAAAAAAGTTTAGGGACTAAATCCAGAAACCCGACAAACCACAAGGACCATTTATGCAATTAACTCTTGAGTTTATTGGTTAATGTTGGAGCTCAGTTTGTGCAGTTCATGACCTTAAACTAGGTCAGTTATGATTCGGGTCATACTTTGGTCGTAACTTGTAAGTGGGTCAAGAAGGTAACCCAAAAGAATAAATGAAAGTTAGTATTTTATTCAAGTTTTGGGTTTTCACACTTTAGTCACAACTCACAAGTACTAAAAGGGTTAAGAAATGAAGAAAAGGGAAGAGTTGAATGACCTCTTATGTCATACCTCCAAATTAGATGAATATTTGTTAGGCTATGACTGATGGTTTAATTACTGAATCCTAATTAATTGCCTCACTACCACAAGGAATTCGAAAACCCCTAAAATGTGGTTTGTTTTGGGTAGAAAGCGGGTCAAAATGATGACCCGGTACAAATGTGGATACTTTGTTAAATTTCATTTAAAGGGAATGAACAAATTAGCTGTTTTAATGGGAAGAGGGTTCAAGCGGATGGTCATTTGTTCACAAATGGCGATGGGTGGATTTGGAATTGGGTTCGGTTGCTGTTGATATCGAGGATTTTTCGTCACCCGAGGATAATAATAATGCTAAAGGTAAATGATATACTATTTTTTGGGATGTTTTATTGAGCTTCTTTCTTTATCTTATTATTGCTTTTTTATCTACTTTTGAGGGTGTTTGGGATTGGTTATCATTTGATTTCTTGAGTGAATTAGCAAATATAGAAGTTTTGCTTAGCAAATTAGTAACAGTTTTTCGTAGGTACCCTTTAGTTGTGCTAGTGTTACTTTGGTAATGTTGATTATCAGTCAAGTTTAATGGTGAAGTAATCCGAATCAGATAGTATGAATCAGCGACTTTGAAATAGTTTGTCTAAAAATGATATCAATCAGTTATCAGGTATTAAGAGTAGTCACTAATGCCTTTTTTAGTAGGTTCAATTTGATTTCATAAAGAGAAAAACAAAGTTTGTGATACTGTATTCTTATCAGGATGAGTTTGGCAGCCAATTCCATTATTTTGAACTCTAATAGTAACGAAACGCAGGACTTAGCTTCTGTATGTTGTGGGTGGATAGACTTACGAGTAACAGTTGATAACTTCATTGTGTCTATTGTGTGATATATTTAGTTATTGTTTTTTGATAATATAGCAAGTCTGGTGTATTTAGTGAATTGGTGCCGTTGAGCACTTGGGTTACAACTTACAACCCCTTTGGACGGTTACTGATGTCTTAACACGAACAAGAAAGCTGTAATCATTACCAATGATTTTTCATATCTAAATATTGAAATGGATGTCATTTTAGCATACAGTGATTTTCGATCAAAACAGTCACGCACTCAATGTTCTTGTAAGCAAATATTCCGACGAAAAGTCTTGTGCTTTTCTTAGCAGCTTTTCGAAAAGCAAAAGAACTGTTGTGGGTGCATTCCTGAACATTTTAGTGCGTTGTACCTGCAGTTTTGGGAACCCACTCCAAATTATTCGATAATGTGTTTGTGTGAGACTGATGCTTTTGTTATTTTCAGTTCAGGTCTTCAGTGGTTTCAAGATTCATCAATAGGTGGCTCCTGGTTCCTTAGTTTAGTGGGAAAGACAACGTATCTCTCCCCTCTGATCTAAAGCTGCTAGTAAAACCAATTAACTAATACTTTACCGACTATTCTTCAACCATTGTTTGTAGCAAATTCTATACGATTTGAATAGTGACTGACATAAAATTTATGTAATGATTATGATATCATTAATGTAACAAGTAATGATCTTTTGAACCATCTTTAAGAAACAAAAAACATGTGCAAGTATGCAACTAACAAAATGTGAAAACATAAATATCATAAGCCTTTTATAAATGGGGTGTGTGTGTATTGGTCACTTGGTTGAATTTCAAAAGTGAATCTTATCTTTCTTTTTTTCATTGACCAAAAGACCATATGAGTGGCTTTTGTTTCTCAACATCAATATTCCACAGCTTTACCCACACAAACACAAATACTTTTTCACATAAGCTCTTTCAACCATACTTCTAATGGCTTCTACTTCAGTTTCATCCATTCAAAACAGCTTTAAGTATGATGTCTTCTTAAGCTTTAGAGGCGAAGACACTCGAAAGAACTTTGTTGATCATCTGTATCATGCTCTAGAGAATAAAGGCATTTACACATACAAAGATGATGAGAAAATCAAGCAAGGGAATATGATCAGTGATGAGCTTATCCAAGCCATTGAAGACTCAAAATTTTATATCATTGTCTTTTCAAAGAACTATGCTTCTTCATCTTGGTGCTTGGAAGAGCTTGTTAAGATTATGGAATGCCGGAAAGGTTTTGGGCATACTGCTTATCCCGTGTTCTACGATGTGGAGCCCACTGAAGTACGCAAACAAAGTGGGTCAGTTGGAGATGCATTTGCAAAACATAAAGAGGAAGAAGTCTGGAAATGGAGGGAGGCTTTGAAAGAAGCATCTGATTTGGCTGGATGGGAGTTGAAAAGCATTGCTAATGGGTGAGTAAATTTCTTCATCATCTAGGCAATATTCTTTGATTTTACTTCTTTTTTATCTATGGTGGGTTCCAACATGGTGTATTTTTAATGGGTAAATAACTATTTATATGAATAATTAATGGCTTTCAAAAAAACATGTTTCATGTCAAATGGGTCAAATGGGTAAATAACTATTTATATCCTAACATGGTGTATTTTTAATGCATATAACCTTAAAGCGCTTTTTATTCACAACCTTAAGATTTTTCTGTATTGCATATAACCTTAAAAGCGCTTTTAATGCATTGAAACGAGTATGTTATAAGTTAGATGTTGAAGGGAAGTGTTTCATGGGTAGACCCAACCTGTTTTACCCGAAAATTTTTACCTTATACCCAAATTTATCCGTTATTCATTTACTATCTAACTGATAGCTGATTCTTTGACATTACTTCATATACAATTGTATGTGTTATATATCTGAAATTTGATTGTTAAAGTAGGATTTTTAACAATCTTGTCTTACATACGTGCATGAAGCTAAATTTATCCAAAAGATTGTTCAAGAGATTTCACTAGAGTTACGCTCCATCAATTTCGGCTTGGATGAAAAGTTAGTCGGCATGGAGACTCGAGTAAAGGATGTTGTTTCATATTTAGAAACCAGTGTTGATGATGTTTGCATGCTAGGGATATGGGGGATGGGAGGTGCGGGGAAGACAACCTTGGCCAGAGCTGTTTTTGAACAAATATCCATTCAGTTCGAAGGTAAAAGCTTTATTGAAAACGTCAGGGAAGCTACAAAAGCCTCTACGGCGGGTCTAAAGAAGTTGCAGGAGCAAGTACTTTCAGAGGTTTTAAAGGGTCAAAACATTGAAGTAAGTAGTGTTTTTTGCGGTAAAAGTGTGATGCAAAGGAGGATGCGTGGTAGAAAGGTACTTGTTGTTCTTGATGACGTCGATCATAAAGACCAGCTTGAGGCGTTAGCCGGTGACTGCAATTGGTTTGAGCCGGGAAGTAGAATCATAATTACAACAAGAGATGAACAGGTACTGGTAGCCCACCGAGTGAGCTTGATTCATAATGTGAATTTGTTATCTCAAGCGGAAGCGGGATGCCTCTTCGGTAGGTATGCCTTTGGAAGAGAGATTCCAACTCAAAGGTACGAAGAGCTATCAGGAAAAGTTGTACAATATGCTCATGGTCTTCCCTTAACGATCAAAGTTTTGGGTTCGTTTCTTTGTGGTCAAAGTGAGCCTTACTGGGTAGATGCTATAGAAAGACTAAAAAAAATTCCATTAAAAGCAACTATGGAAAGATTGGAAATAAGTTTTGATGGTCTAGAGGATGATTACAAAGAAATATTCTTAGATGTTGCATGCATACTAAAAGGTTGGGACAAAGAAGTTGCAATTAGAGTGCTTGAAAGCTGTGGATTTCATGCTGAAGTTGGTTTAAGAGTTCTTGAGCAGAAATCTCTTATAACTTATAATAAACATGAGGAATTGTGGATGCATGATCATTTAGAAGAAATGGGTAGGAATATTGTTCGTCGGTCACACCTTGATGAACCTCAAAGACATAGACGATTGTGGATTAATGAGGAAATTGAAGATATATTGACTAATGACCTGGTAAGAATCAAGTTAGTATGATTTAATTAAACAGAGAGTTAACTACATTTTTGGTCCATGATTTGCTGGATATTTCATTTTTGGTCCAATAGATTAAAAAGTTTTGGGTTTGGTCTAAAATGAAACATCCGTCTCGGGTTTGGTCCAAATTTCTAACTCTGTTAGCATAACTATATTTGACCATTTAATAAAAGGATATTATTGTTTTTTTAAGTGTATTATATTAGACAAAATAATAAGTTACCGTCACTTTTCTTATAAAAAACACATAACAAGTTTTCCCCAAATTTACTTTGTCTCTCTAATAATCATTCAAAAATTCATTAATTCGAATCAAATTATCATTCAATTCGCTTTATATCATCTTCATTCACTCTCAATTTGATTATTTGATCAGTGATTTTGGGCGTTTTGGAAATTTAGGGTTCTGACAAGGGGTTTTATTTTTTCGATTTCAGGGTACCCAAGCAACTAAATGTCTATACTTCCATTCAAAGGATTTGAGTGCAGAAATTACAATGAAAGGTCTAGCTAAAATGAAGAATCTTAGATTTATTCACATAAATCTCCAAAAGGATTATTCTAATAGCAATATTGTTGAATTTGATAAAGTTAGCGAATACCTGCCAAGTTCCTTAAGATATATCTATTGGTTTGGTTTTCCTTTTTCGAGTTTACCGAATACATTTCAAGGAAAATATCTTGTTAAACTTGACATAGAATACAACAATATTGTTCAACTTTGGGAAGATGGAGAAGAAAAGGTATAATAATAGTTGATTTGTTGTTTTTCATGATTCATTATGATCCTATATATAATATCTATTGGTTTGTCATTGCACCAATACTAATTATTTTTTTTTGTACTTATGTTAGGTTCTTCATAAGCTAAGGTTCCTCAGTATCTCGTTTTCAATGTTGAGGACCTTTGACCTTAGGTTGGCTCCAAATCTTGAGCAGTTGGCTATTGACTACTGTTGGGATTTCGTAAAGCTTCATATACCTGCTGATAATCATTCAAAGCTCAAATATCTCTCCCTCAGTGCTTCAAAGTTGACAAACCTTCACCTCGGGAATACTCCTAATCTTGAGAAGCTAATACTCGAAGGCTGTAATGATTTGGTAGAACTTCAAATGCCCGTTGAAAATCTAAAGCTCGAAATGCTCAGCCTCAGTCATTCAAAGTTGAGGACCCTTGACCTTGGGCTGACTCCAAATCTCAAAAGGTTAAATCTTAGAAATAGTTATGATTTGGTGGAAATTAATGCTCCCATTGGATGTCTGGAAAATCTTCTCTTCTTAGACTTAAGTGGTTGTGGGAGGTTTAAGTCTTTTGTGTTTAGCAAATGGTCTCAACGACCTGAGGCTGGTTCTTTATCTGAGTTACATCTGATTGCAGAACCCACTGATGTTTGCCCATTGCACTACAACAATGATTCTCCAAAGTTTCGGTTTTCATGTTATTATAAAGAAAATAAAGCTTCATCGTTTGGAAATCTTGAAAGGCTAATTTCTCTAGGTCTGTGTGCTTGTACAAACCTTGAGAGTTTTTCCCGAAGCATTTGTAGTTTACAAGGTTTTAGAAAGCTTACACTTGAAGGCAGTATTACAGAAGCACCCCGGGACCTTGACCAGTTAGAATGTCTAGAGGAGCTGACTTTTTCATCTACAGAGATTAAAAATCTTCCAGATAGCATTTGTATGTTGAAACATCTGAAATCTCTCAAACTGAATTCATGTTTACTTCTTGAGAAGTTACCCAATGATCTTGGCCAGTTAGAATCTTTAGAGACGCTAATCTTAACAGATTGTAAGCTTTTACAAGAAATTCCGAACAGCATTTGTAAGATGAGATGTATAAACAGTTTTGATCTCTGCGGTTGTATTCGAGTTGTTGAACTGCCCAAGGATATTGGATGCTTAGAAGGTTTGAAAGAGTTAGACATAGTAGGTACAGGCATAACCCATCTTCCACTTAGCATTTTCCAGTTGAGAGGTCTGCGTATTTTTGGGTTGATGACGATGAAATAGTCTGCTACATATAACCTATACTAACACATGCCAAAGGAGCCAATACATGAAGAACAATTTTTATAGGTACTTTATTTTGAAATTTTAAATTGATTATGGCGATACTCATTGTTTCTGCAATTTATGTGTTTAACTATGATTCTAACAATTTAACCATTTTCTGCTATTAGAAGATCCGATCAGCCGGAAGCAATCGTCAATCAACGCATAACAGATAGCCAAGTGAACTCCGATCGGGTAAGTTATTAAGCAATTTCCCAAATCGAGTGGATTCAGTAGGGTATGGTCTATCATACAGATTTTACGTTTTTCTAATATTTTGTTTCAACTTGATCTTTCAAGGTCCAGTGAGCAGGAAGCAATTGCCACTCAGCTCAGAAGGTGATCTAAATCTCATATCTTTCCGCACCTAAGTAAGATTGTTTGTAAAGAAGTGTTTCAAAGTATGATTGTCATGTTACCTTTCAGTATTAGTACTTTCAAATGTATACACTGTTAGATCAAAGCTATAATCTCAACTTGGATGCTGTACTAGTACTTATTACTTTAAACCAATAAAGAATTTGAACATTATTTTAGTTCATGGAGCTGAATAAACACAGTTGACTTCTTAGAAAGTCAAACTCTGTTCTTGATGAAAATGTTCTATGAGGCTGGAGATGATCATGTTAATAATTAACTTAAGAAAGTGTTATGAGTGACGTAAGATCATATACAAGTTTTGATTCACATACATAAGATTTACATTTGTATGAAACCATAAAACATAAAAGCATTTGACTTTTGAGTCAAACTACTGGCTTTTATCAAATTTCGCTCAGATTTCCATTGAATTGTATCTTGCCATTGTGTAGTCATATTGTGTCTTTGTCATGGTTGAGCTACAAACCGTAGAATGTTAAATTTCTAAAACAGTTTAACATACTGAGCTAACACAAACTGTCACTTACAACTAAAACCATACTACCATTGACTACGTAAGTGATATTGTTGTGATACTAGAGTCTAAAAGGTTTGTACCTTTATCGTAAAATTGAGGAAGATGATACCGTACAGGACATGGCACTAAGCTTTGTTCCTAATAACTTAGCTTTTTTTTTGTTAAAGTACATGGAACTGGTTTCATGCAGCAGAGTTGACTTCTTCTGAAAGTCAACTGCGTTTTTGAATTTTAAAAGAGTGGGAAACTTGTATGATAAAATGATTTTTAAAAGCTAAAATTGGTACTTAAATTTAGTTTAGGTAGAAAGCGGGTCAGAATCATAACCCAGTAAAAAAGTGGATACTTTGTGTTAAAATTTTGGTTTTTCACACTTTGGCCACATGGCTTTTAATAAAAGGTTTATTTATTTGCACTTTGGCCACAAGGCTTATTAAAGTGATGTCAAAGTTAGATATATATGACCCTCCAGATGCAATCTTGGATCTTCTCGTGTGTTGCAAACTCCCTGGATAGGATCGAATCGGGTTTGAGTAGCTGATGGGAAGGTTATTGTTAATGATGATGATGATTTGATGTAGTTTTGAGGGTGTTTGGGATTGCTTATCCAAATATGTTTATTTGGTTTTGTGAATGAAGAAAGTTCTTTTAAGTTAAGCATTTTGAAACTGCTTATTCAGCATAATTTCTTTTAACGGGAATGTGTAACTTAGCAGTTTTAGTAAGCCCAGTTTTAGTAAGCAAATTAACATTTTTTATAAGTAATTTTATAAGGACTACTTATGTGTGCTAGTGTTTAGTGATTATGATATAGTTTGCCCTCAAATAGTCACAATCTGTTAGCCTGCATTATCCGAACACCAGAATTCTTGGTTATTTGCTGTTTCAAACCGTAATAACTAGATATCAACAGCAATCCCAAACACAGGCACAAAGCGCAGAGAACAATAAATAACTACAATTATTTTAACAGGTACTTTCTGTGTTTTTAATAAACCTGTGTGTCTTTAATGTGTATGTTTTAATTGATCTTACAGTGATTAATGTTTCTGTATTTGATGTGTTTTATAATCAATCCTAACAAGTTATCCATTTCCTGCAATTAGGAGTTTTTATAAACGTGAAGCAATCACTAATCAGCAATTCAGCACACAAGGTGATTTACGATTTAACCTACATGATAATTAAGTGTATGTGAATAGACGGAACTCACCCTGTGTAAAATCATTAGTAAAATTTCTAACTCGAATTGGTTGTTGGTAATATTTTGTCGTGTTTAATGAGGCTATTTTATATCTTGAGTAGAGAATTTTCATTTGCTTACTTTTATTCTAGTGTTTACCAATGAACTAATCACCACCATCCATTTGGTTTGATCTAATGGTTGTGATTAACCTAAGATTTAATATATAAACCTAAGTCTATGTATTTTTCTTGTCTTTTTGTCGTCTTTTTTTAATGGTTTTTTATTAACGTTTTTCTTTTTTCTAATTAATTTTTTTTTTTAATTCACGTTATTCACGCTTTTTTTAATTCGCGTTTTTTTTCTTCGCTTTCATACATTTTCTTTTGTTTCCATACGCTTTCGTCCATTTTCATACGTTGTCATACATTTTCCGGCCCAGCTTACGCTGGCCCATTATTCATTCGTTTTGGTTCGTTTTCATACGTGTGTCCGTTTTCATGCATATTCGTCTGTTTTCTAACGTTTTGTCCGTTTAATACGTTTTCGTCTGTTTTTAAATGTTTTCGGCAGTTTTAAGACGTTTCATACGTTTCAGAATATCACCACAAGTAATATTTTATCACAAATGATATTCTAAATATCACAAGTGATACTCTGTGATATTCAACTAATGTTTTGTAATATGAAATCACAAGTGATATTCAGAATATCACAAAGTGATATCTAGAAAATCACAAGTGATACTCATAATATCACAAAGTGATATTCAGAATATCACAAAGTGATATTTAGAAAATCACAAGTGATATTCAGAATATAACAAAGTGATATTCAAAAAATCACAAGTAATATTCGTGAAAACACAAAGTGATATTCGAAATCACCGTGATATTCTCGAATATCACAAAGTGATATTCAGAAAATCACAAGTGATATTCTAAATATCACAGAATATCACTTGTGATATTCACTAACGTACGAAAACAGACGAAAAAGTAAGAAAATAGACCAAAACGTAAAAAATGGACGAATACGTATGAAAGCATAAAAACACGTGAACGGACGAAAACATATGAAAAATGGACAAAAACGAAAGAAAACTGATGAGAACGGACGAAAACATATGAAAACGAATGAAAACGGACTAAAACGTATGAAAACGAACGAAACATATGAAAACGGGCGAAAACGTATGAAAACGGACGAAAGTGAAGAAAAAAACACGAATTAAAAAAAAAGTGAATAACGTGAATTTAAAAAAAAATGTGAATTAAAAAAAAAGTGAATTTTTAAGAAAAAGACAAAAAAATATAAATAAAAAAGAAAGACAAAAAGACAAGAAAAAAAAAACATGGACTTAGATTTATATATTAAATCTTAGGTTAATCCCACCATTAGATCAAACTAGATGAATGGTGGGGATTTGTCTATTGGTAAGCAAGGATTTGTGGGTAAGCAAATAAAGTGACTCGTGTTCAGTAGTTCCATTACATAATAACGTTGGAAAATTCAAATTGGGACAAAAAGTTAAATATAGTTGTCAAAATCGCGATCCTGATCGTAGGATCGTACGATCCTACACACAAAAAACGATCAAGATCTTAACAAGATCGTAACTCAAGTAGTATCGTATCACGATCGTAGGATCGCGCGTAGGATCGTAGAATCGCCTATTATTAATTTTATTTTTTATTATTATTCTTTTTTCGCGCTCGCAAACAATAGAAATGAAAAGAGGTGAGAAATAGTTGCGCTTCACTTTCTAAAATGTTAAACATTTGCACGTACATATATACTTAACTCGCCATTTAGGGCTCATTTGGTTTGTATATGGGTTTAAGATTTGGATTAGGATTGTGATTTGAATTTGAATTTGAGGTGAGAGAAAATATTATATTTAATTTGATATGATTATTTAAATAGTCAATGAAGTACTTAATAATTAAATTTATTATTTTATTAGATATAAAGAAGAGAGATATAAAGTGAATTGAAAGTTGGCCTCACACATCTGTTAAAACCCGACCAACTTGTCTACTTTTATACAACCTCAAATATTTTAGCTCATTCCTAATTTTGAGACCACATTCACATACCAAACAACCTTTTTCACCATCAACCCCAAATACAAATCCATAATCCACAAGCCAACCAAACGGCCCTTAGTTCTTTCGTCTACGTAACATATCATCTATACTACTAATAGACTTTTAAAAGCCATGCCCCGGGCACAATGTAGTGACTAAATGAAAAGGTGTTTCTGAATATACAACAAGATTTATTTACGATTTCTTGTTTCATCTATCTACATTATAAGTCTCTTCGCAGTGGGAGGTCGTCCTAGTCGGTCGACCGACTCATGACTGGGTAGCCACCATTGCTGGTAGTAGCTGTTTGTGTGTCAGTCGGCTCCTAAACAAGCAAATGCTTCGTGGTCTCGACTGATAACTCACTTCACCAAAAAAACCAAAAAATGTACTCTTACATTAAAAATAACACTTTTAACTTTTTTTAAATTTAAACCTTTTACCCTATAAATACATCATTCATTTCACCATAAAAAAGAAACAGGACAAAGACAACTTCAATGATTCACGATCGACGAGACTTTGCCCCCAAAGCTACAAGAGAAGCTAATGGAGATGAAGCAAGAAATCAAGGAATATTATAACTTAGATGATTAGTTTAAGTTTTTAATTATTATTTTAATATTTTAATTTTATTTGAATTATTATGTAATGTGTTTTAGTATTAATGAATTTTAAATTCGTAATTAAAAAAGTTGTAAAAAATGATAAAATAAATGTCGGTCTCGTGTGCCTAAAAGGTCGCCTATATGTATAGGAGAGAGAAAGCTGTGATGGCAAGAAAATTAAAGGTCGTTAGGGTCAATGTTGTGGGTAGCCTGAATGGCTACGAGTTGTATATTCTTTTTTTTTTTGAACGAGTTGTATATTCATCAAACACTTTTTGCAACATATCTTAGGCCCCATTAATTTGGAGGCTTTTAGTAGTTGCTCATTCCCAATAAATACCATGCCAAGTACTCATAATTAATAGTAATTCCCACCCTTAATAACGATCTTGTCAAGTGATTACCAATGATCATCAGTTATAGACGAAGCCTAGAACCAAACTTAAGAAAGTCTTACCACAACCAAAGAGACTTTACCAAATAAATAATCAAACCACGAATTTGAGTTCTACCTTTGATCTTTTTATGATCAAAATTAGTTGTGAAATTATATCATGAATTTTAAAATTGCGTATTTTCCAAATTTGTTTTTGCTTGTTTTGAAGCAGATGCACTTTGTATTATAAAAAGTGTTGCATATATATGATTTTTTTTGATAAATAACTAGATTTTGATAAATATACAAGGAGTTGCATATATCCATTTTTTTTTTTACTGAATTCAAGATAATTTCTTCAGACATACTTAATTTGAGATTTAATAAATAAACTTATTGACAAAATCTTTTACGGAGTAGTATTTTTGTGTTACCTACAAAGGTTAGGTTTAATAACACAAGTAACGAAATGTGCTCTCTTTAAAACGACGTTTTCGTTGAAAAAAACCACCCCCACCCAACGCCTCTTGAACCTATTTTGACCACAGGCCGATCATATGCAAGACCGACTTGGGAGAGAGTTGTGTGGTGGTAGTTATTATTAGTTATATTTATGTATAGGGTTTTATGACAGTTAGGTTACCCAACTTTGCGACTTTGTTCGCTAAAGTTACCCAACTATTTTTTGTTCAATTGGGTTACTGGAGTTTACGGGTTTGACATTTAGGTTACTCGAAACCAGAAACGTGTTCGTTCAGGTTACCCAAAAAAACAGAACCTGAGTTGAGTTATCATGGTGTCCACGTAAGCTTTTGTAGCCCCATTGTCCAACTCAGATATCCACTTACCATTACTAAACAGATATGTTACTCAACTTTCGATTTTATTCGCCTAAGCTTATCAAGTTCTTTTTTTTGTTCAATTCGGTTACTAATATATATTTATTTACATGGCTAGCACTCTCCTCTTTGCTTGATCACAAAACTCATGGAATAGTTTAATTAGTTTAATTTATCGTTTTAGTAGTTATAATTAAATCAAATCAAAACACCTTTGAAACTTGTAAAAATCACAAGTTGTTGTACGTTTTCATCCGTTTTTATACGTTTTCATACATTTTAAAAGAATAAGCAGTTTTTTTTTTTAAAAATTATTTATAATAAAATTAAAATTACTTTTTTTTTTTTAGTTTTATTATAAATTTTTGATTTTTTATAAAATTTAAAAAAAAAATAAAAAGTAGTTTTTCTAATTTATTACAATAAAATTAAAATTTTTTATTTTATTAAAAAACTCAAACTCCCAAATACAAGAATATGATTATTCAAAATAAAGGATACATGACTTATGGTTTTAGTGGCTGAATTCTCATTTTTATTTAAATGAATGAATACGGTTTATAGTTTATGAATGTTTAGGTTTTAATTTCATACGTTTACGTTTTTAATTATTTATGTAACGTTTTTAATTTATGATGTTGGCCGATGTGTTTAGTGAGTGAGGATGTTTTCAGGTGACCGATAAAGATAACCTAAATTAATAAAGTTGCATAGTTCAAGAACCTAATTGAACAAGAAAAACTTTAGTAACTTAGGTGAACAAATTCGCAAAGTTTAATAACTTATTTGTATAAAAACCCTTTATATAAAGATTATTTTTAAATTAATAAAATAAACGTCCGTACTGCCAGCGTGGCAACCGGTATCAAAGGTTAAAAATAGATCGGTCCCTAATTTGTCCGGTAAATCATAGTCCAATACCCTATTTGCACAAAAATAAAGTTTGGTAACTTAGACGAATAAAGTTGGAAAGTTGGGTAACCTGTCTGATATAAAACCCTTATGTATAAATGAGATATGTTTAGATTTTTAAATTGGTAGTATTACCACATCTGATTAGCGGTGGAATAAAAATGTAATGTAATGTAACACTAAGTTAACGATAATAATATTGATCACCGTCAAAATACTTATTTTTAAATACTCGTAAGCAATCAAAGTACTTGTTTTAAAGTAAAAACATAAACCATGTAAGTTCCAAACACCCCACAAGTGCACAAATCAAAACGCATAACCATGTAAGTCCCAAACACCCCACAAGTGCACAAATATAAAACCGGTGAATTTATTTTTTTAGTCACAACATCAAAATAAAAAAAAAAAAAAATCATAATTTGAAATATTGCTATCTCCCTAACCCTTCTTACCCTCCATATACCCGCTTTGTTGACAGAACAAAATAGTTGCTGATTTTTTTCGTTCTATGTCTTTTCTCATTTACTACTTTTTTTAACTTGTTAAAATTTATATTTTATGTTCTGCATTTTTTTCGACAATTTATCGACTTTATAAACAGGACAAGATTGTCTTATTATTTATTTATTTTTTTACGACTTATAACTTATCAAACTTTACATTTTGTTTCGTTTTATTATTTCACGAGTTTATAATAAAAAAATTATAAAAGTAAAATGTCATGGGTGAAAACATTCTTACACATGCACCATGCTGCCATACATTTCATTTCAACAAAAAACAAACCCCCCCTGAGGTATAATGATTTTGCATTTGATTGATCTGTTAATTAATTTTCGAGGGTGTGTACACTTGTTTTAGTGATATTTCCATGGTATGCACCTAAAGTATAATGATTATATAAAACTCAAATTTCATTTTTTTTACACTACTAACAGATTACCCTCCTATTGTTGTAGATCCGCCCCTGGTGGTGACATCTTGGTAGGAGCGATGGTGAATAGAGGGTGGTGGTGGGTGTGAGGTTAAAGAAGGGATGTGTTTGGATTAGGGTATTATTTTTAATTAAGGGGGTTTTTGGACAAGAAATGATGAAAAGACGAAAAGGCCCTTGTAGTTAACGAAAAAAACTAGCGACTGTTAGGAAAAAAGGACCAGACGCACAATAAAAACAAAACCCGCCAAAACACATTTCCAAAACCCCCAAAATACAAAAAATCTTACAACACGCTAATCAAATTCATCATATAATCACATTAATCAATCATAATGGGTGATTTTGAAGCACCTTCATTCTCATTGGGTTTCGACTTCGATTTCGACGATACACCCGAACCCCAAACCACACCGAATAATACATCCAATCGTGATTCGGTAGATGTTCCAGTAGCTGCTGATGTGAAGATAGTTGTTGATAGTGATGATAATGACGAGGAGTTTGAGATTGAGACGCTTAGTGTTGCTGATTTAGATGATGGTGAGAATGAGGTGGAGGTAAGGCCAAGATTGAAGCGGTTACGACGCGGGTTGTCGGGTTCGACTACGGTGGATTTGGATTTGGGTTTGGGTTTGGGTTTGGGTAAGAGTAGAGTGGATTTGGGTTCGGTTGTTGATGATGATGATATCGAGGATTTTTCGTCGCCCGAGGATAATAATGCTAAAGGTAAAAGTGATTGATATTTCTATGTGTGATTGTTTACTAGAGTTTGTTTGTTAGTTATAATATGATACGATGATTAGGGGATGTTTGGGATTGCTTATCCAAACTCCTTATATGATTTCGTGAGTGAATTAGCAAATATAAAACTTTTGATTAGCAAATTAACAGTTTTTCGTAGGTACCCTTTAGTTGTGCTAGTGTTAGTTTGGTAATGTTGATTATAAGTGAAGTTTAATGGTAAAGTAATTGGAATCAGTATGAATCTGCAACTTTGAATACTTTGTCTAAAAATTATATCAATCAATTTACATCCATCTAAACACTAAAATTAACTGGTTATTTGCTATTTCAAAACATAATTATTTTTGGTGAATTCCTGATTGAAGTCTGATTGTAGCTACTGTAGCGACTACTGTAGCATGGATCAGGTTTTAGGGTCATAGTTGGAGTCCTAGTCCAACTCGTCAAACTATTAGTTATCTATCAGGTTATGTTTTAATATGTAATCCTAGTTATAGTACAACGCGTATAGGATAGTCTATATATACCGTGAAGGGTAGGGATTCTCATTGTATCGTATTGGAGTTTTGAGTTAAGTTTCTTCAATATAACAATTATTGTTCTTCTCTTTTCCTGTATTGTGTTTGCTGCGTGTAGCTTTCTATACCTCAATTGGTATCAGAGCTTGTGGTGAATCGTGGAGGATTGTTGCCGCGTCTAAGGGTCACAATCAGCTTCCATTATCTGATTGATTACAACATCCTGGGAACCTGCATTGGACGAGCAAACAAGAACCTCAGAACCTGCGATTTAGGGGTTAAACAGGTCTGACACTTGTTGGATTAAATCCTGCGATCAAGAGGTTTAGTCGCGTGAGTGATCAGAGTGTTGTGGGTGATTTGGTGCTACGTTGAAGGGTTACAGATACATACAACCACGTTCTTTACAAACCTGTGATCAGTGGTTTAGACATGGAGTGATTGTGTACTGTAGCGAATTAGGGTTAGAGCAACCCTCAAAACAAATCGACTTCAAGACTTGTGAACATGTTGGTTTAATTAAGTCGTGTGATATCTGTATTTTGTTCATTAATCAGTTTATAAATTGATTAAAGCCCAGCCCAATTAAATACAGGAAGTTGGAAAAGTACTAAGGCTGTTTATTGTCCCACCACTTGTTGAACTTTATCTAGCCAAGAATATAAGGGCTGGAAAGTTCACCATTACAAACTTATACACGATCAAGAACTAGAACCAGGATGACCAGAGATCCATCAGGTTCTAACCCACCACCACCACCCACAAAAGAATCAAATTTGACGTTTCACTGCCCGATGTTAACGTCAACTAACTATACCACACACCATCCAAACAACCATATCCATTAATTTCAACTTATTGACCCAATACCATATAACTTACTTTTGTTGTAATTTACCCTTAATCCGGATACCTCCTTGAAACACTTTAGGATGCACATAAGAGACTTAGCATTCTCTCTATTCCATTCACCAAAAAATATTGTGTCATATGCATATTATAAGTGAGACACTGTGACATTACTCGCGCCAACTCTAACCCCTCTAAAAATAGCGTTTTCCACCGCTTCATTACAATCGCATTTAAGCATTCCACCACCAAAATAAATAGAAAATAGGGATGTCAAGGGCGAGAAAAATCCCATAACCCACCGGTACCCGCAACGTGATGGGTTGGATCGTGGGGTGCAAAAATGAACCCCACCAGCGGATGGTGGGTAAGGTATACCCGTTGTGGTTAAACCCGTCACTCCCGTTTTAAAATACTTGCGGATATAATTTTCAAAATACCCGTGAACCCACTTCTTTTTTTTAATTAAACTTACACTTATTATATAACTTAAATATTTTTGAAGTTACTAGCTGATATATTTAATAGTCACCTAAACCTATTAAAAATGGAGCACACTAATCGTCCGTTTTAAATTCCAAGACTATAAGAAAAATATAAGTCATCTAATATCAAATATATACACTTAATATCTCAATCTTCAAGCTCCTGTCTTTTTATTGTTATATTCTTAAAAATTATAGAGTTAAGAACACTCTTACATAAGAAAAATAACATAAAAGTTGCATTGTTGGTTATCGATGTATTGTATCAACATCAATGTATGATACTCTGGTTGTTTTCTTTTCTATTTTCTTCCAAAAAACGTGTTTTCATATTATTTGTTCAAAAATGTTCTTAGGTCAATTCAGGTACGCATAATGTTCTTTGATTAGTTTTGAACACAAAATAGCCCAACGCATAACATCTTTAGAGTTCTTTGAAGACGAAGAGTTTTCACTTCAGTGATGAGGCGGTTCAACAGTTGAAGCACAAGAACCAAAAGAAGATGTCCATGTTAGTTAGGTTTGACAATACTTCAATATCCTTATTCTCACTTGAACGAAGACACTTAAAAAATATCTAAGTATGCAATAATCAAGTGCCGGGAAAACCCTAAAAGCAAAAGTGAATAAAGCAAGTCTTCATAGGAGTTTCAGCACCTTTCCAAGAGTTGGTAAACTAGTGCAAAAGGTGTCAATATGGTTCCGTAAAGAAGAGTTTATCCCTTACCTAAAGTAGAAGCATTTAGTGCACTATTTACATAAGCATTGAATGCAAGATACGTATCTATAATACCTTTTAGGAAGGAAAATGATTTGCACACTTACTTTTTTTATTGGTAAACTCCACCTTATGCAATAACATGTTGTATTGTATATATATACTGCATTAACTGGTTGTACACTAGAGTATGCAAATCAAAAAGCAATGTGTGCAAATCATCTCCCTTTTAGGAAACCCTAATTCCCTACCAATCCAATGGTTGGAGCACTTGTGCTTGATTCAATTGACTCAAGTTCAAGTCACATCCTTGGCATTTGCTTCATATAGGTACCCACCTCCGCAAAACCTATGGGCACACTATAGAGACTTTGTGGAATAAGAGCTCAGGGGTCCGAGTCTTGGCTTGTGCTCACTCCAATTGGTTCCACACTAGGCTAGGAGAGTTTCCGGAGCTATTTCTTGTAGGGTGGACAATGGCTTGTGCCAAAAGGCACCCGGGGTCAGGGTGTTCCCGCTAATCTACACCTTTTGTGGAATAAGTGAATGTTTATGGTGGAGTAAAGGCTAACTCTTATAATTAATGTGATATAAATTCAAGAGCATTACTCTTGTTTGAACTTAGGTAACTCAAAAATCATTCACCGAGTTTACTCCCAAACGGTTTAAAATTGTGATCACACGATTTGGAATTGTGAGTAACGGTCAAGAACAAGGGTAATTGAGGATTTTATGGTTTTTAACGGTGAAAAATGGAGGGAAAGTAGTTAGGGGTTTGTTGGAAGAAAGAGAAAGGTTTTTTAATTCTAACTACACATATTTTTGCATATAGTAAATTCATTTGGTCTTCAATGTTAAGTTTGAGTTTATTATTGGTTAATGTTGGAGCTTAGTTTGTGCAGTTCATGACCTTAAACTAGGTCAGTTATGATTCGGGTCATACTTTGGTTGTAACTTGTAAGTGGGTCAAGAAGACAATCCGAGAGAAAAATGAAGTTAGTATTTTTTTTTATTTAAGTTTTGGTTTTTCACACTTTGGCCACAAGACTAAAAGGGGTAAGAAACGAATAAAAGAAAAGAGCTAAAGGACCTCTTATGTCATATACCTCCTCCAAATTCATTAACAGATGATGGATTTGAAGTTTGAAGCCCTTAAACAAGTCTCTCAATCTTTGTTAGGCATAATAATTGAAGGTAATATTAATATTAATAGTAATTGCTCATAAGCTATAACTGATGGTTTAATTACTGAATCCTAATTAATTGCTACACTATCACAAAGAATTCGAAAAGCCCCCAAAATGTGGTTTGTTTTGGGTAGAAAGCGGGTCAGAATTATGACCCGGTACAAATGTGGATACTTTGTTAAATTTCATTCAAAGGGAAACAAATTAGTTTTTTTTTAATGTGAAGAGGGTTCAAGCGGATTGATTGGGTTCGGGTGTTGTTGTTGATGATGATGATATCGAGGATAATAATGCTAAAGGTAAATGATATACTATTTTTTGGGATGTTTTATTGAGCTTCTTTGTTTATCTTATTATTGCGTTTTTATCTACTTTTGAGGGTGTTTGGGATTGCTTATTATCTGATTTCGTGAGTGAATTAGCGAATATAGAAGTTTTGCTTAGCAAATTAGTAACAGTTTTTCGTAGGTACCCTTTTGTTGTGCTAGTGTTACTTTGGTAATGTTGATTATCAGTCAAGTTTAATGGTGAAGTAATCCGAATCAGCGACTTTGAAATAGTTTGTCTAAAAATGATATCAATCAGTTATCAGGTATTAAGAGTAGTCACTAATGCCTTTTTTAGTAGGTTCAAATTGATTTCATAAAGAGAAAAACAAAGCTTGTGATTATGTATTCTTATCAGGATGAGTTTGGGAGCCAATTCCATTATTTTGAACTTTAATAGTTACGAAAGTTGGAATTAGTTTCTGTATGTTGTGGGTGGATAGGGGGTTGTCGGGTTCGGCTACGGTAGATTTGGATTTGGGTTTTGGTTCTGGTAAGAGTACAGTGGATTGATTGGGTTCGGTTGTTCGGCTAAGAGTAAATGATACTATTTTTGTTTAATGTGATTGTTTATTAGAGTTGCTTTGTTATTTATGAACTTATGATATGATACAGATCAGGGGATGTTTGGGATTCTTTTATTGATCTTGTTTGTTTATCTCATTATAGCTTTTCTTTATCTAGTTTTGAAGGATTGCTTATCCAAACTGCTTATATGATCTCGTGAGCGGATTAGCAAATATAATAAGCAAATTAACAGTTTTTCATAGGCACCCTTTAGTTGTGCTAGTTTTACTTTGGTAATGCTGATTATCAATCGGTATAAGTTTCAGAATCACAATCGAGTATATGTTTGGTATAAGTTTCGGAATCATAATCCGTATATGTTTCATTTTAGGATAGAATGATTACATGGAATGGATCTAAACCAACCTCTTGTGAGTGGTATGGAGTATGTAAATTATTAAGGAATGAGTCCATAACTTGAAACCCATATATGTAAACCAAACATGTACAATCATAGTCATCATCATTCCCTCATTCCCATACCTCCCAACCAAACGCACCCAATGATATCATGATCACAATCAATTCCAGACACTAAGATTAACTGATTATTTGCCGTTTCAAAACGATATTAAGAGCAATCCTAAACACCACTAATGCTTTTTTCAGTAGGTTCAATTTGATGTCATAAAGAGAAAAACAACGTTTGTGATTCTGTTTTTCTTATCGGGGCAGCCAATGACATTATTTTGAACTCTAATAGTAACGAAAAACTGGACTTAGTTTCTGTATGTTGTGGTGGATGGACTTACGAGTAACCGTTGATTACATCATTGTGTCTATTGTGTAATCTATTCAGTTAGTCTTATGAGAATGTAGCATGTCTGGTGCATTTAGGGAATTGGTGCCTTTGGGCACTTGGGCTACAACTTACAACCCCAATGGACGGTTACTGATGTTTTAACATGAACAAGAAAGCTGTAATTGTTACCAATGATGTTTCACATCTGAATAACGAAATGGGATTGTGTTTATTAACAGGGGATATCTTATGTAATCCATCATCCCACTTTGTAACTTATTACTGTATTTAGCAGACATAAACGCTTAAATATGCAGCAATTTGGGATTCTTTTTGATCTAAGAAAGATCACAAAGATATCCACGTTGATTAACTTTGCGTGTAAAGGGATGGTATTTGTGCTAGTTTTATGATTTATAAGATTCCATAAAGTAATTTGCAGTCAGACGTATCTCAAACCAGTGTTCTAATTACTGTCACGTGCGCTTGTTTATCATTCCCATATTCACTGGTTGTTATTATTGCTAAATGCAGATGAGACTCTTCCAACACGACACTATTCGGTCAATAACAGTTCCAAATTCCCGCTTACCGGACTAGGTGTTTTGACCACAGAATCAGGAAAAAGAAAGAAAAATCTCTCAAATGTCTCAAATGCGCCAGAATCCGTAATCAGAAGCTGCAGCAAACAACCGTTTCCAAAGTTAAATGTGAGTCCTCTTAGAAATGACTGGCAAAGCTGCTTACATTTACTATATTGACATGTCTTTTAGCTCAATATTACAACTTTCGTTAGTGGGAAAAGGAATTGCCACCCCTGATGTGAATACAATTTTCTTTTACTTTCAAGTTTATGTAAGTAAAATGGGCAAGAAATGACTGGCAAAGCTGCTTACATTTACTATAAAAAGGTACTTCAGCTCAATTATATCTCCCAACTTTCTCACATTGTTTTGCTTTATAATTGTCAAACATTGTTTTAAACTTTTATTTTTTGTGTGTAAATATGATATGAGCTAAGTAATAATGCTTTTGTCATTTAGCGAGTCTAATTTAATAATCATTGAAGAATATCTATTGTTTTGACAGGAGAGTGGTGGATGTTTTAAAAATAAAAAGGCTAAGAAAACTTCCATTAAGAAGAAATGAGTGTTGACTGTGTCTTACATGTGGGATTAGTGAAGTTTCTGAGATGGCTCGGTACCGAAAAACACAGGAAATTAAGGAGAAGATTTTTAAAATTTAACTTGTGGTCCACACCTTTTTACTAATAAACATATTTTAGACCTGAATTTAGTGTTTCTAAATAAGAATTTGAAGCTTTTTAAGTACTTACATTTATGATTGGATATCATATTGGTAGAATTAAGTTTGAGCTTAAATGTTAGTTTGAGTTTAAAGTAGGATTGTTTTAGTTTACTAATACATGTTTTATTTTATTGAATATATGTATAAATAGAATTTGACTAGTTATATGATGGAGTACAGTCAAAATAATTGACCCTTTAAGAAAGTCAACTGTGTTTTCGATGAAAATGCTGGGAGTTTGATATGGATTTGGAGTTGATCATGTACAAATGAATCTATGAAGATTTTACGACTGATGTATGATCATACACAATAGTTTGGGTTAAAATCATAAAAACAAATACATTTGACTTTTTTAGTCAAAATATTGACCCATGGTATTTACCCCCAAACTGGAGTTTTGTTAAATGAAATAAAAATTGAATAATGAATGAATGATTTCATCAAATATGAGATAAGGTGAAATTTAAGGTAAATTTTTGCTTATACCTTTAATTTGTATTCTAAACCTTTAATTAGATGGTAAGACATTTGAGCTTTTATTTTTGTTGAATTGAAGCTCCATTTATGCATGATTAGTAGTGTATTTGATGGTTGAATATATAAGGTTACATTGCATGTTGAAAACGGAGCTTGATTTTATTTGTTTCTTCAGATCTTGGGTCAAAACTAGGTAAAGAGATGACCCATGAGAAAACTGAAGTTTTGATTTTCACATATTGACCACACATGTTATAAACAATCAAGTTTATTTCAAAGTCAGTTTTGCTAGTTATACTTGAAGCCCCTCAACGACTTGTTAAATGCTTATTTAGCCGCTTTGTACTTTCAGATATACCGTATCTAATAAACGAGTTAGTTTTGCTAGATATATAATGAATATATGAAACCCCTCAACAAAATGCTAACTACCTTTTTAGCCATTGTGTACTTTCAAATATACCATTTCTAATAAATGTGTTAGTTTTATGAAGAAATATGTGACAAATCACAATTATACGTTGATAAATCTAAGTTAGTACTATTGTTAAATATATGTACATACTTCGAGATGGTTAAGGTGTTAGACATGTAATTTAAATATTTAATAAGATATGACTAGAAGATTTTGTATGTTTATGAGCTTTATGTCATCGTATTTAGCATTAGAGTATGCAATGGGTAATTTGTGTTCATGTCGAAGTAAAATATGATGATGATCAATCCAAGAATCTCCGAGTAAAGACTTCTTCGAAATAGACTAGGACTTATGACTATAATTCTTAGTCATTAGTGACAAGAATATTTACCAATATATATGTGGGGAGAATGGGAAGTATAGGCACAAGTTGAAGCCCGGATCAATAAGGTGCTTGAGGTTAGTTTATCTTTATTTCTAAAAATTATTATTTTCAGAAATTGTAGTGATTGAATTTTGTAAATCAAAAGAAAAAATGAGAATTGCGTGTGATTATATTATATGGAACTAAGAAAACCCACAACTACTTACTTAGACATGAACTTATTATTCATGATTTTATATGTGCTACATTCATGAATAAAGGAATCTTAATCATGATCTTTTCATATGGTCTTTTTCTTTGTAATTTCCTTTAGCAAAAGGAGTCATTTGTTGTCCCCACCACATTGCAATGTTTTCAAACGTACATATCTTGTTCACATTGCTATCTGCTGTAGTTATAACCAATGTTCGTTTGTTCATATTGGTATTGCTATTTGAAGTGGTCATGACAACCCTTTGAAAAAATAGGATTTTACCTTGTTTGAGTGTGTGTGGCAGTGAGTTCAAATCTTGTGGTTTGGTCGGCTAAAAGGCCGGAAACCAAGGTTAAAAAAAAGCCAAATATCGCATTTCCAAAAGTTGTTTGATTCAGTAAATGAAGCAAGTTGTTTTAAGCTATGAGCAATTTATCACTTTCAATAAGCAAATCAACAATTTCTTTGGTATTGCTGATTATTAACAGATTATATAGAAAGTCATTGAGGTGAGTTCATCTTATTATCTAGTAGTATGTTTACAGCTGATATCAATATACACGCTATATTCCTTTCTTAACTACATAGTGAAAGTTTTTTTATGCATATATGACATTTATATATGTCGATGGCAATAATACATGTCTGGTAATTACCACTACGAATGATTAAATAAAACAAGCCTAGTCAAAAGCATTAATTCTTATGGGTCTTTTTCCACAAAAGAGTCTTTTGTGACCCATCTCATTCCAAAGTTTTTCCACACAAAAAAATCACGTTCACATTCACCATTGATCCTTCCTAGCAACATCATCACAAAGTTTTGATAACACTACGTAAATTATTAGTATAACCTCTTTAGGCTTATTCATTTCATCCAAGTTTCTTTCTGATCAGCTCAATATTGTACTTTTTTCAGTTATAACTTTAATGGCGTCCACTTCAAGTTCATTGATTCAAAAGAGCTTCAAGTATGATGTCTTCTTAAGCTTTAGAGGCGAAGACACTCGAAAGAACTTTGTTGATCATCTGTATCATGCTCTTACACAAAAAGGTATTGAAACGCATAAAGATGACGAGAAAATTAAGCAGGGAAAATGATAAGTGATGAGCTTATTGAAGCCATTGAAGACTCAAAATTTTACATTATTATTTTCTCCAAGAGCTATGCTTCTTCATCTTGGTGCTTGGAAGAGCTTGTTAAGATTATGGAATGCCAGACGATGGACGAGCACACTGCTTACCCGTGTTCTATGATGTGGAGCCCACTGAAGTACGCAAACAAAGTGGGTCAGTTGGAGATACATTTGCGAAATATAAAGACGAAAAAGCTACAAGAAAATGGAGAGAGGCTTTGAAAGAAGCATCTGATTTGGCTGGCTGGGAGTTGAAGAACGCTTTTGATGGGTAATTCCTTCATCATATCTTTGCGATATTCTTTAATTTTACTTCTTTTTTATCTACGATTGAATGATTCCGGTGGATTCCAAAGTAGTTGTAGTTTTAGGGTGATTGTTATTAGCTCCTTGCTAGTTTTATTTATAAATACATAATTAATGGCTTTCAAAAAAACATGTTTCATCTTAAACGGGTCAAATGGGTAAATAACTATTTATATCCTAACACGGTGTATTTTTAATGCATATATAACCTTAAAGCAGTTTTTATTCGCAAACTTAAGATTTTTTCTGTGATGATATAACCTTCAAAGCAGTTTTTATTGCATTGAAACGAGTATGTTATAAGTTAGATGTTGAAGGGAAGTGTTTGCGGGTAGACCCAACCTGTTTTGACCCAGAAAAAATTACCTTATACCCAGCCTATCTTATCTGTTATCCATTTACTATCTAACTGATAGTTGATTCATTGCCATTACTTCATATACAATTGTATGTATTATATATCTAAAATTTATTGTTAAAGTAGGATTTTTAACCATCTTATTTTACATACAGGCATGAAGCTAAATTTATCCAAAAGATTGTTCAAGAGATTTCACTAGAGTTACGCTTCATCAATTTCGGCTTGGATGAAAAGTTAATCGGCATGGAGACTCGAGTAAAGGATGTTGTTTCATATTTAGAAACCAGTGTTGGTGATGTTCGCATGCTAGGGATATGGGGGATGGGAGGTGCGGGGAAGACAACTTTAGCCAGGGCTGTTTTTGATCGAATATCCTTCAAGTTCGATGGTCAAAGCTTTGTTGAAAATGTAAGGGAAGAATCGAAACCATCTTTGTCTGGTTTGAAGTCATTGCAGAAACAACTACTTTCAGATATTTCAAATGATCAAGGCGTCACCGTAAGTGGTGTTCTTGACGGGAAAAACAAGATGAAAAAAAGGATGCGTGATAGAAAGGTACTTCTTGTTCTTGATGACGTCGATCATAAAGACCAGCTTGAGGCGTTAGCTGGTGACTGTAATTGGTTTAAGCCAGGAAGTAGAATTATAATTACAACAAGAGAAAAGCAAGTACCGGTAGCCCATGGAGTGAGCTTGATTCATAGTGTGACTTTGTTATCTCAAGCGAAGCGGTTGCCTCTTCAGTAGGTATGCGTTTGGAAGAGAGAATCCGATTCAAGGGTACGAAGAGCTATCAAGACAAGTTGTAAAATATGCTCATGGTCTTCCCTTAACGATCAAAGTTTTGGGTTCGCTCTTTGTGGTCAAAGTGAACCTTACTGGGTAGATGCTATAGAACGACTAAAAAAAATTCCATTAAAGGCAACTATGGAAAGATTGGAAATAAGCTTTGATGGTCTAGAGGATGATTACAAAGAAATATTCTTGGATGTTGCATGCATACTAAAAGGTTGGGTCAAAAAAGGTGCAATTAGAGTGCTTGAAAGCTGTGGATTTCATGCTGAAGTTGGTTTAAGAGTTCTTGAGCAGAAATCTCTTATAACTTATGATAAATTTGGGTACTTGTGGATGCATGATCATTTAGAAGAAATGGGTAGGAATATTGTTCGTCGGTCACACCCCGATGAACCACAAATACATAGCCGATTGTGGATTAATAAGGAAATTGAAGATATATTGACTAATGACCTGGTAAGAATCAAGTTAGTATGATTTAATTAAACTGAGAGTTACATTTTTGGTCCGTGTATATTTTAATTTTTGGTCCAATAATTTTAAAAGTTTCTGAGTTTGGTCTAAAATGAAAGACTCATTCGGGTTTGACCATTTAATAAGTTACCGTCACTTTTCTTATAAAAAACACATAACAATTCCTCTTTGTGTCTCTCTAAAAAGTTTTCCCCAAATTCACTTTTCCCTCTAATAATCATTCAAAAATTCATTCAATTCGAATTGAATTATCATTCAATTCGATTTATATCATCTTCATTCACTCTCAATTTGATCATGTTTTCAGTGATTTTGGGCGTTTTGAAATTTAGGGTTCCGACAAAAATTAAGAGGTTTATTTTTTCGATTTCAGGGTACCCAAGCAACTAAATGTCTATACTTCGTGTCACCGGGTTTCAGTGCTGAAATTGCAGTAAAAGGTCTAGCAAAAATGAAGGATCTTAGATTTATTCACTTAAATCTCATAAAGGATTATTATAAGAGCAATATTGTTGAATTTTACGATGGGTCTATGTGCTTGTACAAACCTTGAGAGTTTTTCAAGAAGTATTTGTAGTTTACGAGGTTTAAGAAAGCTTAAACTTAAGGGCAGTATTCCAGAAGCACCCCGGGACCTTGACCAGTTAGAATGTCTAGAGGAGCTGACTTTTTCATCTACAGAGATTAAACATCTTCCAGATAGCATTTGTAAGTTGAAATATCTCAAGTCTCTCGAACTTAAATCATGTTTTCTTCTTGAGAAGTTACCTGATGATCTTGGCCAAATAGAATCTATGGAGACGCTAATTATAACAAATTGTAACCGTTTACGAGATATTCCAAACAGCATTTGTAAGATGAAATTTATAAACAAGTTACGTCTCTGCGGTTGTATTCAAGTTGTTGAATTGCCTGAGGATATTGGATGCTTAGATGGTTTGAAAGAGTTAAACATGGTAGGTACAGGCATAACCCGTCTTCCTCAGAGCATTTTCCAGTTGAGAGGTCTGCGTATCGTTGGGTCGATGCAGCTTCTTGCTACATATGGTTTATTACTCAAGAGACGAAGAATCTGTGATGATGATGATGATGATGATGATGATGATGATGATGATGATGATGATGGTGGTGGTGATGATGATGATAATGATGATGATGATGATGATGATGGTGATGATGATGATGATGATGATGATGATGGTGGTGATGATGATAATAATGAAATAGTCTGCTACATATAACCATAATAACACATGCCAAAGGAGCCAATACATGAAGAACTATCTTATCAGGTACTTTTTTCTAAATCTTAAATTGATTATGGAAATATTCATCATTTCTGCAATTTATGTGTTTCACTATGATTCTAACAATCCATTTTCTGCTATTAGGGGGTCCGATCAGTAGGAAACATTCGTCAATCAGTGCATAACATTTAGTCAAGTGAACTCTGATCGGGTAAGTCATCAAGCAATTTCTCAACTCGAATGGTTTCTGTAGGGTATGGTTTATCATACAGATTTTACATTTTTCTAATATTTTGTTTCAACTTGATCTTTCAAGGTCTGATGAGCAGGAAGCAATTGCCACTCAGCTCAGAAGATGATCTAAAGCTCATATCTCTCCGCATCTATTCTCATTGATAGTTTTCTCCGATACACTCCCAAAGTACGATTGTTTGTAAAGAAGTGTTTCAAAGTAAGATTGTCATTTTACCTTTTGGTATTAGTACTTTTTCAAATGTATACATTGTTAGATCAAGCTATAATCCCAACTTGGATGCTGTACTAGAACTTATTACTTTAAAGTTTAAACACATTTGACTTCTTAGAAAGTCAAACTGATGAAAATGGTGGGAGATGATCATGTTAAAAATAAACTTAAGAAAGTGTTATAAGGGATGTATAAGATGATAAACTAGTTTTATATATACATAAATAAGCTCTAAATTTGGAAGAAATCATTAATTATGCAAATATTTGACTTTTAAGTCAAACTACTGGCTTTCATCAAATTTTACTGATGTTTTCATAGAATTGTACGGACACACAAATTTTAGTGATAAGATATTATCAGCGTATGTACTGTTTGTAGTTTTGAAAGGCATTGTGTAGTCATATTGTGTCTTTGTCATGTTTGAGCTACAAACTGAGCAAACACAAACCGTTACTTACGACTAAAACCAAACCATGTCACCACTGACCGCGTAGGTGATTCAATGTGATATTGATAAGATATATACTGAAGTCTAAAAGGTGAAATTGCAAAATGTGACACCTAGATTTGTTTCTGAAACTTCACTTCTTTGTTCAAGATTTCTTTGACGAAAAAGATGTATTTTTTATATGAGTTTGGATATGATATTGTCATGTTAAAAATGAATTCAGTTAAGGTTTCAGTAGTGATTTAGTTATCATACACAAGTTTTTTGAAAGCCTGAAAGAGCGTGGGTGTGAAATGAATAATAAGGAATAAGTTGAAGGACACATTATGTCAAACCTCCAATTCATTAACAGATAGACTTACTTTAGAGCAAAATCATTTTTTATAAGCTAAAATTGGTATCCTAATCAATTTATTGTTCAATTCAATTGCTACAAGAAATTCGAAAACCCGCAAAATGTGAATTGATTTGGGTAGAAAGCGGGTCAGAATCATAACCCGGTTAAAAAGTGGTTAATTTGTTTTAAGTTTTGGTTTTTCACACTTTGGCCGCAAGGTTTATAATAAAAGTGGTTTATTTACATGTCACATGCAGCTTGTGCCTTCTCGCGAGTTATGACCCCGCAAGATAAGACCTTAACCCTTTCGTGCACCCTCAATTGATCTTTGAACCTCGTGAATACGCTTTTAACCTTTCTGTAAACCCTTGATTGATCCTTGAACCCCAAGTGTGGTCTCTTTTGTTAAATGATGATCTGGGTTCACACTCACATCCATGTAGCAACATTTTTTACACCTCAACAACTATGATCCAAACTGGTACATTTTGAGTTCATAACTTCATGTTGCTTGGTAAATGTAGACACTTTATTTTGGTCGTAAGGGGTAAATTATTATTAAATACGTTATCAGAATTCAAGATTGCTACTAGCCCATGGACGATGGTTTTGCATTGGGTGGCATGGGGATTTGATGACTATCCAAAAGACCTAATCATGCTGCTCATCTAAGTAAAATATCAAAAATATGTTTCGACGTTGTCGTTCAAACCACTGCTTGAATCGAATCGGGGTTTAGCAACCGAACTTATGTCAACTTGGAATCGCCTAAAAAATATACACTTGGTGAAGAAACGGAACGACTTTCTCAGATTCTTGGATTTCAGATATGAATGGATATTAATTTCGGTATGGATTAATTGTATATGACTCTAGTTCAGCTTAATTATTGTCTGTTATTTGTATGTAATCTTTGTGCTCTTGTATGTCTTTGTAACGTCTTGCTAGTTTAACAGAAAATTGTTTTACAAATTTTCAACGAAACCAAACTCACAAAGTTATGATATGATATCGTCTTGCAACAAACCTCTACATTAATACGCGCGAGACTTATAAAGTTATATGTGTTTTTCGCCGACTAAAAATTCACTTAAGACAAAATAATTTGGGCCACTACTTTGATAGTCAAATTTTGAGGGTTGCAAAAGCTACGTTTCATTCTTGAAAAGGACTTATATATTAAAGAATCACTCAACTGAATATAATTGCATTGATCGATGATTATAAAAAATGAAAAAACATGCTCAAAGAATATACTGTAAGATCTTAGGACAGGATTTGATTGATTAAGATTGATTAATTCGATTATTTGGATTAATGAGATATGATAAAAATATATTATAAAATTGATAAATATATACTACTTAATATTTAAAATTTCTTATCCTGATCATAACTAAAATCTATGTTAAAAAATAAAAGGAAGTAAAAACAAAAGTTTTAGGATTAAATTGGGCCCACAAGAATTTCTATCCCTGTAATTGTGGATTTATACAACGCTACTATTCACACATCACACCTCGTCGAAAACAAATAAGAAACCAAACAATTGATTTGGTTAAACTTTCAGTCCAAACCCACTTAATCACGGATAACAAACGGGCCCTTAATCACTTGAACATTATTGGATTAATGAATATAAAAACTGATTTAACTGAAAGTTCAACTTATCCCATTAATTAAATCAAGGCGTCTATGGATTTCACCCCGCCATTACCACAAAGAGCCTCAAACATATACATAATATACGATGTATAGTAGTGCATAATTAGCCAATCTCATATTGTTCATATATATAATGTTGCATGAAATTCCTCTTCAAGAGGTGCGATCGCATCTTAAATCGACCTCTTGCAGACACCCTTAAAGCTACCGAATTAAACTAACATATTAATTAAACTCAAAAGGTTTCAAGCAGAGCGTGTCACTTTGTCAATTTTGAATATGTATTATAAATGTCACTATTGATGCTAAAATTGTATAAACACCTAAAACTATGATTTCAAGAATCGAGGTTAAAAGATTGGAATTTTTAAGAACACAAGTTTTTCAATTCCAATCATATCAGTTAATGGTGAGGGCTCATCTCGATCCTAAACATTGAAGTCTCGAGGAACAATGGAGTTTGTGCTATTACTACTAGCTAGCGCATTTAAAACTTGGTCGATTTGGCTATAAAACTTGACTCGACTTGATTACTAGTGTAACAAAATATTATAATATCAATCAAGATTTGTACTCGCCAACTTTGTTGATTTTCTATAGTTCTACTCGATTAGTTAATGGTAGTGGATTTTTGTATATTTACATATTTTTGTATATTTACATACACGTAAAGAGGGTGAATATATAGAATGCTACGCATCTACTCCTTTCGTCTAAAAAAGAATGTTCAAAACAAGTTATGATATGTGTAATTAATGCTAGTTTTGATTGATAAAAATCATTTACACCCCTATAATTAATATAGAAATTAGAAAATTAATAATTAATGCATGTTTTGATTATGATTGATAAAAAATCATTTATACCATTATTACTAATATAGAAATTAGAAATTAATAATTAATGCATGTTTTGATTATGAAGGTAAAGTAGGAAAATCAATCATAATTACCATCAAAAAATAAAATCTGGACATTTTTTTGGGACAAACATAAATAGTAAGGTGGACACTTTTTTGGGACGAATGAAGTAATTAGATCGCGAACTGTACAAAAACACTTGACTTAATCTTAACAAAAGATGAGTCGATTTCATATATTATATGAACCGATCCCAAGTAACTAAGAAATTAACTACTACGTAATTAGTATGGTACGAAGTGTACCAGGTTATAACTAGAGATGTGAAGATGATTGGTATCAATGCCACGTAAGGCACCTGCTCAATCCAATGTGGCAGTCTTTATTCCAACTTGGCATTCTTTACATCCCTATATAAACTCGTAACCTAACTCACATTTTTCATATTATACACAAAAGAATAAAATAAGAAATTGTATAAAGAAGCATCACCCCTCTCACTGATGATTTCGATCACCGAAAGCTTCACCCGAGAAAAACTTTATTTCCGACAATCGAGAAGATAGAAATTTTTTGGGGATGGTGAGAAAAGGCGAAGACACAAATAAAAAGCAATCGAAAGAATAATTATTAGGCAGGACAGATGTCCAAGGGTTATCGGTAAAACAAGTGCTTGCTCGGTTGATGAACGTTAGTGATCGATTTGAATCTCATCAACGAGCGTGAAGGCTTGCTCTACAAAGCATTCCGGAGTAAGCATATAGCTATAGGTGATCCACTTATCCGTCTTGTTAATTTTTTTTTACCCAAAGTACGTGAGTTTTATTTCTTAGTTTACTTAATTTTTGTTAGAATATATTGTTCCGTACATATGTTTTTCATATTTACTTTTGCAAGGTTGCGTTGATAAGTATGTAACAATTAGGGCTCGCTTGGTTCAAAGTGGGGAAAGTGAAAGAGAAAAAAAAATGAAAGGGAATGCAAATGAATGAGTGAGGTGGGTAATCAATCCCTTACCCCTCAATTTATTCTATAATGGTTCATTACCCATTACGGGGTAATCAATCCCTTTGCACTCCCTAACCAAGCACTAAATAATGAGTGAGGTGGACCCTTTTGAATACCTTACCCATTCCCCACCCCCCTTAACCTCCCAACCAAGCACGCCCTTAGTGTTCAAACTGGTACAATGGTACTATATATGGAACTTTTGATTTAGCATTGTTTGCTCTTCTTTAAAATGGTGGCTCTCATGCTCTAACTTATCCGTCAAGCATATATATGGCTTTCCATTATATACCACTAGCAGGGTACCCGCGTGTAGGGCTGCAATCAAGTCAAGCTTTTATCAAGCAACTCGAGTTCGAGCTTGGCTCGATCGAGTCAAGATTTTATCAAGCTCAAGCCCAAAAAATAGCTCGAAACAGTTAACGAGCCGAGCTCAAGCTTTGGATAGCTCGGCTCGATCTCTTATCAAGCTTTTTCGAGCTTTAATATAGTATATTTTCATATAAGTATTTAGGAACTAATTTGATTATTGAGCTAATTATAAGGGCTTAATTTGTAAATAATTTGATAATGTATTCACCCTACCCTACCTAACGATTTGTATTCCAATCTTTTAACCCTTTGTATTCTAATCTTATCTAACATTAGTGATGTTGACGCATGTGCCGGACGATCCAACATCCGCCGAACACATGACGACAAGACACACTTCCGTCAAAGAATAATAACCACCGACCATGTCAGATTTTGGGATTTCCTACTACGTGGCCTACTAAATGGAGTAGTTATGGGCCCTGGGGAACAAGGGTTGAACAAGTTGGAAGAATAGTGACATGAATAGGAAATTGAGGTAGTATAAATACCCCAACACATTTATTACTTTAAATCAAGTTTTACACCTACTTTCTTACCACAATTATTACCCTATTCTCATCTTCACGCCGGAGCTTGGTCTTGGGATAACACCCGAGGCGAGGCTAACGCGTTCTTATCTTGCGGCGAATCTTTAACGGACCGCTAGGACTGGACGGAGACAAGATTTTGCTTCAACAAATTGGCGCCATCCGTGGGACCCTAATTCATTCTACCCGAGGATCGGATGACAAAGCGCAGACCACCACCTCCGGAACCCAATTCTCCTCCGGAACATATAGGGGGAAGCGGGGTTTTCAATAATCAAACCGCCAGATTACCGGAGGAAATACAGGCCCAGATGGCCTCTTTGGAGGCTCTCTTTAGAAAATACAACGCCATGGGGGCCGGCGTCATCAAACCGACTTCGTCTCACCTTCACGACGATGATGAGATGGAGGAAGACACCGCGCCAAAACCAAAAGACGATCTCAGCAAGCCCTTTAAGGAATTGGCCCGGTCACCATTTACAAGAAGGATCGTAGAGTTCGCTGGTCCCAAATGCATAATGCCTCCTAACTTGAAGTCAGACGACGGGTCGGCCGATCCGATGATCACATCAACCGGCTTCTGAGCAAAGAAATCAAGGAGAATGGCCAATGCCAGTGTGGTGCCGGATGTTCCAACAAACCATGGATGGAGCAGACAAGGTCGGTTCAACAATTTGGAACCGGAAGCATTGACGGATGGGGTGAACCGAGAGACCAATTCACCACGAGGTTTGCCCTACGGAAAAGAACCTGAAGGACCCCACAAAATCACCCGGATTGTTAGGCAAGCAAACGAGACTCTTCCTAGTATTCAAAGAGAGGTGGACCAACGAGGCTCGGATTCCGGGAGTGCCGAGCTCATGAAAATATCAGCGTTCATGAGCCATCGATGCGTCCGACTTGTCTAAAAAGTTCTCTAATCAGGTCCCGAAATCCGTGAAAGAAATGATGACTAGGGTGGACGATTAAATTCGGAAAGGTAAGAGGCTTATAAGAACACCGAGATGCCCAAGGGGAAGCGGGTGAGTGGTCCGAAGAGGAAACCTTCAGTTGCAAGGGATAAGAACCTCGGGCGGACAGAGAAGGAGTGACAGAGAGCCTCGGAAAGAAATGACTCTAGACACCGAGGTGTTCTCCGATGTGGCTCAAAGCGACGCCGCCACGCTTACTTTCGACTAAACGAAAACAACAAACCTCGATAATCAAAGGGTCATGCTCTCGTCCTATCCAAACAAAACCTAAAGAAATCTTGGCTATCGAAAGCATCATTTGAACTCGCTTCCACCCCCACCACCGCAGGGAAAACCAAGCAAAGAAAATGAGGACAGATTCTTGAGTATCATGGAGAGAAAGGTCACCGACCAACGATTGTTATCACCAAAAACAGCTTGGAAACAAACCTTTGGAATCGAAAATTGGACCATTTGGTGAAGAATGTTCAACAAAGGGGACGAAAGGCCGAGGGCAATAATGGAAAGGGAAAAGTGATCAATATGGTCAATCACTATGTTGAAGACCGCAAAGGAAGGCTTCTGATAATGAAGAGGAATGGTCGAACGCCCCTATATCTTTCCCACGCATAGCGCAGAAGATTTATCTGAGGAACCCCACATTTTGGAAGCGAAATCGAAGGATATTTTGTCCGGAGGGTATTTGTAGACGAAGGTGCTTCAGTCCAAGTAATGTATGAGCACTGCTTTAACAACTTTAGTCCATCCATTCAATCCAGGTTGCAAGAAAGCAATTCACCACTAGTGGGATTCTCCGGGGAAGTCATCCAACCTCTAGGGAAGATTGAGTTAGAGGTATGCTTTGGGGATCATGGTTTGTACGAACTCGTCATGATGAAATTCACGGTCGAAGATCTCCTTCGCCTTACAACGTGATTCTAGGACGACGTATGGGTCTAAGGGAGTTAAGGGCCATACCCTCAACCATCCACGCCATGATGAAGTTCCCACTTCGGGTAGCCACTTTGGTCACAAAAGGGCAGGGTCATGGAATGCGTAAGATTTGAGGAAAGCCAAGACCCCAGGGGCAATCCCTCTCCGGAAAGTGAGAAAGAATCAACGAACCGGGAGATTGAAGGTTTAAGATTGACGGAGGACATATTGGTTAACGCTGCATACCCCGAGCAGCGGGTGACAATAGGAACAGGATTCTCCCGGGAGTGTAGGAGGCAACTCATCGAGCTGCTGAGAAAGAATAAAGAAGTGTTTGCTTGGGAGCCAACGGATATGACCGGGGTGCCAAGACACTTCGCCAACACCTTTAATGCGAACGCTTCGCATACACACCGTCGCCCAAAAAGGAGGATGTTCTCCCGAGAGAAAACCGGATGATCGCAAGAGAGGTCGAAGAATGGGTTAAAGCCGGAATAGTCCGACCGGTTAGATACCCTACATGGATTTCCAATCCGGGCCGTGAAGAAGTGCGACTAAAGCCGGAGGATGTGCATTGATTTCAAAAATCAACTCCTCCACGCCTAAAAAGACTACTATCCTCCGTAAATCGATTGGAAGATTGAATCCGAATGGGATACAAATATAAATGTTTCTCGGATGCCTACAAAGGATACCACCAAGTTCGATGGACGTAAATGACGAGGAGAAGACAAAGATTCTATACGAACAAGGGACATACCGTTACACCAAAATGCCCTTCGGATTGAAGAATGCAGGAGCAACATATCAACGCTTGGTAGACTCCGCTCCAATCACGATAGGGAGAAACTTGGAGGCGTATGTCGATGATATGGTCATAAAAAGCCGGACGGAGAGGGAGATGATAGCATACATCGCGGAAACTTTTGACAACCTCAGAAGGATCAACATGAAGCTGAACCTCGCTGAAATGTTCCTTCGTGTGGAAGAAGGGAAATTCCTGATACATGGTAACATCCGAAGGTATAAGGCTTAATCCCAAAGACAAAGTCCATCATGGAGATGAAATCTCCGGGAACATTGAAAGAAATGCAAAGCCTGAGTGGGAAACTAGCGCCTTGAAAGATTCTTGTCAAAATCACAGAGAGGTCCTTGCTTTTTCTGAAACTTTGAAGAATATAACAAAGGAGAATAAGGATGAATATCGGTGGACGAAGGAAGCCGAGGCAGCCTTCCAAGAGATGAAGAACCTGATATTAGAATTACCTTCGTTAACCACCCCACGGCCAAAGGAACAGTTATCCACATACTTAGCGGCATCAAAAGGAGCCGTTAGTGCAGTTCTAGTGGTAGAAAGGAACGGGAGGCAGTTGCTGGTACATTACGTGAGCCGAACTTTACACGAAGCAGAAAGGAACTATGCTCCAATGGAAAAGTTAGATTTATGCCTACTACATGCATCGCGAAGACTACGGAGATATTTCGAGGCCCATCCCATTCGGTCATCACCCACGCATCATAAGGATATTGTACAAGCCGGAGGCTTCGTGAAAGCTATGGCATGCCATAGAGCCGTGAGCTTACAACATCACGTATGCTCCTAGAAGTGCAATCAAAGGTCGTATTGGCGACTTTCTCACGGAAGTACAAGTTGAATCCGGCACCCCGCCGCCATAAAAAGGATACAAGCATAATGGAAGTAGGCGAGGAAGGAGAGTGGTCTGTTGTACAATGATGGGGCATCCAATAGCAAAGGAGCCGGTGTAGGTTTGGTCCTCATCAGCCCGTGAGAAGGAAGAGCTCACTTATGCTCTACGGCTCAACTTTCCCAAAGACCAATAACGAGGCCGAATATGAGGCATCATAGCCGGACTGGATGGCAAAGAAGCAAAATCGAAGTTTGAATGTATGAGTGGATTCCAAATTGGTGGCTAGCCGATCAACGGAGAATTCACGCCTACCAAAGAAAGCATGCAAAGATACTTGACGCAGTTTAAAGAACACATAGAGGGATTCAAGCTTCAAAATCCACAATATACCAAGAGCTCGAACCAAAAGGCGATATATCCTGAGCAAACTAGCATCGGTAGCTTCACCATCTCACTAAAAGGTACTAGTGGAAGTTCTAGAAAACCTTCGGAGGAGAACGGAGAATTGAAACCGTGGTGGAAGAAGAGGCGGATAACCGATGACGCCGATAATCGAGATGTTTGGAAGAAGGGGTTTGGCCTAAGATCCCAAGGAGGCCGGAGTCTCATGAATGAAAATTCCGCAATATACTATGGAAGGAGGAGTTCTGTTTAAAAAGGGGTACCTAGTACCAATGTTGAGGTGTGTGGGTCCGTTGCAAGCAAATTACATAATACGAGAAGTGCACGAAGGATGTTGTGGGATGCACTCCGGACCAAGAACCATAGTCGCGGCTTATGAGGCAAGGATATTACCGCCCACTATGCACCGAGACACAAGAGAAGAAGTCGAAGTGTGACTCTGCCGATACATGCTCCGCATCTAAACTTCCCAAAACATTACTAACCTCCATCATGGCCCCATGGCCTTTCTACCAATGGGGAATGGACGTGTTAGGCCCCTTCCCCGGCACCGTGCCGCTTCAAATACGGATCGTGGCAATAGACTATTTTACAAAATGGATAGAAGCAAAACCACCGTAAAACGACGGAAAAGACGTTGTAAAATTTGTCTACGAGAATATCGTGATGCGGTATGGCCTACCGGTATCATAGTTACCGATAATGGAACCAATTTTGTCAATGACCCGTTCAAAAAGTGGTGCGAAGGGCTAAAAATTAAACAGATAAATACGGCCGTAGCACATCCGCAGGCCAACGGATTAGTGGAACGAGCTAACAAAAGCCTATTGGAAGGGATAAAAGCAAGATTAGGACGAGAGAGAACCGGATGGGTGGATGAACCGCCTAACGCCCTATGGGCACCAACAACGCTTAAAACAAGCAATGGGGAGACCCCGTCGCTTTAACATATGGAAGTGAGGTCGCGGATACCGGCAGAATTGGGATGCCTACCTACCGAACGATGATGTTCGAGAGAATCTCAATGAAGAAGAGCAACGCTTGATTTGGACCTCCCGCAAGAAAGGAAGGTGCCGCCATACGAGAAGCCAAATACAAAACGCAGTGGAACAAGATACAACAGGAGGGTTAAACCGATGAATTTTAAAGTAGGCGACTTCAGATACCGGAAAAAGAAGCACCGTGGAAAATCAAGGAAAGTTGGGACCCAATTAAAGGTTCTACCGGGTGACAGAGCAAATCGTAATGGCTCTTATAAGTTACGCGATGGAAGAAAAGGAGGTTCCTGACCTCGCACGCCATAAACTTAAGAAACTGTTTCTTATAATTGTTATTGTGATAAGAATCCCATGATCACTATGTAACCGAACCTATCTAGATATGTTAATTTAATGATGAAAGTTTTCCTATGACAAGGAAGACAATTTTCTCAAAAACTATATGATACATGGCTATTCCGACGGCTAGCCCCGCCGAGTATGATTGCTAGATATATACCCGTATAACACCGGATGCCCAACAAATTATTCGGATGCCCAGATGATGGATGCCCGAGCACTCTTGCCGGATGCCCGAATAATGGATGACCCTAAAACGTATTAGGTTGCCCGGACATACGGATGCACGCCACGCCGGATGCCCTTTAGAAAACCTAAAGGAAGTTTGTCAATATAAATGGGACAAAAGACCAAAGGCACAACACGCAAAGATTTATCCGAAGTTAAATACTTTATTACGCCTCAAAAGAGAAAAGTGACAAGCATGAATCACGTAAAGCGTATACTAATTATTACAATTATAATTGTTCAAATTGTTGTTTACAAGCATAAGTCGCAAAAACTTCAAGTATTGGCGCCGGATTCTCGGCGTACGGAGGCCCACTGGACCGTAACGATCGGGGCTGAGAAGAAGGACCGGCCGGATCTTTGCGAGGAGGGACTGTGGGTTCCATGCTCAACAGACGCTCAAGGGTAGCCGATAGGAACTGCTAGCCTCTCGGATATAGGGATATTCGGCTACAAAAAGGTTGTTGAACTCAGCTTTCCATAGTTTGGGAGCATCCTCGTTAACATTGGCAATACCCTTCCGTGGCCTCACGATCTCCTCCTCTTTTCTCGCCCACACCGCCCCAGTACAAACCCACCGATAGGTCGATCAGAACTTTAGCCATGCTCTTCTTGTATTCCACACTCATGAATAACCTAACGCCCTGAAGCGATAATGGACAAAGATTCTGTTTATCACCTCCGCTTTGAGCCACCTCGGCCGCCAAATTCCCTTTCTCCACCTTTAACGATTCTAAGGCCCGATCTTTACCACTTAGCTCGCTGAAGTTTCCTAATCTTTCTACCGAAAGCGGTAGGTTTCCCGCCACTCTTCCCTCTCCCGAGTCACCCCTGTCCACCTCGTCCCCCGTGCTCTTCCCTATCTAGGGCAACTTGATGCTCGGTCTCCGCTTCTTCAACTCTCTCGATAACCTCTCATTTTCACCTTCGACCGTCAACCTATCACCACATCTCGCACAACCTTCATGAGTCCTGATAGCTCCCACAAGTAGACGACATACCGGTGAACCTTTTCAACAACTCACCTTGGGCTATCACACTTTTGCCAAATTCTTCAGAAGCCCGGCGAGTGAGCTCAATATTGTTCATTTGTTCTAAAGCTTCTTGTTCGGCCGGAGTAGGAAGGTTATCAAGGAGCTCCTTGCAGACCTAAGAGTTTATCCGAACGCTATCTCGGCGGGCCCAAGGAGGGATGAAGACGCTCGCGGGCTTCATCTACATAATGTAAATAATAATAATAATCGTGCATACACTAAAAAAACGTAAATAGTAAGAGGATAAGCGGAAGGCTAGAACGACCGAATCCGTGTTGACTTTATCTATCCGCTTCGATCCAAGAGAATGGTGGGTGAATAACTCAAGACACAACATAATAAGTTAGAAGAAATCACAAGTATTAACAAAGGACAAGATTATACGCATCTTCACCTACCGTGGCGTTTGACCGCCTTCCCTAACCGGAGTGATATGCGCTTGTTGCAATGTTCACCAACGCCGCAGCGTTATCACCCATTCCTTCATCGGGCAGATCCCCCTCCATCGGGCAGCAATATATTCGGGACCGCTCGCCAGATCAACATTCGCACCCGTTTTGGACATCCTCCTCGGATGAGCCCGATTCAAAGGGTCCGGATTATCGATAGGCTCTCCTGAGGAGATGTTCTCAACAAATTGACCGCGCGTGTTTCTTCTTCTTGCGCCCCTGAGGTCCCTTCTCCGGCGCTCCTCTTCTTGCTTGTCGCGCCAGGCCTCTTTTTCTCTTTCCCTTAGAGCAACAACTTCAAAGATCCGCTTCTTCTACCTCCTCGTCGTGGCATCTTTGGAAGGAGGTTCGCCCACGCCGAGGGTCTGGAGGTTCTTTCGAATCTCGTCCGATCGACCGCCGCACCTTTGTTTACCACCGCTCCTTCCCAGTCCTAAGCTCAAGATACTCGACATGTTAACAATCTGTGGAAGGAATGCAAAAAAAAAAAAAAAAGTTGATTAGAAACTCCAAAAAAAAGGAGGGACATACACCCAACTCACGGGGACAAGACTAAAACAAATAATTACCATGACCCCGAGCATCTTTTAGAACGACCTCGAACCCGTGATTCTTGAAAACCGAGGAGATGGCACATCCATAAAAGACTCACCGCCTACGCGAACTTAATAAGATTCTCACTAAGTCTCTCTGTCCGTTTGGGAAAAAGCCGCGAAGAGTATCCGTGATTTTGAATCCTTGTGTCTCCATGCCATGGCAATGGGAATGGCCCGCCTGTCGATCAAGAAAAACTTTTCTTCCGTTGTTTTAGACCGGACAGAACCTCCTTGAAACATTTGTATGAACCTTTGCCCGTCCGGTTTTCAAAGGAGAACCAATGTCCTTGCTACACACAAACGGTAGAACGCCTCGGAAAAATGAAACCCCTGGTCATATTGAGATCTGTAACACCTAATCTCGAAAAGCATTACCCTGCTCGCTTAACGGAACTACCGAGAAATGCACCCTAAAGTGTTTTATGACATTCAAAGAAAAAGTCGAAAGGGAATTCTAACCCCCTATCTCTAACTGCTTGGGGTAAATACCTATCTTATCCTCCAAGAACTTATCCATAGTCATGTCATCCGGTGGTAAGACTGACGTAGATCGCTGGGAATGCCATACTCGACCACTATATCATCTAATTCAGATTGTGTTAACCTAGAAGTATGTACATGCATATCAAACTTAGGGACGATCGGCAAGGTAATCTCTTCATTGGTTTCTTCGGTGGACGGACTAAGTGTTATCTCCGACCGAATGTTCCCTGGTTCCAATATCGGCCATTTCTAAAAGATGCCGAGACAATTTACAAGATATTAACAGGGAAGAGGCAAGACAAACCTTGAAAGAAGTAAAGAAGACGGCCAAGATATGAAAGCGCTTTATATGTGTGTGAAAAGTAAAACCAAATGAGGGAGAAGGGATATATATATATACTAAGGAACCCTAGCCGACCGACAAGCAAGGCCCAATCACCAGAGATGGTGATGACGTTGGCTTACGGGCCGTGACACCTACGTAAGGTGAAGCGATAAAAAAACGCTGAAAAGCCCAAAAGGCCACCGGGCCCAACTACCGCCCATTCGCATGGGTTCATCCGGGCTTACTAACAATGCAAACACGCTTCCTCTTTTGACCGGGCTGACTAGATTTAAGTGCACACACCTGCCAATAATGTAACATCGGGACATGTTGACGTGATGTCGGACGATCCAACATCCGCCACAACACTCCGGACGACAAGACACACTTCCGTCAAAGAATAATAACCAATCACCATGTCGTGATTTTGGGGATTTCCTACCACGCTGCCTACTAAATGGAGAATGGCTGGGTCGTGAATACGGTGAACAAAATGGTTATCAAGTGACACTATAGAAATTGGGTAGTATAAATACCCCAACATATTTATTACTTTAAATCAAGTTTTACACCTACTTTCTTACCACAATTATTACCCTATTCTCATCTTCA